>CM076569.1:944423012-944811980 GCA_034641835.2 Pinus albicaulis
ATAGACAGAAATTTGGTTGTTTTTCCTTCTTTCACTTTCAGTCCTTAATGTTCCATTCCATCAACCATCTTTTAAGATCCAAATGCTCTAGATAACTAGCCCAACTGAAAGCTTTCACATTGAACTCAGGTAAACCCTTTCTTGACTCCATTGCCCAATGGCCTTGATGTTCCCTGAGTTATCTATCTTTGCCTAGTTTCCTCTTTGCTCATCCTTGTCTTATACTGTACCCTTCTTTCCTGATTCCCAACGAACAAACATAAACAATCAAACAAACAAACCCTGTGCCTATAACTAGCCTAAAACCTTAACATTCGAGCTTCAAAGACATAAAACCTTTGACAACTATAGAGAGATCCCTCTCTGGACCTAGGAGGGCTAGATCCTAAGGTCTGAAAGTGGTTCTATGTTGTCTCATCTTTTGGTCTTGTCAACATGGCCAAAACATGGGAACCCCAACAAAGCGCACCCTTGCATGTCTTTCCCTTGAAAATACGTGCAGTCCTGGGAGTGGCGGAAGTCACTTTTCGTGACCACTTGGCACACTCTAGGAAATGATCCCACACTTGAGGGCACCCAAGGACAACGACCTAAGCCACCTTGGGACCTCAAGGGATCACACAAAGGAATCAAGTGGCACACAATGGAATCAACCCTCTCTCTTGGGTCACCACCCATCATTGTACCAAGAGAGGGAAGGAGAATTTAAATTCACTTATAAAATTCCAGAAAGAGATGAAAAAGGGAGAGCACATTGTTATGCTAGCCAAATTTCCCATGACCAATCGAGCAGTGTGAAATCCATAGCATAAGTAGAGAGAGGATTTGCTTGTTGGACATCATAAAACTTCAATCCTTTGGAGTAGAGAGAGAGACCTTGCACCATAGCTAAAAGGTAAAAACATCCTTGCACTAGGTCTTAGAACTCCATAGTTCTAAGGGCTCTTTGGAAAGAGTGTAAACATAGTATCTTTCTTCGTAACAACAAGCAATAATATGGGACTTTGATGCCATCGTTAGTATTATTGTTATGTTTGAATCTTTATGAGCTTTCATGTTTATTTTTAGTTTAGTCTTGTTTTCTCTCAATATATGCCTACTATATCATGATTTAATGTGTTCAATGTTTTATAGCATGTTCAATAACTTGCTAACCATTTTATTTTTCTTCCTATGACTAAGGCTTAGAGGTAGCGACCACTCATCCTAAGAAATTGTGGATTTGTACACTTGTGCACCAAAACCACAACCACAGGATTGGCGACTCCACTAGCTTTTTTAGTTAAGTGGTTGCGCTTGTTGCAAGGACCTTCTCTCTGCTCTAGAATTTTTTTGGGACAACCCGCCTTCTTTTCTTCTCTGCTCATTCACCCATAGTGAAAGTCTGAAGTTCAGAACTTTCAAAAATTCCATTTTCAGGAAAACCACATGGTATTTTCTTAGGAAGACGAGGAGAGTTGCACGAGTTCAGCTATGACATGCGCGCAAGTTGCGTGCTTCTGTGAAGCTTTTCCATACGAAAACGGGAGACAAAATTCTCTACTATTTTCCTCAATTTCCCAATTTTAAAGTGGCTGGCAGCCTAGAGAAAAAATGGCAACATTGTGTGTGGTGTCCCACGACTGTTTAGAACTTGCTTTGGTTGCATTTTAGTATTGTTGGTTGCTAGTTTTAAATTTTAAGGTTTATCTTCACAAAAAACCACATAGTTTAAGTAGGGGACAATTTACTTGCAATATGTAATAACTTATTTTTGTGAAACTAGCCACCAAAAACACATAGATAATTAGCTAGAGAAAGTGGCCCTAATCCACACATGCTTAGCTGGTTTCATTTTTCCTAGTTAGAGCATTAATTCTAGTTTAATTTTTTTCACTAGGAGTTGGGACTAGGAATTAATTATCTTAAGAGAAGCAAATAATCTCTGAAGCCTTTGCACCTTTTGGTGACCCTAGGCAAGAATAAGAAAGATTTCTTCTGATAATTTTCCATCTCCCTTTAGTTAATCACTTAGATTAATTAGGAAAAAGTTGTAAGCAGCCCACTATCCTCACCTGATTTTCTTATGGCAAGGAAAAATTAAATATAGATTAATAGGGGACGTGTAAAGGATCACCTCATATCCACATCTTAAAACTGTGTGATTTTTCACTTTTTTCCCACACACTTCTACACCATAAGTGAAGTAAAGACTGCCTAAAACTAACGTAACTGAACTCACTAAATTTCCTCATGGGGGGCACAAGAAAAATTATACTTCAGGTTAGGACCATGGGGGTAGGCATCCAATAAGTTGCCGTGGTCAGTTTACATCTTGATACATAGAAGTTGAATGAATAGGGAGCTTTAAAATCCATCTATCCACCCATAGAAAAGAAAACCTGAGTGCCACAAAGACCTGATTCAGAGGGAGTTAAGCTTAGGCCCAATGTGTGCAATATTATTTGGGCTACCTAACCCATCTAGTTCTCGGTACTAGTAGTTGATTTACCAAGAAGCTCAAGAGT
Source organism: Pinus albicaulis (assembly GCA_034641835.2). NCBI lineage: Eukaryota > Viridiplantae > Streptophyta > Pinopsida > Pinales > Pinaceae > Pinus > Pinus albicaulis. Next base: position 944,425,520 of record CM076569.1, read on the forward strand.
TGAATGCTCACATGGAACGATGGTTCTTAGTGGCCAAATATAGGGCATCCTTCCCTATATGTGATGGTGCAGCCAACACTAGATCCTCTACCCATTACCTTGGTCAATTCTTTGGCTGCTGGAAGGCATCGCTGGTTCTTTCAGGACATTAGCCCCAATACCCATCAAAAGATATCTTCGCAAGGCCTAGTTACAATTTAGAGTGTGTGAATTTTTTAGGTCTCTGGGATTTTGAGTATCACGCGCGAAAATAACCAAAATCTCTTTTTGATTGATTGATCACATAGAAATAATTTAAAGGAAAATTAAATTTTCTTTTTAATTTGATTTATGTATGTCGTCAATATTTTTTCTTTGATACCTCACCTCTCATAGAAAAATCCTTCAATTCTATGAATGGACGCAGTGGTACCTCGTCAATCTAGACGTCTTTTGGACCTCCCCCCATTACTGAGAGGAGTTCCAGGTCTTTCACCTTTTAGGTGTCAAATATTTAACACCACCACACTTATTAGCACATCCTTTATTGGGGCATCTATAGCTAGGAACCCCAGTGGGTTACCCAATGCCACACCAGTAGAAACCCTCATAGGGTCACCACATACCACTCCTCCCACAACCCCTTGAGGGCAGAGGAGCGCTACCTATTAGGGGAGACAGGTGAATGCACAGTCAAGTACGCACAGACACACTCCATATCTAACTAGAACATTGTGTCTTCACAGTCTGAAATGGCTCTTAACCCACAGTCACCGTTCTTAGAATCATTGAGATTACCCAATATAACCAATTTAACGAATGACCCTATTGCACAAAACACAACATGGAATCCCATGCCCACGAAGCTCCCTTTGGACATTCCAAAGTTTGAAGGCAAGCAAGTGGAATACCCAAGAAATCACATAATGACTTTCCACTTGTGGTGTTCCTCAAACAACATCATTGATGATACTATTTGACTGAGACTATTTCAACGCACCCTAACCGGACGAGCTGCGAAATGGTATGTGGAGAAACCTTATGCTACACATGGAACCTTTACTGCCCTATCTACCATGTTCCTTGTTGGCTCCCTGTGATTTTCAAGATTGGCAAGAAAAAATACTACAAGGGGCCACATCAGAACCACTTTGGAATCCTACGATTTAGTCTTCCTGGATTCAGAGAGGGATCTCTCTATATAAGTGTCTTTAAATGATATATCTTTATGCTTTTATTATGATATTAGGCTAGTTATGAAGCTCTGAGGACTTGTTGGTTTTGGTTGATTGAAAGGTCATTTGCTAGATCAAAGGTTGAGGTTGATTGAGAGAATGTTTCAGCTGGAATGATAGCCTACGAAACAACATTAATCCATTGCGCTATAGAGTCATAAAAGGGCTTAATTGTTCAACAAATATACAAGGGTTTTCATAGGGCAACTTAACTATATAAATTGGATCTTTTATATTAGGTTGTGTTATGAAACAATAATAAGTTGTGAAGAAAGTAAATCTATAGTCAGTTAAGAATCTTCTAGCTCTAATTAGACAAGAAAATCCTTTTAAGGTATTAACTATTTGGAGCAAGCCAAAGGACAAGGAAATCCATAGACTTCTTTGGACAAAATTTAATAAGAAAACCTCTAAGACAACAATCCAGTAATTCAAGGACTACTTTCAGATAAAGAAAACATGTAAGATAATAGTGAGAGTAGCCTAAGATCAAACAGAAATAATCTAATCTGCTTTTGACTAACTCTCTACGAATCTTTAAAGAAACCTTTTAAGATAGACCAAAGGACAGGGCATACCATAGACTTCCCTAGTTTAGAATGTACTAAGCATACTTCAAAGAAGATCTTAAAAACAATATCTCAAGCTGTACCAATGGACATGGACTTACCACTAATTTCCGTGGTTGCACTCTATTGAAATCATTCCTTAAAACAACCTCTCAAGCCATACCAATGAACATGGATTCACCAAAAATTCCTTGGTTATACTTTATTGAATCATTCTTAAAATAACAAGCTAGATGAAACTGGAGCGAAACTAAGAATCCACCAATCAAAAATTTCAGAAGAAAACATAAAGATAAAGAGTGCAGACAAAAATAGGGTGCCACAACAGCAAATCCTACTCTAAAATTTATCTTCTTTATCATAGAATATGGACAAAATGTAAAATATAAGAAAAACAATGACAGAGAAGAAAAAATTCATCATTGACATAGATCAAGGATCCTTTGAACGTGCTTGTATTATTTATGTTCAAGCTAGTTACATACTCCAGTACAATAGGTCTCTACAGCTCAAATCTTTCTCTATCCAGCCTAGTATTCCTCAACTTAGCTTAGCAACACTTCAATCCTCAAATTTAGCTTAGAAAACAACATTAATAATAAATCTCTTATGAAATATTTAAATGCAAATGAGGAGGTGGAATTGAAAATAATATTTAAGTGTTATTTATTACAGAGTTAATGATTTTTGACCTTTGAGACCATGAAAGGCCCAAGGTAAAAACATCTGAAGGAGTTTCTCTGAAACAATAACTTTTGTCTTAACTTCTGAGTTAATTTATTTGAAATATTTGACTTAAAAGGCTTTGTAACAACTTTGCAATAACTATTTGAGCTGCTTCAAAATATCTCTGACTGTGTAATAACTGCCCGATGCCTTTATTGAATGAAATCATGTTGTAGGTGGCAGATTTGTCTTTGGTGAAGTAATTGTTTCTTTGTTGAGTCATTTGAAGTTGTCTTTGGGTAAACATGTCTCTGTTTTAACATTAAACTATGTTTTTATGCCTTTTAACCTTGATTTAGCCTTTATAATCTACCTCACTGTCTTTACTCTGCTTTATGACTGTTTTGTTCATTTATCCTTTGATTTAAACTTTTGACCTTTTGACTTTCATCATTTAATCATTGTGTGCATGAATAATCCTCCGTTTTTGGATTTTGATTAGGATTAGCTCTTAATCCTTCTGATCTTCCTTTCTTTCACTGTTTCTATGATTTTTCATTTTGTCTGTGTGTAGGGATGTGGTTTTCTTCGTGGCAAAAGGGTTGTATGACCACCAAGGAACATAATTTCGTTTGTGTCAATGTTAAACCTTCACCTATATCCCTTCAAACTAATTTGAAACCCCTCAGATCATCATCCAGGGCTTCATCCTTCTTTCCTGGGCCATTGGAATGCATTGGAATGCATCTTCGACATTAAACCTACACAAAACATCAATTTTTTAAGATTTAAAACCTGCGAGAGTAGGCTTGATTCCATTTTCAGGGTTTTGGGTGGTTGGAAGGAGTTTACAGAGGAGGAGAGAGTGTAGGGGAAAAGTTATGAAAATGGAATCATGAAGAATTCAAGTGGAGGGGTGACGAGTTTGAAATTTGGCGTGAAGATGAAAGGTGGTTTTGATAAACCACAAGTGGTTTATCGCGTGGGTGGAAGGTGGTTTGTGGTTTTTGTTGAAACAGATGTGATATACCCTAGGTTTTGACACATGGCAGGCGAATACCGCCCATTTCGCACGGGTTATAAAACTTTAAACCCATCTCATCCCGGGCTGTCGAATCTCGGGGAACGAGATCGACGATGCGAAATGACTGAGGGGAACGGCGAGTAGGTGATGGGAGCAGAGTGGAAGACAGGTGTCACAAAATGAATGGGTGCGGGGTATATTGGAAGGTGGGGCCCAAGCGTGAGGTGATGTGGTGATCCTTTGTCGTGTAGTGCGGGGTCATGTGAGAGTAAGGGTTTGGGATAGAGAGGAAAAAGGGGCTCAAGTTTTATAACAAAGGTCAGGTTAGTAAAAAAATGGGGCAAGGGGACTGGGGGGCGAAATGAAAAGGGGCTTAAGGCCTATTTGTATGTAAAGAGTGGGTTAAGTCATAAAAATAGGGTTTTTATAATAAATTAAAAGGCCTGATAGGTTTGAAAACTTAGTTTAAAACAATGTAAAAGGGAATTTTTCATTGTTTTTAAAAGAAAATGATGAATTGGGGAGGATTTTTTAGTGTCTTTTATGAAAAAGGAAAAAATTGGATTTTTAGAGGAAAAAAAGGGAGAATAAGGATGAGGTTGAGGTGGTGGAATGAGGCAAAAGGCCCAGAAAATGAAGTCTTTTTGTAGCAGCAGGGTAAACTTGAGAAGGCGGAGAAAGGAGAAAATTAGTGAAGCATTTTGACTTAGGATAATGAAGGCACTGAGATTTCTAGAACTCACAATATTTCTCAAATCTTGTTTCTATAAATATAGGATCATGATTTAGTCAACTTTTGGTATCAGCAAAAATTACTGATGACTAACAGTGGCTCCACTTGGGGAGGGCAACTCCTGTAGGAGGTGTCAAGAACCTCAGAGATCAAATCTCTGGCAGAAGTAGATCAATGCCTTGATTTTTCATTTTGATAGACCTCCATTCTAACTTGATGATTTTTTTGTTTTGAAGGTGTGATCTTCAGCATATGAATCATAACATGATTAGTTTCAACCCAGCTTCTACCTACTCATCATACTTTTCTAACATTTTTTCTTCAGTGGGTGCATTTCAAATTGATAAACCCTTAACATTGATTTTTCTTTTGACAAGAGGAAACTATCTACTCCTGCACTTATATCATCCAAGAGTTCAGATTAAACTGATGAAATCATTATTTCTCTACCTAGTCTAGCTATCTGTCAAGATTGAACTGTTTGATAGTTTTTCATTCTCTAATCTAAAACAGGAAATTGAAAACATAACCAAAATCAAGATTAGACAGTCTGATTTTTCATGAGCTATGGAATTTTGAACAAGTTGAACATAGATTTTATTTGTAGAAAAATTAAAATAAAATTTTTGAGGGCTTGTAATCTAAAATTTGTTATGCCTCCCTCTCTTTCTTTGGTTCAGATTTTTATCAGTTTAGAACCATTATCTTCTTTCCTAATCTAATCTACTGATAAGCCAAGTTTACAAAGTTTAGAAAATATTCATTCACTGACCTATAAGTAGAAATTTAAAACTTACTCAGTCATGATAAGGCTGTATGACTGAACAAGACTTTCTTTTTCTAAAGTAGTGGCATTTGGACTTGCTCATTTTTAGAAAATACTCTTTTTTGGTATGGGGTTGTACCTATACTTTTCATCTGCCCTATTTTATTCTTTTTATTTGTTATTTTTATGTTCACGTTTCTATTGTTTTCTTTAAGCAATGTTATTTATAATGGACAAAGCTTTAAACTGACCTATTTTTAAAAAAATTAATGCTTGAGCATCTTGCTATTGATAGGACCTCCAAAAGTTCTATTCCATCCATCTCTTGAAGGAAGAATGCATTGTTACCTCTAGCAGAATGAATGAGGTATGGGACTTTCCACAAATTTTCAAACTTCCCATGTTTTCCCTCTTCTTCTCTTCTAGAATAGCATTTGAGCACTTTGTCACCAATGTTGAAATCATTTGCCTTAGTTCTCTTAAAAAACAGCTTCTTGATTTTTTCTTATACTTGTTGTGCTTTGTTTTACACTTCCTCTCTGGTTTGTTGCAATTTTACAGTCTGATTTATCCTTCTTATCATGTAATCTTCTTTAGATTTTACTTCTTGGATCAGTTTCATGACTGGCACTCCTACATTGTGTTGAGGTATAAAGGGTGTATTTTTAACGCCTATTTATCCTACATTAATTATCAATCCGGGAACGACTTTTTATTTCAAGAGTGTACTCAGTCTGAGGCGGAAATTTATCCAAGAGTAATGCCTTGCAAGATGTAGTATAATGTTTCAAATACAAAATTAAACGGATGCTTGAAGAATAAATATAACTACAACAACATAAACTCAAATGCTCTGAAATCCAACTATTCACTCAACAAACATCAATTGAGGATATAGTAGCAATAACTCATTCTTCTAGAAATTGATGCAATTGAAATCAAACTGGAACAAGACAATCAATTTGGGAACGTGGAAGCAATAACCAGTGTTCTCTACAGTTGACAGTCATGCTTTAAAGCAATCAAAGGGAAATAGAAATTTAACTAAAACTGCTATTGAAAGTAAACTAAGAAAACTGTTTAAACCAAACTCTTGCAATCTGTAAACTAATTAATTTGAAATGAACATCAATGTAAATGGACAGAAAACTGTAATTAAAGGAATTGAACAACAAATACTAACTAATAAATCGAATATCAAAGTCTATGAAACAACAAATCCCATTGAACAACAATATGTAATTAAGAAAATTGAATAGCAATCAGAACGAAACAAAAAATGGAATCAAATGCTGAATAGCAAAGCTTTGTTAAAGCGTAACAAGATAAATGATATAGGCATAAGGATTTTTGTTAGAATGGAACAACGATGCGATTCATCAATGTAACATGCCAATATCTATAAGAAATTAAACAACAAACCGATTAACTTGCAAATTGTAATAAAAGCAAACATGATCTATCTCACAACAATAATGAAAATATAGAGATATAAACAGCGGATCGATCCACCAGGGTCGAGCCCTCAACCACCGGTGAAATGCTGTTGGGATTTACTCCAGAGCTAAGAAATTAAACGGAAACAAACTCTTGTATTAATCAGGCATAAATCATGTCTACATCAGTCGCTCTCTGATCATTAGAGTTAGAAAATTACAGAGTACAAAAGAAATTCCATAATCATCAAATCATTGTCTTCCTACATAATACATTCTCTCCTTTTATAATCAGAAAGAGGAGAAATTAAATAGTAAATATGATCCCTCATAACAATATTGGATTGTCCCTAACATCTTGATCAACAAGAAAATACATTTCCATCAATATTTCAACAGGAACAAGTCGAATTTGGATTTGCAGCTGAGATAATTTGGAGGATGGCTGCAACAGTAAATATGAGAAAATTGTGTTCAAATAACCTTCTGTTTCTCTCAATACAGGCCGAATTTGGGCAAACCATTCTTTAGATAAAGTTAATTTGGTCCGCTCTGGACAAAACCCATGTTCCGTATTTTCCATATTCTTCTCGATTTTCCCAGAATATCAACTGCAAAACTGTCACTTCTTATTCCAACAAATTTCTAAGTTGGAGTATTGAATGATGTGCTGGAGATCAAATCTGCAATCTGGAAAATATCTTGGAGGCTAAAATGGTGAGTGATGTTACAAAATATATTAATAAACTATCATTGATAAAATTATGCATAATAATCATCAATTTATTAAAAATAAAGTAGAATAAATAATATTTATCCATAAGAGCATAAATAATTATAAAATGGATTTATATGATAAATTATGGTAAATTACATGATAAAGAAGAGTAGAAATGGATGAAATAAGTGTTAAAAAGTGGTCATATTCACAGCCCAACATACCCCCAAACTAAATATATTGTTGTCCTCATGCAACCCAAAGAAAAAAAACCCATGTGTTAACCAAGAAAAAAAAATTATTCATCCCAACTCATGAAATGGATGGAACAAATGAATTTTTCCTCAAATAATGAATATTAAATTTTAGCAATATTGATGAAGGCGTTACAATTTTTACAGCTGACATTCAACTATATGTATATGAAGTTGCAGAAGAATGTGACATAAATAACAACAAACTTCATTAACCACTTTCTCAAAAATCAAATCGTTTTGATGCACGAATCATGAAATATAAACAAAATGGTTGTAGGTGATAGTGCATAATTTCCGAAATTTTATGAACTAATTTTGGGTTTGTGTATTTTAATAATACCTTTTTGTTATCTAGAATCACAAGGATTCAGTTCAAAGTTATAAAGATATATGCAAATCAATTTCTGCACTGTATAAAAATGAAATTGTATGCCTTAAATGAGAAAGAAAGTGGAAAACATCTATCATGTGTAGCAATTCCTCCCCCAAACTGAAGAATTAGCATGTCCTCATGCAATGCCAGAAGACAAAGAGAGGTGGTTACTGCAATCTGTTGAAATATATGCTTGGTGTAAAACAACATGGAATAAGGGAGGTGTTGAGAATGAATAAGAATATCAATGGATGATAAAGAATATTACTGACATAGTCAAAAGAAAGAAATGAAGTAAATCAACACTCCCCCAAACTGAAAGATGAGATGTCTCTAAAAAATGGGAAGTGGTAAAGATGTGGAATTAAGGATGATAAATAATGCTCAATGGATTTTCATGAAATTCTCCTAAATTCATAATAAATTAGAAAATTATGCTATTTTACCTCAAGTGTTACCTCCGAAAAAATGTGGAATGACATGTAGGGACTGGACTTTATTGAAGCTGATGTAGGCTGAGCGGATACTAAAAGTGATGCAAAAGGTGGAAGTCATGCAAGCACATCATGTCTGAAGAATTGTGCGCGTTCGTGAGCCTTTGTTGTTAGTTGCAATAGTGTGGTCATGCTGTGAATAGAATTTCCCCCCATATTTGTTGTTCTCCTGTAAACAAATCACGATTTTGTATGCAATTTTCTTGAATTGACAGTTTTAGTTTTGAATGGCAACAGATAAGATGCATGCAAAATTTTAAGCAGAAAAACTTCTGTAGAAATGCAGTATGAATATTGTGGCAAATAGAAAAGTAGCATACTGAACAACAATTGTAAAAATGGAAAGACATACATACTTATGATATGATCAACAGATTATCGCATTACTGAAATCAATGCATATTTTGAAATCGTGAGTAGATATGGAAATTTTTATATAATGATTCGAAAATAAGGGAAAAGGACAGCTGATGTGAAAAAATTACTTATGCGGTCATTATCCACATAAACCATTATGATCGATTTATAAATAAATTTCATGCGTAAGAGTTTCCAAACAAAGGGTTTAGAAGCATACTCTCATTTGATATTAGATAAAGATATAAGAAAAGTGGTTATCATTACTATTGATTTGTGAAAAATATGACTCCAATACCATTAGCAGAGCTCTGTTGCCCACATGTGTTTATAACCTTGAAAAAGTTGCTTTCTCACCCTGGGAACCATTATCCTTTATTTATGCCTAGGGAAGTGCTGTGCGATGTCATGATGGAGGCCACTGTGCTGGCTTGGGAACCAGATGAATCACAATGCCATTCACTAGGAAGGAGTAAAAGGTGGGTAGGCCTGCTCGTGATGAGACCTCATGTTCCAAGGAATTTTCATTTTTTTGAGTTGTCCATTGGATCATATCCCTGGTGTGGTGGCCATAATGGGAATGCCACTTCACTGCTCCCTTATGATCATGGTAGGTTGGCTCTTGATGAAACCCCCTATCCTCCATCTCCCATATCATAGAATTATTAGTAATCATATAGATGTTTTTTTCTTTTTTTATGTAGCACTTCCCTATTTATGTATAGAGGATAGCTCAACACTCCTTAAGAGTAGGGATGGTGGAAGAAGTCTGAACATCTCAATAGAGAAATTATGCCCTTATTCTTATTCAATAAATACAAATCAAATAGAGTTATGAAGATTTGGGGAAGAACCAACATGATAAAGATAACCGATCATATTAATTTTAGTGAAAATAAAGACAACAAAGTGATATAGATGGTTTTGTCCTTTCCTTTTTCTTATCACTACAAAAAAATTTCTTAAAAATGAAAATTTCTCTTGATTAGCTGATTCCAGTAACCTCTAATTTGTGTATCCTTGCATAAATTGTATGTTTTCCTTTCAAAGAGTCATGAAGAATTCATAAAATTCCTAGAAATGGTGTTTAAAAAAAAAGAAAAATGCACTTAAAAAGTGTTGTTTCTTTAGAAAGGAACAACAAAAATAATATGCGAAAATGTTATTCATTTCGAAAGGAACAGAAAAAAACAATCAGCGGAAATGTTGTTCCTTTGGAAAGAAACAGCAAGAATAGTTAGCAAAAATATGCTATTCCTTTTGAAAAGAACAACAAAAACAAGCACGAAAAATGGTGTTCCTTTAAAAAGGAACAGCAAAAACATGTGGCAAAAGTGTTGTTCATTTCAAAAGGAATAGCAAAAATGTTGTTCCTTTTGAAAGGAACAACAAAAACATGCAAAAAAAATGTTGTTCTTTTTTAAAGGAACAACAAAACTAATCAGCGGAAATGTTGTTCCTTTTGTAAGGAATAACAAAAATAAACACACGAACGCACTGATTCTTAAGAGGAACGACTGTTGTTCCTTAAGAGGAACGACTGTTGTTCCTTAAGAGGAACAACAAACAAATATAAGCACGCAAAGATGTTGTAGGGAACAACAAAGGAAAAAAAATAGAGGAAAAAACAAAGCTAATGTGTAATCCATTGTCAAACAAATCTAATCAAATAGAAAGGAAAATTTATGTACAGGTTTCAAGAAAAAGTAATTTTTTACAGAATTTGTGCTACCGAAGAATTATCTTATGCAATAGAAACTTGCATGGTGGGGTCCTTATTATTCAAATGCCACCGGAGAAAAAACTAGAATTTGAAGGGATCAACACCTTAAACACAAAAACATTAAAAAAATCAGAAAAGAAATAACACTTTATTAAGTTACAATAGCTATGATGTTATTTCCTAAGGGAATATCAATTTGTTAATGAAAAAATGATCTCTTTGAAAAATGTTTTGGCAGTGGTGACATGAATCTTGAAATGGAAACCAATTCTTCATTTATTCTTGTTATGAATCTGTTAGGTAATGAACTGGATAAAATTCCGTTGTTTCACTAAAATTTCTTTCAAGAATCGCTCGTCCATAAGTTGACCTTCCATGTTCTCCTAAGACCTGCAAAAAAAATGAGTGTCTACCATCAATAAAACATTAAATCATGGAGAAAGAGAGGTGTACAGGCTCCCTTAATCCAATAATTATGCAAAAAACTAATAGGTAGTTACTCTGTAGAACAAATACACGGAAAAATAAAATAAATTTTATTTGTCACCTGTGGGAGAGCAGTGGTCGACTATACTAACCATAAGTGTTTTAATCATAACTTCTTTGTTTTTCATCTGATTTGAGAGATTCCAAAGCCAAATGAGATATAATTCAAATTTTTATCTCCAATAGAAACAGGTTTTAAAAATTCCATGTAATGGTATGCTAAATTTTCTTAGAACAACCTGCATAATAGATTCATTCTCGATTTTCCAGCTCAGACCAACAGTTGATTTTTCAAGCATAAATTTTTCGTTTAATAGCGGATTGAACCGATTCAAATTGGATATTATATTAGATTCATTTATTGATCTACAATGGAAATGGTTTTTTAAGACAAGAATAATTGATGGGTCAAATATGCTAGTGAACAGCGGAGAAAACAGAGTTTCAAAAGTGCTGATTTATGATAGGAAGTCAGTGTTTTGGTCATAAATTCCTCATATGATATCAAAATTGACTGATTCAAATTGTGTTGTAAACTTTATTCATATATAAATCTACCATAGAAACAGGTTTTAAAAATATATTCATTTAGGCCTCCAAAAATTGACTATCCCAACTCTGTTGTTGAGCTACCTACTAGACACCCTGTCAATTTTTTGGTTCTAACTTTTTCATTTCAAATCAAAATGAGTGATTAAAATTGGGTTAGAAAGTATACATCAAGATATACTTAGGATAGAAACATGTTTTGAAAATATTCATTTTTGGTCCCCAAAAACATGACTGTTCCAACTGTGTTTTCAGCAATTTCATCAAGCCCACAAGCGAAAAAAATATCATATTCAAGCAATTTTTCCATATTGATGATAAGTGTTTGTAGAATTTTTATTTTCAATATAATGCATCTACATACATAAATAAATTAAAATATTTACCACCGATGTTGATTTCCACAACATTTTATTTCCTTACTTATTTTATTTTCTCCACTAACCTACTCTTCTTTGAAAATCGAATATGCTTATGTATAAGAGTATTTCCAGTGGAGCCATTTCCAAAATAAGGCCTATAGTATGTACATACCCAAATTTGAAACATTCATATTGATAAATAGTAGGGTATGAGAAGCCAACTTCCCTTCTTGTAAAAAAATTGGGCAAGAATTCTCAATTTCTTGGGAATCTTGCTCAGTCTCTTCTGTTTGGCTATGTACCTCAAAAAAGGCTACAAATGGTGACTCTGTGGCCTGAAGGGAACTAGTAGTTTTTCTAGAAATAACTTTCCTAGGTCCTACTGATGGTTGAGATTCAGTTTTCTTAAGAATTTCGTCAATAAAGGTCATTCTCCCAAGGGTCACCAGTCCCTTAGGTTTTTCAGGTTTGGGAGGAATTTTGTCTTGTTTAGATTTTCTATTCATTTAAAAAAACAAGCCTTCATTCCTACCTAAAGAAATAAATTTACCCAATTCTACTGTGAAGCGGGCTGTGAACAATTATGTTCCTTGCTCAGTGCGCAGGTTCTTACCATCTGTCTTTAATACCCAATTCTTCCCAAGAAGAAAAAAAGGTAAAATGTGCATCACTCCTTCTAAATGGAATACACTCTCTCCGTCAATGGCGCCAAAATGTTGAGGTATAAAAGGTGTCTTTTTAACGCCTATTTATCCTACATTAATTATCAATCCGGGAACGACTTTTTATTTCAAGAGTGTACTCAGTCTGAAGCGGAAATTTATCCAAGAGTAATGCCTTGCAAGATGTAGTACAGTGTTTCAAATACAAAAATAAACAGATGCTTGAAAAAGAAATCTAACTACAACAACATAAACTCAAATGCTCTGAAATCCAACTATTCACTCAGCAAACATCAATCGAGGATACAGTAGCAATAACTCATTCCTTTAGAAATTGATGCAATTAAAATCAAACTGGAACAAGACAATCAATCTGGGAACGTGGAAGCAATAACCAGTGTTCTCTACAGTTGAAAGTCCTGCTTTAAAGAAATCAAAGAGAAATAGAAATTGAACAAAAACTACTATTGAAAGTAAACTAGGAAAACTCTTTAAAAGCAAACTCTTGCAATTTGTAAACTAATTAATCTGAAATGAACATCAATGTAAATGGACAAAAAACTGTAATTAAAGGAATTGAATAGCAAATAATAACTAATAAATCAAATAGAAGAGTCTATGAAACAACAAATCCCATTGAATAGAAATATGTAATTAAGAGAATTAAACAATAATCAAAACAAAACAACAAATGGAATCAAATGCTGAACACCAAAGCTCTGTTAAAGCGTAACAAGATAAATGATACAGGCATAAGGATTCTTGTTAGAATGGAACAATGATGTGATTCATCAATGTAACACGCAAATATCCATAAGCAATTAAACATCAAACCAATTAACTTGAAAACTGTAATAAAAGCAAATATGATCTATCTCACAACAATAATGAAAAGATAGATATACAAACAACGGATCGATCTACCAGGGCCGGGCCCTCAACCACCAGGAAATGCCACTGGGATTTACTCCAGAGCTAAGAAATTAAATGGCAACGAACTCTTGTATTAATAAGACATAAATCATGTTTACAGCAGTCGCTCTCTGATCATGAGAGTTAGGAAATTACAGAGTACAAAAGAAATTCCATAATCATCAAATCATTGTCTTCCTACATAATACATGCTCTCCTTTTATAATTAGAAAGAGGAGAAATTAAATAGTAAATATGATCCCTCATAACAATATTGGATTGTCCCCAACAGCTTGATCAGCAAGAAAAGACATTTCCATCAATCTTTCAACAGGAACAAGTCGAATTTGGATTTGCAGCTGAGATAATTTGGAGGATGGCCACAACAGTAAATCTGAGACAATTGTGCTCAAATAACCTTCTATTTCTCTCAATAAAGGCCTAATTTGGGCAAACCGTTCATTACTTAAAGTTAATTTGGTCTGTTCTGGACAAAACCCATGTTCCAGATTTTCCAGATTCTTCTCCATTTGCCCAGAATATCAACTGCAAAACTGTCACTTCTTATTCCAACGAATTTCTGAGTTGGAGTATTGAATGATGTGCTGGAGATCAAATTTGAAATCTAGAAAATATATTGGAGGCTAAAATGGTGAGTGATGTTACAAAATATATTAATAAACCATCATTGATAAAATTATGCATAATAATCATCAATTTATTAAAAATAAAGGAGAAGAAATACTATTTATCCATAAGAGCATAAATAATTATAAAATGGATTTATATGATAAATTATGGTAGATTACATGATAAAGAAGAGTAGAAATGGATGAAATAAGTGTTAAAAATTGGTCGTATTCGTGGCCCAACACACTGGTTGGAAATATTGCATCTGTTCCATACACTAGCTGATAAGGAGACATTCCAATTGAATTTTTATTTGTCAATCTGTCTGCCCATAGTGCATGTACTAGCTTACTGTGCCATGATTTGTTTGTATTCCAGTAACTTCTTGATAATGTTTACCAAAATTTTGTTTTAGGATTCTGCCAGCACATTACCTTGAGGGTAAAAAGCTGTAGAATGGCCCAATGTGATCTAATATCTATGGCCGAAATCCACCATCTTTTTTAATCTAAAGGCAGCAACATTGTCAGTGATAATATTACTAAGATAGCCAAATCTGGACAAGATATTATTTTCAACGAATTTAATGATAACTAAGCCTGTAGAATTCCTAGAAGGGATTGCATCTATCCATTTTTTGAAGTAATCAGTTGCTGTGAGGATCCATTTATGTTGGGTAGATGAAGCAGGATGGATTTCTCCAATGAAGTCTAGGCCCCATTGCTGAAAAGGAGCTTCAACAGTGATAGGATGCAAAGGTAAGGGCAACAGTTTTCTCTTGCCTTCAAAGATTTGACATTTATGGTAGGAAATTACCATTTTATGGATATCTTGAAAGAGGGTGGGCCAATAACAACCAACTCTAAGGATTTTTTTAACAGTAGTTTTCCAATAGAGGTGGACTCCACATTATCCTTCATGAAACTCATGCTTGATCTTATCTGCATCATTCTCAGGAAAACATTTAAGAAATAACCCACTAGCATTTTTCCAATATAATTTTTTATCTAAAATGCAGTAATTTACAGCTTTCAACTTTAAAAACCTTGCCTTCATTTTAGACAAACTAGGAGGGACATTAAGATTGAGAAGTACATATAAAATATCAGCATACCAAGATGAATTTAGAAGATAATCTTCAATGAGGGGAGTGGTCGACTCCTATTGTTCATCTAATGCATCTATTATGTTTATATCAAGTGTTTGAAAATTAGTTTTAGCCATGATTTTTGCAAGTACTTGGCCTTTTATGAGCTTAGTGGGCTTGATTTATGATCTGAAATGTGAGAACTTCTTATTTCTAATACAGAGATTGACTGTAGGGGCATTTACTGGATATGTCACCTTTAACGAAAGGATGAGATCCAGAAGCTACCTGGCCCTTCACGGACTCTGCCTAAAGAAATAATAGAAGTAATCACTAATGATCTGGAAATGAAACTACTTGTTTGCTGGTGCAAGGTATTCATTATCCATAAACTTATGTGTGCAATCTGTTTAATATGTTTTGCAATTGGAACAAAATTCTTTTGGTGAATTTATGAGTCTTTTTGTGTGTCAGAGGCTTATTTATTTTTACTGTTTAGCATCTTTAACTCTGATAAAACATAGCAAATAAATCATAGAATATAACACAACATATGATAAGCCAGTTCACCCCTCCTAGGCTACATCTGGTGGGTCCAAGGCCCCCAAATGGGCATGTCCTTGCTCTTATTATGCTCAAAATTAGTTATAGAGTGTGAAGAAAGCCTAAATAGGAAACAATAGCTTTAGAAATGAGTTCACAACACTAAAATCAGTAAATATAGGCTTTTGTTTCACCTCCAAAGGTTAACCATAGCCCAATACAACTCCAACACTCCCTAGGCCCTAATGGCTCTCCAAGATTCTCTGTTGAAAAAGTACCTGTATATGAGCTTTTTTGCCTCTAAAACCTACACCATTGGCTTTGGAATGCTCAAATTACCCAAAAAAAAAAAAAAAATCACCCAAGAAGGTTCTCCCTAGCAAAAGTTATCATCAAAAAAGTCTTTTGCCCAATGTTAGGTAAAAATCCCACTAAAAGTGGGCTAACTGTAGTAAACTGGAGTTAAATTTGGTAATGCCACCTAAATTGGTGGGCACGCTCCAAATTCGGTGGGAGGTTAACTGTTAGCATTTAGTGGGTAGTGTGCTGGTCACATTGGAAACTCCGCCTCCGAAACCACCGAGAAAAAGTTTAACAAACTCTGAATTGTTTTTAGGACCATCGCATATCATGTTTAATGGAACGGCCACATTACATGGTTTTCTAACTGTTTATCGTTACAATTTAACCCGTGGGTTTAATTTTTAGGGCCAAGGTTGATGGCGCCTGGTTTTATGAGCCATTCTGAATTGGCAGCTGGCCCTAAGGGGCTGGCCCCCTTTACTGCCATATGAACCAAGCTTAAAATTTGAATATAATGTTGAACCCATAGTAGTTAAGAACTACTGTGGAGTGCCAATGGTCGGGTTGCATTGCTTGTAGGCAAGTGGCCCGGGGTCAAATCCCGTCGCTTGCAACAAAATTTTAATATGTCAACCAACCAAATTTTCACCTCGGCCTGGGGCCAAGTGGTGGCCTCTGGGCTTTCCATGTGGCACCCGTTGATTGGCCAAAAATAATAGAAGTCAATCCATGGACGTATAAGGACATGCCACTTGTCAAACTATTATTCGGGGATGTGGAATATTCCAGGGAATATTTTGAGGAATATTCTAGGAATATTTTTTTTTTAATTTTCAACATTTGAAGGTCAAACTTGGTCAAACTTAGTTTTTAGAGTTTACTAAAAACTTCAAACCTGCATAACTTCCACATACATTGTCGGATTTGAGTGTCGTTCACAGCGTTAGGATCGTATCATTGAGGCCTATCTGGTCGTTCAGGTTGCAAGTGATTTTAAACACTTTCAATTTTAAGCTTTTTCCACTTAGGACATGATCACCTGATCACACCTCCCAAATGGGAAGCTTTTGGACCCACAAAATCTCTCTAATTACAGAAAATGAAGATGAGGAGACTGAGTCTCCACTCTTCCAACTTTGAACCACTCAAATCTTCCTGACTTCATCAAATTGAGCTTCTCATGAAATGATAAATTGTTCCTTGAATTCACTGACCGATCGTTGCCAACATTGACTGAGTCATGACGCAAATTCTTGAAATTTGCAGAACAACAAATATAATTTGCAAAAAGCATATTGTTTCTACAATGTTCAAGCTTCAAAGAAGAGTGAAAATGAGATTCACCTTGCCAACTGTCCACATGGCGAATTTTTGCTGAATGATCCTTGTACTTGTGACGAATCCCGACCAAGTTTTCTCGCCATACCAATCTTCCATTCTGAAACCAACATTGACCCATGCTGAACTGTGTGCCCTCTTTGCTTGCATGCCTTTCCACCTCATGGAATATTTCACTGCTTTGCATCGACACTTCGTTCTTTGCACCGATCTTCACCATAGGTACCTTGTGAAACATAATGTCATATTCTTTCAAAGATGAACCTTTGCAAGCAGAAAAATAGCAAGTTGGCACAAAAATAAAAGTTGTTCAACACTTTAGTCAAAGGTAGTCACACTTGGACTTCCTCTTCCTATGCTCAGAAGCTCCAAAAGGACCTCAAGCAGATTGCCACATGCAGCTTCAGTAGCAGCTTCAGCAACAGCTTCAATATCACCTGCAAAAACAAATCAATGGTAAGGCTCAGGTATGCAATCATATAACCCTTTATTTGAATCTATTTTAGCTTAAGAAAACATTAAAAAGTGTGAGAAGGAAAGTTTTTTATATAGCCAAAATCAGTAGCAGAGCAACCTTAGCCTTATCTAGCAACTAGCCTTACTTTTTCTGCCATGAAGATGAACAAGAAAAAAGTAAAAAGGACTTGAGAAAGTGGGTAGTAAGAAATTCATTATAATGGATGACAAGGAGTACCAAGGGGTGACCAAGGGTGAAATCAGTTCACAGAAAAAAGAATTGATTTTATTATGTATGCAATTAAAAAAAATAAAAAATAAAACTAAAATTAAGGTGGATCCACCAAATCTTCGCATGCAAAAAATATTTTCTTAAGGCATCTGAGGACCTCCATGAAGCACCTACGATAATAAATTTAAGAATATTAGAAAGAGGAGCAGCGCATGGGCCAATAAACAAAAATAGAATAAGCCAACATGCAGGAAGAACCAAAAGGCGGGGAGGATGAATAGGTTGCTCAGAGGATGAGCAACAATTTCAGTAGGGGGGTGATTATGGGCCTCTAAATTGGACATAAAATAAGGCCCATCTAAGCTTTATTAATCCCATCTACCTTCCTTATGCACATGAAAAGATATATTAAATCTCTCCTTCTGCACTTAATAATTTTTTCTTACGCTTTAATATTTTCTTAGGAAGGTTTAAAGGTAATTGCATATTTGTGCCTAATATTGGTTATTTTTGTAGAATGTTGTGATAATATTTGGCAAATTATGCAGATTTGGAGAAGGAGATAATTTAGGGACTTACTCCCTACCACTAGAAGATCAAGAGTGAAGAATATCAGGAAATTAGGGAGAAATATTGGAAATATTCAAGGGGTTTGTCCAACCTCAAAGGAAACCAAACGATCCTCATTAGATCCCCTCTAGCAATTCGAATTCCAGAGGCAGCCAAGAAACTCAAGACCAAGTGCACTCAAGCCATACTTCACTTGGAGTCAAGTGGACTCATTACCTATTTTTAGGGAGTTTTTGGTAGCTTCCCTGGAGAATAAAGAGACCAGAGCTAGAGCTAGGAAGATTTAGTCAATGTTAGTCCATTCTAGTGGATTTTATTCCATTCAGAAATTTTGCTACAAGATATTAGGATTTTTTTTTTTAAGACCTTCGGGATGTAATAAGATTGTATTTTTAATGCAATGAGTAGATAGACTCCATTCTTCTGATTTAATTCTAGAGAGTTGGGCTCGTGGGTTAGGGCCCAATCCATGTGCCTCAACTTCTCTGTTGTTACTATGTTTTCCTTTATGTCATTTAGCTATTTTTTCTTCTGCCATTTAGTTAGACCTACTTTTAATAGTTTCATTGTTGTTTAGTTTTACTTCCAGTGTGTTGTTGTAGTTCATTTTCTTGTGAGTAGTAGAATAGAGGAAAAACTCTCCAGAGATGTGGTTTGCCTCCCTAATCTGCATTAATGGGATTCCCTCGGGTGCCTTCCTAATTAAAAAATTTCTTTTATTGAGTTTGGGGAATAAAATGAATTACAGAGTCTCGATCTCTCTTTCTGTTTTTGTTCCTCCCGCATTTTCTCTTCCTTTGGCACCGAATCCGCGGTGTTACCAATTAAGGCACTATAGTATCACTCCCTCCTGTTTTCTCTTTCACATGCACCACCTTTTCTGCGCGCGCATTTCTGACTACCTTCCATTTTGTATTCCTACTATTTGTTTGTTTCGGTTGCCTTACCACTTTAATGTAGAACCGTGACCATTCAAAACATAAAAAAGCACCGACGCAGCCTTCCACTCCTCAGTCCAGCTAATGCATCACAGCACAACACTACGCTGGTTCGGTTGTTCCTGTCGCACTTACCCCACTCTCGGTGTTGGTTCGATATTCACCCATGTAATCCATAGCACAACACCCAAACATTATCTTCCTTCAGCCCTTATAAGTTCGAGCAACAGGTGCGTATACGGTCTTTTCGTGTAGATAAATAGCAGCCTATGTGTTTCTCTTTGCCTTGTGCCTGACATGTTTCGATATCAACACTATCACCACTCCCTCCGCGGCCATCGTCTTTTTTCTTTCTTTGTTACTTATCAACTACTGTGGCCTCGGTGCAATATTGGCCCCACCTCCACGTCACCACTCCACATCACACATCACAAATTGTAGTTTTTTTATTTCTTTTTTAATGCTTACCACTCCAATTTTGTGAAGTTGCAATTGCGATATCTCATATTTCAACCTTTGCCTCCATCGCATCTCCGCCATCACATATTTCACATTATTCCTCTCCAAAGCTATTTTCGTGCCATATTATAAGGTTAAAAACCCTTCTTTCCACTACTAAGCTCTGTTTCATGTTCTAAGCCATCCATTAGCCTCTTTAACCCTTTTTCTTTCCTCCAAGCTGCAAAATCAACACATTTTCAAATAGGATTGATTCATGGGTATCTTAGTTGCATAGGTAGAAGCATGGTAGATAGACTATAGGATAAATAGAGTGCATTTAGCTATTTGGCCAAGTTAAGTGTGGTTTAGAATTAGTTTCCTTTCTGCCATTTATTTTCAGCAAGTTAGCTTAGTTCATTTTCAGTCATTTGATTTTCTGCAAATTAAAATATTTTCATTCCTGTCATTTCTTTCTAGAAATTTAGTTTAGTTTCCTTTCTATCATTTCCTTCCAGCAATTTACTTTCCAGTTCTTATCATAGTTTAAGAAATAGCACCCTTTAGTAAAGCAGAAGAGGAGGACATGAGAAGAATTCATCTATTGTGTATATATCACTGTCACCTCCAAGTTTTTACGAACCCCGGGTTGATAAAGTAAAGTAGGGCAACCCCTGGGAGTTACAACACTCTTGGTGCAATATCAAGGCTCACCACCCAAGGTGAGCCAATAGGAAGTGGCCATGAGACAGGTTGATGCACCTTCATCTTTTATCAACCTATGTTTCTCCCTTTAGTACCTTTTATTCACTATGTTGATTGACCTTCTTGTAGGCCTTAACCACTCTTTTTCCCAGTGTTATGCCACAACTACATGGCGCTCGGCTTTTGTGTGTGATTGGAAGCTTCCAACCGCACAGAGAACACACTATCTATGTGGTTATAGATGAGATTTCATTGTTTTATGTATGTCGTTCGTGGACTCTTTCTAGAGACATAGGTTCCTAAAGTATCATTTTGACTCATAATATTATCTTTTCTATTCGAGCTAGCTAGGAGTCATTATTGAGAATATTCTCTGACTTCTCTTGTTCCTAATCATCTACATTTATCCTGCTAGGAGCCTTCTTCTTCCTATTTATACTAGGCCATCTTAGAGTGTGAGGTTATTTTTTGGGGGGATATCCAAAGATTTGGAGAGTGAGACTTAGAGAGTCTATGTTACCTTTGTGATTTAGATTTGAGGGCTTCATGCTATCGTGATTCCTTCTTCATTATAGTGGTAATACTTTGTTGGGATGAGGGGAGGAGTGCCAAAGCTAGAGGTATATTGATGTATTATCATATGGTTAATGGAAATTCATGTTCCTTTCCTTTATATCAGCATTTGCAGTGATTTATATGTGTATTTATTGATGTTTTGAGCTGAATTCCACAAAAGATCACTTGTGGTATTTGTATGTTTATGTTTGTGTGTAGGCTTTGGGTAAAAATCATATGAAAAGGATCACTTGATTGGATCACAAGGATTCTACAGCAGGACCAAAACCTTTCACTGACCTACGAGGAGGAAAGGTACTCGCTCATCCTTTACAACATTAGAAATTATATATAAGTTTCTTACATGGCCATTTGGTTTGGGAAATTTTGTTTAATTGACTTAGTTATTATTATTATTTTTTATTAATCTTAAACGGGCATAAGATTGCAGAGAAATAGCTCCTCACATGTATAATTTATAGTAACATCATCGATGACAATGCGGTGAATGGATTTTTCTTTCATCATAACTTACACTTGAAAAGCTAATGGGAGACACAAGGTTCACTTTTCTCCATGTCAAAAATCACTAGATTGGAATCCTGAGGTTCAATCCCACCTATGGCCGAAAGAAAAGATTTATGTTATGATGGGAAACTTCATTAGAGAAATTTTAAGGTCTAAAATGGTCCTCAAAACAAAAATTATACAACCAAAATCAGCTTTATAAGAACCAATAGTATTCAAGATGGTGATGCCAACTATGACAGATGATTCACCATTTTTGGAGTAAAAAAGTAAAAAGATTAAAAAATTAAAAAATTAAAAAACTACTTTTTCAACTCATATTTTGAACTTATTTCCCTATGGTTTTACTTGAATTTCGAACAAGAGCACTCGTTGGATGCAGAAATTAATTCCTCATCTACGGAGTACCCAAGTTGCATAATTTTGATGAACCCTGCTATATGAGAAATGAGAGATACATGAACAAATGTGATTGAAATCACATCTTTTCATGTATTTCTCATTTTTTCATGTAGTAGGATCCCTCAAAAGTATGCAACATGGGTACTCCTTGCTGAAATTTGCAAGAAAAAATAGTGAAATTGGTATCCATAAATGAAATCCAGAAAATGGCACATTCGAGAAAATGGCATCACTACATGTATTTCTCATTTTGTCATATGGAATCCCTCAAGTGCAACATGGTGCTCATACCAAATTGCAAAAACGATTGAAATTGACATCCATGTTAATCTACTTTGCAAACGTACCATATGAAATGAATGAAATACGATTTAATTTTCCCTTAATTAATTTGGAAGAAAAATTGTAATTTCATCTCATGAAAAATTGTATTAGTTAATTGAGTTAGGAAGACTTAGTTAGCTTAGTAAATTTGAGTTAGAGGTCTAAGAGGATGAATGTAAAGGAGTTTTCTATTTTTAAGGGGTCCCAATATAGTTATTTGTGAGTTGTAATTAGTTAACTCATGTAATTGAGTTAAAATCAATTTAACTAGTTCTAACTGAGTGATGGGCTAGTGGTAGGTCCAGTGAATTAAATATGATTTAATTCACAAGTAGTGATCAATAATTTAACCGATAATTTTCTATAAATAGTTTTTGCATGTTAGTTCTAAGGAAGACCCAGTTGAGGCTGAGGCTAAAGGGAAGATATATATCAGTTGTACTATTAGAAAATTGTACAGATCATGCAAGAGGTCATCAAGAAGTCCCTGAAGGATTGAACAATAATTAATTGGTATTTTCCTTATTAATAGGGCTCAATTAGCCCAAGAATGTGTAGGCAAGGAAGGCCAAGGAGAGGCAAGAAAAAGGTTAAATACTTGACCAATATTTCGTAGATCGCAAACTATATTCGAGCAAGATCAGAGTGAGACAGTCAGGAGAGTGCAGAGGTTTCTGAGTGTGAGGAATAGCATTGTATTTTTTAATGATCTTCACCATATGCAATATAGATATAGCAGGGTTTTGAGAATTTCATTTCCTAGGATACATCTTGTGTTGTGCAATTGATTGTCTTTATATCTTTCATGTTATGTGATTGTGCAATCGTGTTTTGTTTCCACAAATTGTAGAAGAATTCAATATTTTGTTTTAGTACATTAAAAGATCAGATTGAATCCCTTGGTTATATTTCATACATGATATCAGAGTGCTAGAAATTAAAATATAAGAGAAGAGCATAGTTTTTTATTAAACAGGTTCGAATTTGCAGATGTATTCTTTAGGATATAGCAGCAGATCAAGATGTCTTTCAATGGCTTGAGACTCGAATATGATATTGAGGGAAATTTTAATTACATAGCATAGAAGGACAAGATGGAGGAAATTTTGGAGGACAACGGATTGAATGAATTCATAGATACTGATATTCCCAAGCCTGAAGCAACAAATGCTCAAAATATTGATGCGTGGCAAAAGAAGGTAGATAAGGCAAGAAGGATCTTGTTAGAGGGAGTTCGAGATCATATTGTCTCGAGTCTCCATGGGAAGGAGACTCCATATGCTATTTGGAAGGCCTTGAAATATATGTCTCATAATAGAAGCAACCACAAGAATTTGGCGTTGAAGAAAAATCTCAGAAAGATCAAGATCGAGGAGGGCGACATGATCCAGAAATACTTGCAGAGGTTCACTTAGTGTTAATATGATCTTGGAAGTGTTGGTGTGATTTTTTATGATGATTATTTGGTGAGCCTAACACTTATAGGCCTTCCCAAGAGCTGGCATAGTTAGCAGGATTCTTTGAATGGGAGGGAGAAGTTACCAGACTAGGAGCGTTTGTGGTCTGACTTGGTAATAGAAGAGATAAGGTGGAGCACTAGAGACGGGACCTTGTAAAAGGAAAAGAAGAATATTTTGAAAATGTGGAAAAACGTAAGAAAGGCAAGGGAAATAACTCCCAAGGTGAAGATGAAAAGAGATATTTTTCCAATATCAAGTGTTTTCATTGTCACGAGCATGGGAACTATGCCTCAAATTTTCCACAGAAGAAGGAAAGTACGAAGGAGCCTGCAATTGCAGTGGGTTAAGTGCTAGCTTCATAATTTGAGCTTGATTTTACTCTCATTGCATGCATGGACAAAACTGTAATGGGATTCATGTGGTATCTAGACAGTGGTGCCTCGTTCCAAATGATGGGGAATATATATCTCTTCAGTGACTTGGAGTAGAAGGACCTCCATCATAACATAGAGTTTGGATATGACAGGAGGTATAATGTGATCGATATAGATATAGTTACCCTTCAGAGGGATTCAAGCTCCCCTCTTAGACTGATAGATGTTTTTTATTTTCCAGGGCTAAAGGAGAATCTTTTTTCTATAGCGGTATTGGAAGACCGTGGTTATGATGTCATGTTTATAAAAGGAAAGGTGTTCCTTAGACACATTGCCATGGGATGGGTGAAAAATATCAGTGCAAGAGTCAAGAACCTGTATTCTCTCGAGGTCGAAGATGCATGCAAAACTTTGAGGAGAAAATTAGAGGTTAGTGACTTGGTGGTTGAGAGGGAGTCTCTCAACATGCAGTCTCATAATTTTGCATAGTAGCCACAATTGGAGAAGAGAGGAGACTAAGTGGAGGAATCCACTCAAGCAAAGACCTCTAGTATGGGAAAATTTCAAGCCCATGCATCCATACCTCTAGGTGAGAGGTGGGGTTTTGTGCAGACATACTCCCAAGAGAAGAAATTCGGGTAGGATCTAGTGAGATGGTGTGTCTCATGGATCAAACCTGGCTATGAGGAGCCCACATTACATAGTAGTATTAAGTATCAGTAGGATTGATATAGTTATATTTCAGGAAGACAAAAATCAGAGCGACAGATGTCAAATACTAGAGCACAGATTGGAGTTGGAAATAGTGCAGAGGGCACAAATGCAGAGTCAGAAGCAACACAAAGATTTCAGTATATAGTGTTGTAATCGATAGCAGTAAGAGAATCTGGTGATAGATGCATCATACTAATTCAGGTTTTTTTTAGGCTATTTAGTTTCAGGAGTTGCAGGAGCAAACAATGCTAGAGAAGTGTCACATACATAACATTCCAAAGGAATTGGATCAAGATATATAGAATTCCTTTCTTGTTGAGAGGGAGCATTGAAATTCGCAACAAGAAATAGTAAAATTGGCATCCAGAAATGAAATTCAGAAAATGGTACCCAGAAAGGGTTACCATATGAGGCTTCTGATTTAATTTTCCCTTAATTAAATTGGAAGAAAATTTGTAATTTCATCTCATGGCAACTTGTATTAGTTAACTAAGTTAGGAATACTTAGTTAGCTTAGGAAATTCGAGTTAGAGGTCTAAGAGGATGCATTCAAAGGAATTTTCTATTTTTAGAGGGTCCAGATATAGCTATTTGTGATTTGCAATTAGTTAACTCAAGTAATTGAGTTAAAATCAGTTTAAATAGTTCTAATTGAGTGATGAGCTAGTGATAGGTCTAGTGAATTAAATATGATTTAATTCACAAGTAGTGATCAATCAGTTAACTGATAATTTTCTATAAATAGTTGTTGCATGTTAGTTCTAAGGAAGACCCAATTGAGACTGAGGTGAAAGGGCAGAGATGTATCAATTTTACTATTAGAAAATTGTACAGGTCATGCATGAGGTCATCAGGAAGGCCCTGAAGACTGCACAATAATTAATCGGTATTTTCTTAATTAATATGGTCTCAATTACCCCAAGGATTTGTAAGAAAAGTAGGCCATGAAGAGGCAAGAAAAAGGTTAGATGCTTGATCGATTTTTCTTATATCACAAGCCATATTCAAGCAAGATCAGAGTGAGACAGTTAGGAGAGTGTAGAGGTTTCTCAGTGTGAGGAATAACATTGTATTTTTTCATGATATTAACCATATGAAATATAGAGATAGCACGGTTTTGAGCAGTTTCTTTCCCCAGATACATATTGTGTTGTGAGATTGATTGTCTCTTTCTCTTTCATGTTATGTGATTTTGCGATCGTGTTTTGTTTCCACAAACTGTAGAAGGATTCAATATTTTTTTTTAGTACATTATAATATCAGATTGAATCTCTTGGTTATATTTTCTACATTCTTCGGATTAGTAATTAAATTATGCATCCAAGGAGTGATCTTGTCCAAAATTTGAGTAAAACGATAGGGAGATAAGTTGAATATATGAGTTGAAAAAATATTTTTTTATTTTTTCCCTCTAAAATTTGATGATGTAATCTAATATTATTTTATTATTTTCGCTATTATTTTATAATATTTCTTAGGAGGCCCATCTTAGACAATAGATTTCTTTAATGTGTAATACTTCGAGTGTTGAAATAGTAGTGGACACTTGTGCCAGATCCTCTACAATATTGTAATTCTCGGAAGCATGAGGAGATGTATTATGTGTAGTACGTCAAAATTTCTCTTTTGGGGGATGAATAATGGGGTCAGTAACAATTATTTCGATATGTAGATCATTAGGCGATGGTGGAATGGAACTCGAGGCAAAGTATGAAGCATTTGGGACAGGATTCCCATATTTTTTTGTTCAAACTTTTAAATAAACTATTTCAAAGGCGTAAAAATTTGATGATCCTTCCCTAGGAGGATGGGGATGTGAACCGCCATTGCCTCCTTGAAAAGGTGGTGGTGAGCTTGATATGAGATGTTGTTGCTGCTGCTAAGAAGGAAAAGTGTTATGTAGGACTGCAGGGGTACGACCAGTGTCCTTTTGCACAAGGAATTCTATGCACTCTTAGATACAAGGAAATTTATAGGTTAAATTGTCCTCATCACATATCTTGTATGGGAACTTGACATATTTTTACTTTCCTTTTCCATATTTAGCGTTAGAAGGGGCTTTCTGATTTGGGTTGTTCTGGGTCATCTTATTCTCTTTAGAAGGAGTGGTATTTTTCTTATTCTTCTTATTCTTACTATTAGGATTTTGTGTAGATTGCATAGAGTTGATAACAATGGTTGTAGGAGAAGCATATTGGGTAGGAGGAATGGGATCAACAATACCTAGGAAAATTTCCCGGTCAATTTGTTTACAAGAAATCTAGTGGTAGTGTTGATGATGCCACCAGCATGAGCACTAAGCTACTGATTAGTGGGAGCATTAGAATTTCTATGCAAATTAGGGACTAAATCATAAAGTGTTCCAGATTTTGAATAAATTATATCTAAATGTTAGACATGTTGAATATATTTATCTTTGGTGACTGCACCAAACCTAGCAATGTCCTTTGTGGTGAGAGGTAGAAGAGACTTACAAAACCAGTCTGCTAAGAGGTAATCCAAAATGGTGGCCTTGAATAACCTTCATCTACATCTCCATTCATGGATATCATCAGAGATGTGGGTGGAGGTGTCTTGGTACGCTACAGTCATAAGTTCCATCCTAATTTCATAGCAGATGGGAAACTTGAAGTGCTTTAATAACTCCATGGCAAGGGTGTTGAAATTATTCATAGAATATCGTGGTAACTCGATGTACCATTTGGCTACATTTACATTCAAGGTGCGGGGAAATATTTTTTCCAAAGGTGGTAAGTTGTAACATGTGTTGTTGGGTCATCTCCCTGTTTTCCTTCAAACTTCAAAATGTCGACAATAATTTTATGCGATATTGGAGCCAAAAAAAGTTATGGTTGATGGGGTCATTCGTTAATGTGTACATATCCAGGACATCTAAAGTAGATAGCAAGGGAAAATGTGTAGGTTCCACCAAATTGGACCAGGGTGGAGCAAGATGACCCAAGGGACCAGAAGTCCCCCCCATCAATTGTTTTACAACAAGGTACATAAGTTACAATGGATATTAGTTTCCTAGTGGTAGAGGTGGGGTGTTATAAAGCGACAGGCCATAAGGCAAACTCCAAGCTTGAGTTTTGTCACCAAAGAATTGGTTTCCCCCAGGATAGAATTTCCCCCCCTCTATTCAATCGTTCTTAAGGAGAGAGGCCCCAAATAGATGCAACAAGATTGGGATGAGGGATATTGTTGGCCACATAAGGTGCAGTAGGTGCAGGACCACCACTAGTAGTATAACCACTCGAAAGAAAAATATAAATCATCGAAGGACCATATTGTATCATAGAAGGTATAGGGAGTATCACTCCCCAATGGGTATGTGCATGCTAGAAACATTGCCCCTAGTCATAATTGTCTAGGGGTTAGAACTTAGCAAAGGGTTCCAACCAAATGGGTTATTAAAGGTAGCCATACTAACAACACCCATCAGGTTGATATTTGAAGTTTTAGGAGCTGACACAAAAGGGCTAGAAATAGAAAGGTGTTTAACTTGACCTGTAGTAGGTGTAGTTGGAATGTGTGGACTAGGAATAATTTGAATATTAGGATAACCAATCAACTGTGTTGAACTGGTTGTAGATAGGGGAAGTGGCAGTGGAGAAAAGTTGTCCAAAAAATACCACAAACCACTCATATTCATCGGGTGTTGGGAGTGTAAATTGACTAATACATAATAGGTAAGGGTGTAACCTAAACCAAAATAGGCCCAAGAGGGTGAGTAAGTGGAGGATTAAAATGAGGCAAGACACCTTCACTAAAAAATTCCTTTGGTAAAAGAGACTC
The DNA here is from genome assembly GCA_034641835.2 of Pinus albicaulis. Lineage (NCBI taxonomy): Eukaryota > Viridiplantae > Streptophyta > Pinopsida > Pinales > Pinaceae > Pinus > Pinus albicaulis. Next base: position 944,454,216 of record CM076569.1, read on the forward strand.
TTGGGAAGTATTATATGATTCAATATTTTATACTGGAGACTAATACCTTATGTAGTAGGGGAATCTGATTCACTCGAAAGTTCCTCCATAGTCAGTGGAGGAAGGCCTCGATGTCGCTGAGATAGATGAAAAGGGCCTAAATTAGCCACGATGAATGACATATTTTCACAAAATTTTAAATTAAGTGTGATATATATATATATATATATATATATATAGTCTCAGTAGCAAAGAGCACACATCTAAAAAATAAAAACTCTAAAAGAGATCATTAAGAAGCTAAGAAAACTTTGTTTGATATCCACAACTAGATGGAAATGAAACCAAGTATCGAAGGGAAATAAGAGAGGGATGGACTAAATTTACAATTATGATTACTCCTAAGCTTCACCCGAACCTTTTTAAGAAGGGGCCAAGCACTCTCGTGAAGATGAGTACCCTCCCAAAAAACCAAAGGCAAAGTAGGTTCATCTTTCTAGGTATTAGAGAATCCCACCCCACTAACCTTCTATAATTCCCTAGAATTATGGTCACTAAGTTCACCTCAAATCACAAACATCATCGAGAGGTCACAGTCATGGGAAGTACACTGTGTGGGCAGGATACTTAAGTGCAACAAGATTCTCTCTCTTCAATAGCTAGTTTGGTATTACAGTCTTGGGGAGTTGACTTATACAACATAACCCAAGAATCTAGCCTAAAAAAATATGTATATATCCTAAATAAGAGTTTTTGATCAATTTTATTATGAGATTGATTTTAAAGGTACATGATTAATTTATTAAAAAGGGTGTTGACATCTTAATTTTGTGAGAACTAACTCAAACCATGCAAAAAACATGATTTTCAATTTTAGTTCAATGAGAAGTGATTTCTACAAGGAGAGAGTAACTAAATTTATTTTCTAAAACCAAACATCCTTAATGCATCTCTACCACAAAAAAATACATTCCAACATACAATACTCAGATAACAAACCCAAAGAAAACTTGAAAAAACTAGCTAAAATGACAGAAAGCATAATTTTTTTTCTCTTTCCACAATAATGCAATTAAGCTTATTTTTCAAAAGAAAACAAATACATGCATGCATCCAACAAAAAAATCTAAGAAGAAACAAACTCAAGGATCATCCAACATGTAAAATTTTCAAATAGTGAAATCCATAGAACTGGGTGGACAACAAAACGGTCTGGCACTATAACATAGGTCTCAAAGTTGCATAGGGTATTATCAGCTAGGGTAACACTTTGTGCTAGAAGGAGAAGCATGTTATAATGATATAGAATGAATCGGAGGGGTGTTTTACAGAGTTTTTACTTAGAAAAAGAGAAATCAAGGTCAAGGCAAGGGATAAGACTAAAAAAACTAGCATGAAAGCAGGAAAAATGATGAGAATCCAAGTCAATAAGAAATGATAAAACTAGAGAGAAATAAAGATCCAGGATCAAGGAATTACGAATTGGGAATCAAAGAAGGATCCCTAGTGAAGTCACTAATGCTGTTGTAGGGATTAGTGCATGGATAAATAGACAATAAATCATGTTAGGTTTTTCTGGAACCTAAGGAAGATAGATTAAGTGATCTAAGGCTATCGAAGCAAGAAACATTTAACCATACCAATGTTAGACAAGTATTTACAAAGAAAATATGAGCAATGACATTTTTATCCTTTTCACAGGTCTACTGGAAAAGTCAGTGTGGTAGAGAAGGAACCCTCAGCTAACTCCAAAAGTGATACCTACACCCAATATGGATAAAAATTTATCTACAACACATGTCAACTCAATCAATTTGGCATAATAACAATTAACAACATATAAACGTTGAATTCATCAACAATTTTATATGGTTTTTAAAAAATCATATATATATATATATATATATATATTAATTTAAAACTTTATATATATTATCAAAATTTTAATTCCACATTTTTAATAAACCAAACCCATAGTCATTTAAAACCCAAAGTTCTAAGTTTTAAAAACTAACGTATGCATATATGATATATGCGTGGATTATAATGGAGGCATATACCATATGGTGGTCATGTTTTAATTAAATGCGGAGGTGAATATTAAAAAGGTTTTAAGGTTAACACAATGGCGTAATATCAAGGTTCGGAATAATAATTATTGGTGGGCGCCATTTTAAAGGGTTGTAAACTCTTTTAAAAAAAGGTATATATGGGGCAGAGGTTGGGTTCGAACCGGTGACCTCCCCCCAAATATGGCACTCCCATACTGATTGATCCATACTCCGTTCCTTGAACCTAATGGCTCCAAGATTTTAATTAAATTTTGAAGTGGATCCGACGGCGGAAGGAGGGGGCCAACCCGTGGGCTAGCCCTCCCCATACGACCTTGTGCCATGACCAGAGACTAGGTTATGGCTAAACACGCCATTAACGTGCTAACCACACAACTAATACACACTTAACTTAATTAACTCTAGATTAATTCGGTGGTTATTTCAGTGAAGAGCGCCAAATTTAGTGGCAGCTCTAGGTTTAGTGGGCCCAACTGGCAGTTAGCCAAATTTAGTGGAGATTTTATAGGCCAGTATTGAATGAAGTCTATCTTGGTCAATTTTCAACCAATATTTTCTAAAGGATAGCCATTCTTGGCATGCTATGAATCCATTGGAACATATTTCAGAGGAAATGGAGCTCACATACAGGTGTTTTTGGTCAGTTAAAGAATTTTGAAGCTCGGGACCAACAGGAGGGGAGGCCATGCCCATATCAACTGAAAGTCATTTTCAGTGAGTGAATAGTCAAATTTTGATGTATTTGATGTTCTGAACACAATGGTATATTTTTTATAGGCGTTGGATCACATATTAAGGTTCTTTTATCACTTTGGAGATTAAACAAGCCCATGGCCACCGGGTCTGGAGGTCAAGCCTAGAGGAGTTGTGAACCAAATTCAAAGATTGGATATGTTATTTCCGGTCTTTGCAGCCTATCACCAGCAATCAAATTGGACTCTTACTATGTATATTTTTCAAAGATTTTTTTCACATGAAACTTCAATGCAAATCATATCCTAAACATGTTCATCAGAAGCATCTCGGAACGATCTTTCCAACGGTATTTTGCACTCCCAAAACCGGCTTCTGGATCAAAAGATATGACCAAATGAATTATTGACTCTTGGTTACTCCTGATGCATGTTTCCTTATAATTTTACATTGTGAAAATTTCTCACCTTTTCCATGATTTATATATGCAAATCCAATGAACTATGGTCGATCATGTGAGCTATAATGTGTGTGGAAACATTAGTTTCAAATATTCTTGATTTATGGAAGTTGACGAGTATTGGGCAAGATTAATGTTATGGACATGCCAGAAAGCCTCAATTTGACAAAAGCAATGAAGGCATTTGTTGTTATTTCCAGCTCTCCTCTACGGATAAATTGGTCATGAGTATTGGAGCTTCTTCAAGGTCCAAATTATTGTGATGTCAAGTTTTGTCAAGATTTTATGTTACAAAGAGGAACACTTCTATGAAACTACAATTGTGCCATGCCTTGTATGTGCAGCTAATGTTGGGCATATTACATCTCAGCACAGTCATCTATTTGAGAGATATAAAACCAAGCTATTTTAGCGGCACAATCTTCATAAGCTTCAAATGGGCACATGGAGCTTGCAAGGCTTCTAAGGAATCAACAGTGGCCAGTCCATAGCAAATATTAAGGCTAGGTTTTAAGGGGTCGTGGTTGGTGTTAGAGTAGCTCCATCTTTACCTCTCATTGTCAAAGGGTTGGTTCACCGTCTAATTGCAGAAGCAGTCTCTCATGATAACTTAGCAAAGATGTATATCTGGTGAGCGTTGGTTTTAAATTTATATGCATTTTCCATTACCTGTTTGTTACAATATTTATCCCTACATATTGCAAACAATCATACGCATATGATGGTGCCAATGTTGAAATACGTGAGGAAGTTGGGGAAGAAAATTAATTTCAGTTTGGTGCTACAACACATCAAATTGTTGGACTGAGAAAAGAGAGAGTATAAGGCAAGTTCAAACCAAATCCAAGGCTTGAAAATGGCATAGATGGCAGTCATTGTAATAGTTGGGCGTTCGATTCATCTCTAGATCTAAAGAACATACAAGAAATTTGAAATTCACCAGAGAAAGTGACTTGAAAAAGGCCACATTGTGCACTTTGAAAAGGTATTGGAATTCCTTGAATTTAATATAAAAACCATCTTGAACTATACATGAGATGATCTGTTGCATTGATTTAGAAAACCTAATCTGCAAAATAGAGAAAAACTCTGAATCTTCCAATTATGGTACAGTGGAACAGAATATCTGTCATCAACCCCTTTACCCCGCTGCTATTTAACAAGATACCTCAAGGTTCTTGATTGTGAACGCGACTATGAAGCTCCATAATTTCTTGATGATGTGGGTCCATAGAAAGAGCTACACGAAAATCATTCAAAGCCCCAGCCACATCCCCAATACATTCATGAAAAGCAACACGGAGATGAAGAAGATGCAAGTCATCTTTGAATGCAATAGCCCTGGAAAGTTCTGCAATAGCCTCTTCCTGTTTGTCACTATTCATTAGAACAGCTACACGGTATCTGTATAGGTAAACTCTGAGTGGATCAAGTTCAATTACCATCTACAATTTGGCCATTCTCATCTCATGATCACAATATTTAGATCTCTTCTCATATTCTGAGGCCTTATTCTTAGCTTTATCTATCATCTTGGTCATTTCTTCATAAGAAACAGCCTTATCATTTTTCAAATAGTACACATGAGAAAAGCCTTGGTGAGCCCTAGTGTGACAAATTTTAAGAGCATTCACATAGCAATCTGTTGCTAGATCCAACTTTCCACAATCCACATAAACACTACCAATATTATTCAATGCCTGACCCTTGTGAAGCCCATCAGAAGGACACTTTCAAGCTTCCACCAGTAGTGATACAATGAAAACAGAAGATGCAGATTTGACCCATATTTTTAGCATTAAAATATTGGAGACGTTTTCCCAATTTTGGTAAAGTGGCAAATGCATCTCCAAAATTTGAGGTTAGTAGTGCAGGAACATACAAAATGGAATTCAAGAGGCAGAGTTTTTAGGCCCAAAATTAGCAGCTACAGGATTCTAGGCTTAGATTTAGCAAAGGAATCCTAGATTTCATGAACAAACTCCAACAAACTCCAACAATTCAACATATTGTAGCAAAATTGTTTTATTTTAGATGATTTAATTAAATTCTTTAGTTGTAATTTAATTTATTTTATTTGCTAGCACAAATATATTTTATTTTTAATTTTTATTTTGATTCCTATGTAGAGGAATCAAAATAAATTTGTAATAGGGTATATATAGGAATAATTTTGAGAATGTAGGGGTTCAATTTTCAGCAGAGAGACTGCTACTATGGACTGTGAAATTTTTTCCTAGATATTATTTTAATCAAGAAGTTTCTTCCCTTTAAATTTGAGATCCATCACGGTGTTTCATGTTCTCCATGTTTTCCTTGTAAGATCATTTTCATATTGTGTTCTTTCCACTAATTTTTTTTACAACATTCTCTAAGGGAAGTGTTGGGAGTCCATCCATGCATGATGCTCCTGTCACAATGATTATGTTTTAAAATGTAGTGGTTATCTTTACATAATTCATCCTTTGTTAGCTGCTTTGTTTAGTAACCCTGTGCTTTCCTTTCTGCTAAAGCTGCCACTAGATATTCATCCACTGATTGATGCCTACAGGGTAGCGGGCTTTATCCTCTTTTCTTCTCTCATTTACATCATTTATCTGGCTGAGAATTGCGCCTATTTTTCCCCAAGTTTGCAGGAAGAAACCATCTTCGACACCATAGCCTAATGATGTTTTATCTCTTTTTGTTTCAACCCAAAAATTTTAAATTAAATCCCCGCAATTTATAGCTAGCCTAAGATTCACTTATTGCAACCATCCTTCATTGGCACAGAGAGAGCCCTCTCTGGTCTGGAAGGGCTAGATGCCAAATTGAATGCTTGGTCTGTGGTTACCTCGAGATTGCCTCTTCTTAGTTCAATCCGAGTGCTAACAAGATAGTCACTTTTAGGGTTTTCATGTCTTTTGAAGCCAATAGAACAATCATAAAATCCATTGGAGCATCATAGATGCTTGTAATCATACTTTTGACTCATAATCCCAAGAGGGCCTAGCTAGCTATAACCTAGGAGGGGTGAACTCCATCATCATCCATTGTGTTATGTGATAGCTCTGAGTTGTATTTATGCATTTCATTTGATGTTCATGAGTTTTTAATTTTTAATTAATTCATAATTTGATCATCAAATACACATGAAACTACACACATAAACCCCTTCACAAGTGGTAAAATGAGACGATCCTTAAATACATTTTTAATACCGATGAGGGAGCTTGCATAGCAATAACAAGTTTTCCCATATTCAAATCACTTCTGCAATAGGTTAAGGTTAGATAAGACCATAACATGGAATGCATAACCAAATCCTCCAAGGAACCATGATGTCATCGAAACAAGTAAAATATTGGAAGCATATGAAGTGCTCCCCCTAAACATGTGTCATCTCCACTCATCACAATAGAAAATATCCTAATCAAAATAGCTTCTACAGGTATATCATTAGTATAAAAAATGAAATCATCACCAAAGAGATAAACATCATCAACATCACATCCAAACTGCATGCATCAATAAAAATCTCCTCAACAGACAAGCCTATTCACATGCACTCCTATGATTTCATAGTCTATAATATAACATGAAAAAATATGATGTTCCATAGCTCCCCCTAAGGCCATGAGGCCCTATATTTGCGCTTGTAGGTCCTTACTATTCCTTCTTCCAAACTTTGAGTGGTATCTATCTTGCATTTAAATGTATAAATTTCCTCATACTTGGCCTGCTTTGCATATTATTCATTCTTTGAATAGGTGGCCTCAAGTAAAATTGAGACTTGCAATATTTTTCCATATGAACAATAATGTCAACACATAGCACCTGATGTTCTCCAAAAATGAAGGAAAATGCTCATATATCCTAGACTTCATTCTACTCCTCTTTGAATGCAACCTGCATTCAATAGCCTTGTGGAAAATATCATTGCACGAGTAGTGATAACCATAAAAATGAACATTATACCTTATTTTGGATAAATTTCGTAAAAAGGTAATTATTCTTTCATATTTTTCCCGAAAAGGCCTTCTATATAACTAATTTATTCTGAAACATGTTGGAATATGTCCTATTTTATGGAAGTTGAAGCATTTCACAGGTGAAAATGATCTTCTTGAAGTTTTATTTGACATAACCTTGGGCTTATCTTCCTTGAGCTATTCTTTGATTATTGGTTTTGTTGATGGCTCTCCTTCTTGTTGCCTTTACAACTGCTATCATTGGTTATACTTGTGGCTGAAAAAAAATTAGTTTCTCCTTCCTGCATGTTGCACTCTCTTTCCAAGATGAATTAATTTAGCTTCTCTTCAATTGTATGGCTTCCTTCTCTAGATATCTTCATAAAAAAACCAACTCTTCTTCAAATATCTCACATTCCTCCTCAATTTCTCTATACTACTTTCTCATTTCTTTCTAAATCTTCTTTGCCTCCTCAAGATGAATTTTCAATCCATTGATCTCTTCTCTTAGACCATTCTCCTTATCACCAGAAATCTGCACAATTCTTTTATCATCCTTACATGCAGAGGTTAGTCTTTCTACTTAAAAAACTAATTCTTTGATTACAACCATTGTTTATTCACATTCATCCTTAATAGAAAAAACATGATTCTCCTCTTCACTATGTAACTCATCAAAACCATCAAAATCATAATTCAAATTTTTTTTCAAAATATTACCTTGAGATACGGTAGCTTTGGTTGAGAGTTCATAATTTTCTACTTCATTTTCACTAGACCGATTCTCTTCCTTCTTCAAACTCTTTGTCTTTTGAGACATACTCTTCTTATTTCTAGCAATGACACATGATATACTCTTCAAGTAGTCATGCTTCAATAAATAGCACTAGATCTGATACCAATTGTTGGAAACTAGATCACTACTGAGAGGGGCGGTGAATTATTAGTGATGGATTTTATATCAATTTTAAATATTTTTGTTGGATTATCAATTTTCAACACACATCCACAGTGTTATCTTATCAACACATGAAATAAACAATAAATCATAACATAATAAACATGATAAACATTAACACAAGCATGGAAACATAAGGAAACAAGTATTTCTAGTGGAAACCCTTTCGAGAGAAAAACTTCCCTGTTATTGCATTACTCAATTCTTCTATTAATATGATGAACAAATTATACATGGATTACCTTACAACTATAAGTTGAAATACTTGGATTCATTCACATTATTTTTTAACCTATTGGTTAGGAAATCTATTTCTCTCTCGGATCTATGGAAATCTATTCGTTGGAAGTCCCCATCATTAGGGGAATTTTGAGGTTTAAAATGGGCCTCCTAAGAAAAATGTACAATCAAAATTCACTTTATGAGAACCAATCACATTTTAGGAGATGACATCATCCCCAATGGTTGAGGTGGCATTGCTTGAGTGAAAGGAACTTACTTGTTACATTCTCAATGATGGATAAAAACTCATGGTTAACCATGGTAGTGCTCTAAGTACTTTTAAAGTCAAAAAGTAAAGTACTAATAATAAAAAGTAAAGTACTCATAAAAAATTTCATTTCACACTTTTTGAATAAAATATTACTATCTCATTTCATATTTTTTGAAAAAAACAATGCATATCCTTACATAATCTTCATGTCTTTACACATTTTTCAATAAATATTATATTTGTATATTTTCATATATTTATTTTTAAATTATATATTATTTTTTCTTATGATATAAATCAAATCAATTGAATATGTAATATAAAAAAGAATACATAAAAAAATAAATTACATTTATTATATTATATTATATTATTTTTATATAGTATATTAATTACATGTTATTATATAATTTAAATAATATAAATTTTAATTAATAATATATTATATAATTAAGAATTTATGAATTTATATTTATAATTTATTTTAAGTTATTTAAGTACAAAGGACAAATGCATTAGTTGTTCAATGATAATGACAATTTCTTGAAAATCTCATTCTTATTTATAGTCACATCAATACAATTTTTTTATTAATTTTATTTTGGTACACCTTTTCAATTGAATTTAACCATGGTTACATGGATTTTGGTGCAAAAAGTAAAATGCAAATTTATAAATATTATTTTATTATTTCCTTAGGAGGCCCATTTTAGACCTCAAAATTCCCCTAGTGGACCAATGATCCTTGCCCAAATCCCATTGGACTATCCAAATCCTATTTGATGGAGAAATATGTTCCTTCTAATAAATCTTTCGAATCATTTTCTACTATGAAGCCTACATGCCTTCACTTCCTCCATGAGCACCACGTTTCATAATATTTCACATTAGGCTCCCAATCTACTCGACATGAGAAACCCAACAACATCATCATTTTGCAACCAAAATATAAATCGAAACCTATTCCTGGAGGGGGGGGATTCTTCTCTTCTTATCACATAAAAAATCTTCTCTCTAACACAACATAAGCTACAAATTATTCTCCTCTCTAAACACTACCACCTGCAACACAAAAGCTCTAAATATTCTCCTCAAATATTACTCTGATTACTGCATACAATACTCTAATAAAACTATGAAAAACTATGTGAGAACCTGCAACAACCACTAATCACTCTCAATGTCCTCTCAATAGCATGCTCTCGCACTCTCAACTAGACTAGCCAAATGAACTTAAAAATATTCCACTATTTATCATTTTCTGAGATGGTTAACTTAGTAAATGATATAGGTGATGGAGTTCTCAAAAATTCTTTTCACATCTCTCAATTTTCCTGGATCCATCTCCTTGACATGATCAAGCCACTCTCTCCACTAAATGATGGATATTATCAAGTTTAACCAACTTCTAGAATATCCCTGACCTTTCCCAACCTTTACATGAAAATTTATGAATAACACAAGCCAGAAAAACACATGCAGACCCTATGTGCCCAAGGAATGTGGATGAAATTTCAATATAAGCCTCAATTTTACCCGCATAAATAGAAAATTTATATTGTAGCCACACTCACAAGCTTACGAAATTTGGGTTGGAGCCTTCCAACAGCACGCATGATCCTATCTCCCAGTGGTTGGGACAAACCATAAGAAAAACTCACTCTACTTAGCTCAAAACTCTGCCAAAATACTTCCATAGCTTGATCATCATCAGAAAGAACTTAGGAAGCCCCTATTACCTTTGCAACACTTCACCAAGTCACTTTGACATCACCATCATCATCACAAGTCAAACCAGGTTGACTTGGATGCCAACCAACAAATACACTAACACCCAGGAAATCAACCTACTCCAAAACATTTCTACCATCATTATGTAGCTCCAGAACATGTCAGACATCCGCTAGCACCCATACAACCTTCTCCAAACCCTATGTATCATATCATCAACATGTATACCTAATCATCAAATCTTCACACCTCTAACTCCTGTAGCAACAATCAACACCTTGATCAGTTAACATGATCAAGAAGATCATCACATATCCAATACAACTCCTCCTCTACACAATTGATCATCGATTCCAACTCCATCCAACTCCATGCAATAATCACCACCATCCATCAACACACCACCATCCAACTCCATGCAATAATCATGATCATAACAACATGATCATGAGGAACATGACATCCTCTTCTCACACTCTATATGTAGCATCTGAAAATTACATCTCCATCGTCACATATCCATGATAGTAGACATGCCAAGACCAATGTAACACATAAATCATGTATAAGCCACCTGTAACCAAACATACAACTATTAACCAACTCTATTACAACCCATGCTACAAGGTTGACATCAATTCCAACCATGAACACATATATAGTGACTTAAACACACATTAATGCCAACAATCTCCCCCTTTTGCATTGATGTCAACCGTAGTTGATCCAACCATATGAACTATCATCTGAAAACTAATATCCATCCTCACATTCTCCCCCTTTGACATTAATGTCAAAGGGATAAACACGTCAATTATAAATTCTATATGCTCCTCTCCATGCAATGGGATGCATCAACAAAAATATAAAATCCATCTAAAAACCATATGCAGATGATGAACAATGGGATATAGTATTGAAAAATGAGAATAATAACACCACTCCTCCACATAACTAAATAGTATGTGCAATAAACTCCCCCTGGACACAATCTAGGTTTGATTAACAACACATTAATGCATCAAGATACCTCTCCCAACATTATCAGTAAACTCTTTCACACCCATGTCAACATAATAATAAACAAAAAAATCAATAACTGAGTCATATGCTATCTCCCCTGAAGAAATAACAACAAAATCCATGTCATAGTAGTAGCAATAGATCAACATTATAAAGCAACATAATGTGACCAACTTGAAGCAACAACTTTGATAAACTCTATAACAGTAGCAAAATATACAACCTCTCTATTGCATATATGCATCTCCACATTGTACTATCCTGCGGCAGAAAACTCATACAACAACAACAATCATTATTATGTGGAAGAAACATCTATATATCCTATCTCAATGAGTAACAATAACATCCTCTAAGGAAAATCATAGTGGAAAAAAATACATGATGACAGGGTCACAGCATCATGACCAACCATACTCCACTGAATGAAAACATCACCATAGATGAATGTGTATTGATATATATATCACTGACAATGCCTCCTTACCACATGAAAGAGGCTACTCCACATGGACCAATGACTATGACCCATTGATGTGCAATAAAGTACAAGGCTTCATATAATTATTGCATGGCTATACAAGATGATATATGATTGTACAATGACATCAATAATCCTATACATATGGTTGAACCATGACTCACATAACTCTCTCAAAATGCATACATGACCCTAGATACCTGACTATGATAAGCATGAGAGTGTACATGAATAAAACATGAAATACATGTTTGTACCAACACTACTAATAACCCATACATAGATGGACTAACTCTCATAACTCACTATACACATGTCAATCATGGCTCACAACTCTATGAACGACACATACAAAAATGAGACTATGACTATCAGTGAAAATTTTAAGGAAGGAAATTTAGTTTAAAGTTTATAAACCTTGGCGAATATCACTAGTACATAATATGCAATTTGTAAAATGTTTGGAATTTTTTTTGTAAAAGTAATCAAATTTCTAAAAAATTTATATAGTCTCTATATAAATTTTTGGCGATTTTAAAGGTAAAATAATTTTATACTATAAAATTTGGGTGAATAATTTTTAGAAAAACTGGAAATTAGCGAATATTTTTTTTGGAAAAATCTTGGAAAATTATCCCACTTGTGAATATTAGCCCTTAAAATTTTCCCTGATGACTGTCATAAAATCCTTTCATCAATGCATGTCTAGTACAATGTCACAATGAAAGTACATAGAGCATATGATCAACAACATGTCCTCTTCATAGTATTAAGATAATGAAAATATATATCATATAGAGACATGGTTCAACCTCTCCAAATGACCATCCACAAATCAACATCTCATTAGCAGCATTCAATAACTTATAACAGTGCATCGTGGCCCACCAAAAATCATATACCAAAAACATCATGAAACCCATTTTCAACATGTAACACCTCATATAAATAGTATCAATAACTATCAACATATATCAACCCTCAATAGCAATTCATATCTGCAACAATAACCATCATATGGAGCATCAATTTCTGCAATATAAATTGTAATGCCAAAAGAAATATGCACATAATGATGTGGTGGTAGTAACAATACATATCACATCAGCAACCATACTGATAACTATACACATCATGCACCATCATGGAAAATCCTCAACAAAACCATATGTAGCAACAATAACAACATGAATAACATCCATCATGAAAAACTTTTAGATTTTATCTATATAAGTTGCAAATATCTAACACATGAATTATACAAGCAGTTATAACCATACATTACCATCATACTAGTCTCTATGGAAACTTCGTGTCATGCATAATATCATCAAACCAAGATGCATTTTGTTTCAAACTAATATAAACCTACTGCATGTCAATTCAAGTAAGCAACATATAATCCATGCACAACTGCAACACATACTCCTGCAATAGATGAAGTTTAGATAAGCTCATAGCATGGAATTTTCATAACTAACTCCTCCAAGGAACCATGATGCCATCAAAACAATTGAAGTATTGGAATCATATGAAGAGCTCCCTGTGAACATGTGTCATATCCACTCATCACAATAGAAAATATCCTGATAACAATAGCTTCTGAATATATATCATTAGTATAAAAAAAAATCATATTCAAAGAGATAAACATCATCAACATCAGATCCTAACTGCATGCATCAATAAACATCTCGTAAACAAACAAACCTATTTGCATGCACTACTATGGATGAATAATCTATAATCTAACATGAAAAACTATGATTTGCCATAACTCCTTGTGAGGCCATGAGGCCCTTAGTTTCTTCTTGGAGGTCCTTGTTGTTCCTTCTTCTTCCAAAATTTGAGTGGCTGCTCTCTTGTATTCAAATGTATAGCAGTTCTCATACTTGACCTACTTTGTATATTCTTCATTATTTGAATAGGTGGCCTCAAATAAAATGGAATCTTGCAATATTTTTCCATATGCCCAAGATTTGCATACACATAGCACTTGATGTGCCTGAAAAATGGAGAAAAAGGCTCACATCTCCTAGTCTTCATTCTACTGCTCTTTGCATGCAACCTGAATTCAATAGCCTTGTGACCAAAATCATTGCATGAGTAGAAATAACCATAAAAATGAGAATTATACTTTATTTTGTCTAAATTTTGTGAAAATGGAATTCTCCTTTTGTTGTTTGATCGGCCATGCCTCCTATCCTATTTCTTTTTTGTTTCTTTCTTTTACAATTTGCTGCAATATGTCCCAGCTTCGGGTAGTTCAAGCATCTCACAAGTGAAAATTATCTTCTTCAAATTTTATTTGACATAAACTTGAGATTATATTCATTGAGATCCTTCTTTTAATTTTGGTTATATTGATGTCTCCCCTTCTTTCTAATTTTAAAACTGTTATCATCATTTATACTTGTGGCTGCAACTAAACTAGTTTCTCCTTCATGCATGCCGCACTCTATTTTGAAATATGAATTACTTTGGTTTCTCTTCAATTGTATGGCTTCCTTCTCCAGATCTCTTTGTAATGAACCCAATTTTTCTTCCAAACTCTCACATTCATCTTCCTTTTCTCTATACATTTCATATCTTCCTCAATCTTCTTTGCCTCCAAAAGTTTTCAATCCATTTATCTCTTCTCTTATACCATTCCCCTTATCACCATAAATATGAAAAATTATTTTATTATCCTTACATGTAGAGCTTATTCTTTCCATTTCAGTAGTTAATTCTTTGATTACAGCCATTGTTGATTCATATTCATCCTTATAAAAAGAAACAAAATTCTCCTCTTCACTATGTAACTCAATAGAACCGTCAAAATCATAATTCAAAATTTCTTTCAAAATATTACCTCGATATATAATAACTTTGGTTAATATTTCAAAATGTGTTGCTTCGTTTTCATTAGATAGGTTCTCTTCCTTCTTAAACTCTTTGTCTTATGATATATCCTCTTCTTGTTCATAGCCATGATCCATAATCTACTCTTCAAGCGGTCAAGATTCACTCAAGACCATCTACTCTGATATCGATTTTTGGAAACTATATCACTTCCAAGAGGGGGGGTGAATTAGTAGTGATGGACTTTATATCAATTTTAAATATTTTTGTCGGATTATCAATTTTCAACACACATCCACAATATTAGCTTATCAAAACATGAAAGGATAAATAAATCATAACATAATAATAATAATAAACATCAATACAAGAATGCACACATAAGGACATAATTAATTATGGTGGAAACCCTTTCGGGATAAAAACTACCCTGTTGTTATTGTGCTACTCAATTCTTCTATTAACCTATTGAACTAATTATACATGGATTAACTTACAAACATAAGTTGGAATACTTGGCTTCCTTCATATTATATTAGCACCTATCAGTTAGGAAATATATTTCTCTCACAGATCTATGGAAATCTATCTGCTCGAAGCCCCCATGATCACTGATCCTCACCCACTCCCATTAAACTATCCAACCCCTATAGGATGAAGATATATGTTCCTTATATTGAATCCGTTGCATCATTACATACTTTGAAGCCTCCATGACTTCACTTCCTCCATGTGAACCACATTTCAGAATATTTCATACTGGTCTCTCAATCTAATCAGCATGAGAAACCCAACAAAATCATCATTCTGCAACCAAAATATGAAGGAAAAATTATGCCCGAAGGGGGGAAATTCTTCTCTTATTCTCACACCATATTCCTCCTCTCTAAAATACCATAAGATTCCAATTATTCTCCTCTCTAAACAATGCCACCTACAACACAAAAACTATGAATAGTCTCCTCAAATCTATATTTGATTACTGCATACAATACTCTGATAAAGCTCTGCAAAAATATGTGAACAATTTTTGCAACCACTACTAACTCTCAATTCCCTTTCAATAGCATGCTCTCACACACTCAACTAGACCAACCAAATGAAATCAAATGCATTCCTCTATTTATCATTTTCTGAGATGGTTAACTTAGTAAATGTTACATGTGATGGAGTGCTCAACAAGTATTTTCATCCTCTCAATTTTCCCGCATCCAAATCCTTGACTTGATCAAGCCACACTCTCCACTAAATCATGGATATTCTAAATTTTAACCAACTTCTAGAATATCTCGGACCTTTTCCGACCTTTACATGAAAATTTTCAAAAAATACAAGATGAAAAAACACATAAACACCCGATGTGTGTGAGGAATGTGAAGGAAATTTCATTCTAAGCCTCAACCTCACCCACCGAACTAGTATATTTCAGTTGTACCCACACTCACAAGCTTTTCAAATTTTGGTTGGAGCCTTCCAACAATACGCATGAGCTTGTCTCTCAATGGTTGGGGAAGAGCATAAGGAAAAATCATTCTACTTAGCTCAGAACTCTGCCAAGCTTCCTCCATAGCTTGATCATCATCATAAATACCTCAGCAAGCCCTTGTTACCTCTGGATCACTTCACTAAGTTAGTGCCACATCACCATCATGATCACAAGTAAAATTAGGTTTACTTGGATTCCAACCAAAAAATACACTAACACTTGGGCCATCAACCTTCTCCACAACATGTATACCATCAATATTAAACTCCAAAACATGTTAGACATCCTCCAACACCCATAAAACCTTCTCCAAACCCTATGTATCATATAATAAACTTGTATACCTAATCAAGGACATGGAGACCTAATCAGCAAATCTTCTAAACTATAGCTCTTGTAGTAGCAACCAAAACCTTCTTAATCAGTCAACATGATCAAGAAGATCATAACATCTCCAAAATAACTCCTCCTCTAATCAACCATTCATCACAGGAAGGCCTCCAAACCAATGCAACACACCATCATCCAACTCCATGCAACAATTATATTTCCATCGCATTTGGTTACAGTGGGAGCTCATCCTATAAAGGTTATGGGATTTCTATGTACACCATTCAAAAAAATTAATTGAAATCAACCAATCAATTCAATGAATATTTATTGAGAATTTATTGTAACAGAAATCCTTATAGTAATATATAACTAGAAATAGAAACTAAACCATAACGTGCAATAGTGAATTCACAAAACAATTAATTCACAATAAACATAGTGATTTTACCCTCGAAGCCCAAATGGGAAAACATGTTTTGAATGTTTTCTCATTTCTTATTTTGAGAATATTGAGTTAAAATGTAGATTATGGTTATCTATGCACCCTTTACTATCTTGGCTAGAAAAAATCCCTTTGAGGATGAAAGTATACAAACAAATTAAGAGAGCTAGGCTAATGGGAAGGCCAAATGGTATGGCATGGAAATTTCCATTCTTTAGTCTCTTCTCCTCTCAATTTTTATATAATTTTAAATAATTTGCTTTTTGTTTCTCATTTTTTTCTTATTCCACTTTCACATTCTCATTTTTTTAACATTTTACTTTTCCTTTGTTAATCACCAAATTGACTTGTAGGTATTTAGTCTTACAACCATTCACTTTTTTAGATATGTTTTGATTCAGATACAATGCACATTCTTCTGTGAAGGAGTGGAGAAGGGAATACTCACCTTAATTATAGAATATGACATATTATAATATTAAAATGGAGTAAATGATGCAGCCTCTAGGAGAATCGCAACCTTTGCCCATTCTAGCTATCATGCAAATTGTCATTTCCATGAATTTTATTATCGGGTTAGTGAAATTTGGAAATAAATTAATAATCATGGTAATTGTTAATTTCCTTTCTAAATATGCTCATCTTTGTGCATACAAAATTCATTCAATACCCCCAAAGTAGCACAAGTATTCATGGTTAATACTATTAAACTTTGTGGAACACCTTAATCAATTGTGGCAGAGCGTAACCATATCTCCACTAGATATTTTTGTAAGAGTTTTTTTCATCTTTAAGATACCTAATTAAATATTAACATTTTGTATAACCCCAAAATAGATGGTCATATAAAAGTATTCAATACAAATTTAGAAGCTTATTTATGTTTTTTTTCCCTCAAACTAACCATCCCAATGGGTTTAGTAATTACCATTATCCAATTAATGGTACTATACCAACTACCATGGTTCTACTCAAATGACCCCATTTAGGAAGTATATGGGGAAAATCCTTATTATTGGTCTCCTACTTATTAGTCTTACCTAAGGCTTATGAGGTGGACAATTTTTATTTCTTTTCATGGCCATTTTCATACCCTTGAGGATAATTTTCCATTGTCCCAAAATCAAATTAAGTAACAATCTAATCAACATCACTATTAATTCCATTTTGAAGAAGGGGACTAGTTGTTCTCACATCTCCATCCCTATAAGGAAACATTATTTAAGGAGAAAATTCCATTAGAATTTATCACCTAAGTTTCATGGCCCCTATATTATACTCAAGTGTTTTATACCCAATCGCTTACAAATTAGGTTATACTCAAGTGTTTTAGAACTAGTCGCTTACAAATTAGCTCTTTTAAGAAATACTAAGATCCCCACAGTCTTCCATGTGTTATGCTTAAAGAAAGTAGTTATGCCTAGTTGTAGAGTTCAAACTAGACTTCTTGAATTAAATAAGGAGGGTTCTATTTGCTTTCCTTTTAATTAAATTGAGTAACTAAAAAATTTCATATGAACAAGTGTCATATGAAAGAATTTATGGTTTTTTGAACATGTGATATTGATAGGCCATGGTGTTGGCTCATAGAATTTTAACAAAGCCTATTTATAAGTTAATAATCTCCATGGTAAAGTGGAAGTGCATCTTCATAATTAAGAATATTATTACATTTTTTTTTAAATGTATACTTTTAACTCATATATTAATTATTTGTATAATTACTAATACTAATAATTTAAAATAAAGTTATAGTCAAATTAATTTTTATATTTTTTTAAATTTTGATAATGTGATGTTTTTATATTTATTATAAATTAATGTTTATGATTATGATTATTTATCAACCATTTCATTTATATAGTTATAATAATTATATTGTATTTTTTTCTTTATATAAAATAGTTCTACAAAATAAACAATTTCCATATGAACCAATCTAGATCCATCTTAAGATCTACCAAGGACCGAGAGGAATCAAATCCTTTTCACTCTAAAGGAATTTGCATTCAAAGAGATTTGATCAATCTAGGCCCTTGGTAGATCCAGAGTTTAGATGGATCTAGGTTGGTTTTATTATTAATTATAGTTATAATTTTTTATTTTTTTATTTTTTTTCTATTTGATTTTTATATAATTTGACCAAGTCAATATATTTTATTAATAATTATCATTATTTATTATTTTATTTTTTAATCCCCGATGGGGTTGAGGAACGAAGGGACAAGAATTCATGAAGGGGCATTTAATCCCCTCCCACGCAGTGACTAAATTCATAGGTGTTTTGAAGAAGCCAGCTTGGGTGAGCAAATGAAGAAGTTTTGCAAACAAACGTTGGTTATTCGTGTTGATTCATTTGTTGTAATTGTTGGACAGAATTGTGAATTACGAATAAAACACGCTTCCCTAGATAGGTGCTAATCTAGAGAAATAGGTTAAAGGCTATACGACTACTTTTCCTAACTAAGAACAGACACACCGAATGGATTAGATACTTACCTGGAATCCAAGTGCTTCCAAATGATTCCTTCTGTCGCTTCTGTTGTAGCTTCAAATTCCAGCCGGTTGTGAAAAATATTTCCTACAAGAATAAAAACTAAATAGCAGAAGATAGCAATAATACAGATGCCTATTCAAGTTAGTTTGCTAAATCAGTAAAGCATAAACCATATACATCAACTAAGATCTTGAAATATGGAAAATCAAAGCCAATACAGATGCATATAGGGAAAATTAAGTTGTATTCTTTATTAATGATAAAAGGGGAGGTTACAACCAAATGACTAATTTAGTGTCACCATCTCCAGAAGCATCCCAAACTCATCACAATGCAGATATCTCCACCAAATTGTCACTCAAATCAATCTCCTCAATGAAAAATCCACCAACATTTCTCTACACAAATTATTTATTTTAAAACACTAAGCTCTATGCTCAATTTATAGAGAGCCTGAGGTAGTTTTACAATCAATGACTTTACAATAATAGGCAATACATGTTCCCAATATTGTAGATGTCAAATGGACACATGGATTTGAAGTTTGACACATGTGAACTCTTCTAGAAGGAACTGGCCAAGTGGAGATTCCAGAACAATGAGAATTTTGCTCCCAATGTGACCAACGCACCCATAGATGTCGGGAAGTGCTTTTCAGCGTAGCCTTGCATGGGGCTACCTGCATATGAAATGCATTTAGTCCCTTTAGAGGCAGCATTGATGAGCTCTCATATGATATATTATAAACTTCAAAACTTGGAAACCTTTCCAGATGAAAGTCCTTGATTGATCTGTCTTGTTCTTTGACTTAGGGCATATAGAAATTAAAATGTTAGGGGATGATAGACCCTATAGATTGGTCTTGGAGATGATGCCCAGTTAACCAGGTCATTGGGAATGATGCCCAAATTGACCTATAACAATTTCCCCCTAAAGCATGAAGTCAGAATAATAACAACAATATTTTGATTGATATGCTTTACATTGTGATGAGTTGGAGATGAAGCGGAGTGGCGACCTGCATAAATATTACAATACATTACATCATGATATATCCTCTTTGATCATAATTGCTGAGGGTAGGCATTCCCATGTTCAATACATAAACAATCTAATAACATGTACATAATTCAGAAAGTCTTCTACATTGGAATGTTTCCCAATGCAGACATGCCTATAGATATAGGCCCATTTTCAAATGATGATCTATATGTAAGGTCACCGTATAGATGATGTGTAAAAAAATCTTGAAATCGCAGCACAGATGGTTGAAACTAGATCCGGGTTCTTCTTATCTCGTTCACTCGATCATTCGGGTACAAGTCTAGCTATGCGAATATATGATTTGTCGTCGAACATGGAAAGACATCATTTGATTATCAGCCGATGATGTGATTTGTTAACGAATGTGAGAGAACCACCATTAATGAAAATGGCCCTCAATATATTGCAGTACATTTCATAAGGCATGAATAGATGATTTGATGTCAAATTCCAAACAAAATATTTCAGTCAAAAGTTCAGAAGCGAGGAGCTTGTCGATGTTGTAACAAGCCTCATGGTACTGGAATCTGATGTTTCTAAGTGAACTTCCTGGATAATGATTTGTCATTGATAGGAAGTCACCTTATTGAAAAATGGGAGTTACTGATTTCGGATACAAGGGTATGACTTGATATAGCAATTTTTAGGGATGACGGTCATGAGAATAAAGGTTTACGAGTATTGCAGAAGGATGAGTTATTCATTGGATGACTTATCTTGAACATATCGATGACATTGTGATGAGTTGGCAGCATTGACCCAAAATCGAAGTGAAGGTATGATGAACCATAGGTATGAATGAACCGTCAAGATGATTACCCAACCCAAACAGTCATGGACATGGAGTGAAGGAAGTGTCATGTTCAAGAGCGACTTGCTACCATAAAGAATTTTTTCTCATTTTTCCCAAATTTTCCCTAGTCATTTGTCGACCAGTACCTCTTTATTTTTTAACAAGCTTGAGGAGGATAACATTTTCTTGATCTATAATTCAACCCTTCGGGTGAATAAAGTATCGCTATTTAATAATTTAACGAGTCTAGTGATGAATTAAACTCGATCCTTGCCATGATCGACAAGCCTGTCGCTATTTTATGTTTTAACAAACTTAACGACAGTGACACCCTGATCCTTTTTCATATTTAGAGAGTTTGAAAAAGTGGACAAAAGAAAACTCCATAAGTACTTTTTCGTAAATTTGTCACTCATATCCAAAAAAGTGTAAAATAATATCTGAGAGAACCTCTTTGGTCATGTTTAACCAAGGTATTCCTTTTTCTTAAATATCTATGTCAATCTGGAAAAGGATTAAACTTATACTGAGTAGATATCGATTCATTTACTTTTACGAGCTCGAAAAGGCAATTGTTCGGCAATATTTTCACATTATCAAAGTCTGAAAAGAGCTGAAAGAATACTCTTGAGGTTCCTTTTTCGCTATTATAGAAGCTCAAAAAAAAGATAAAAGTGCGCTTCAAATCCTTTTTCGTTTTTAACAAAGCTCGAAAAATAAGGAGAAAAAGCATTCTTTGTGGTCAACTCATTCTTTGAAATAAATCTGCACGACTAATCTGTTCATCAGTTATATATCCTGTTCAGAACAACATCAAATGGATTAAAAATACTTGTTTCATGATAAAAACATAATAAAACTATAGTCATAGCAATAAATTTAACTTGCAAATAATTAAATGACTATTAAAGTAGTTTCACCGTTCATTTTTACCATTCCATAGTTACCATTTGCATTTTGGAGCTCTGAACCCGATTTTTCCCCCGAACTTCAGCTGTTGATTGTGATCATTTTTGTGGATGATTTTCGTTGTTGTTTGATCTAGGTTAGTAATATGAACCTCCTCTTACCTTTAGTATTCATTTAATTTCCAACTTATGCAACTTTTTAGGGTTTTAAGGCCCCTAGGGTAAATTATGCACAAAAGGAGGGAAAAACACCCCTGAATGTCGAAACTTGTATTGCATAGCAAGTACAGTGAAGGTTACTTGCATATGCAAAGCACTGTCTCTTGCTAGGGAGTGCATTGGGTGCAATCTAAGTTTTTTATTTTCTCATTATGCCCAAAATTGACCTAGTTTTTTGCAATGAATGGAATCTAATGGATATTATGGTTGTATTTCAGGTTTCCATCAGATTACAATGACGATTACATGGAGGGAAAGAGAATATGAAGAACAGGATATGATTTCCTTAAATGATACGGGTACAGTAAGAGCCCGAAGAGATTGTGGACTGCTTAAGTACTTCAAATTGTCTGGGATGAGGCAAAAAATAGAACTATTGGAGTTCTTAGTTTGAACATGGGATCCAGCTATAGAGCCATTTCATATTAAGAATCAAGTGGTTCCTATAACAATCGAGGATGTGTACTTTCTTACTGGTTTGTCAAGGAGAGGCTTCCCCATTTCACTCTCAGGGTCTGTTGTTGGAGGAGAGACAGTGAGAGATTATGTTTTGTAACATTGTTATCCAGGGTTAGAGCCAAGCAAAGATGGAAATATTAACATCCAGGATGTTAGATATTTTCCCTTGAGAACTATCCTTTTCACGATCGCGAAACTTGTTGGCACCGTTACACTACATGTAGCAAATAGATCGTATATGCAGTACGCGCTAGAGTGTATGGAGCCAACAGTCTTCAACTGTTCTGAAGTTGTTCTATCTCAGATAAAGGAACAACTGAATAAAGATAAGGGAGGAAGGAAGAAAAATTTAAGTTATGGTTCTATCCTTATATCCTTCACCTTGGAATGGATTCCACTGATGCAGCCACAACATGTGACAATGGATATAGCTAGTCCTAGAGATACTCGGATGTAGAGATGGGTAGAACTCATGAGTCAGCATGCAGGCCAATCTACCATTGTGTTCTCGATTGCGTTCTTCGCCTGGTTCTGGCGACATATTATCACCATCGATGAGTATGCATACACAGGCGTTGATTTTCGAGGGGATCTAGATTTAGCATTACCAGAAGGCACTCAGTGGGGTGCAATAGGTAAGAATGTTTCGACCATGTTTTTTTATTTTCCTAAGGTTTATACAATTTTTTTTTATTTTGATGTTTTCCCAAGAATAAACTAAATGTTTTATGTAATGCATATGTTGGTCGTGTTCAACCAGTAGTGGAATCGGAGCGTGAAGCAGATGTGCCAGCAGAGAGGGTTGTCGGCAGAGCAGTCCTTCAGGATCTTGATATGGCTAAGACTCTGACTGAGCTTCAACAGCACATAGAGGGTTTGACCTTCGGGATTTTGTATTTCCGGATCGAAGAGATTCCTATGCGACTACATCGACACACTATTGGGGTTCCTAACCTCTGGATGCGATTACTTCGTAGGATAGCTAGATCTATAGAATGTTACCACGAGCACCACTATTTTACTTGTGACATTTTGCATACATTTTTAGGTCAGATGACCAATGTGTCTTGGGCACAAATTTTTGTAAAAACCTATAACTATCTATCTTTATGATTTCAGTGTTTTCCTATGTTTATTATGCAATCCTATTCAATGATGTGAATGTTTTCTTTACATATGTTGCAAATATCTGTCTAAAACTTGATTAGCTATTGAATTAGTCAATGTGTTCAAATTTCCGGAAATGTGTTGATATTGAATAAAATCAAAGTGTCTTTCCAAAAGTTGAACTCTAAGGAACAATATATGCAATGTTGTATTTCTAACAGTATAAACACTAGTAAGTTGTAATACCACAAGTTGTGAGTCTAACATTATGATGATACAATTAATACCAAATGAAATGGAATCAGAGAGAAGTTCGATCAATGCGCTATACTCAACGATATTTTTCGTTGATCTACCAATACAAATCCCTTGAAAACTCACTAACTCGCCATTCGGGGCGAAAATGGCCCATGCTATAGAGGATATATTCTGCGTACTATGACTAGAACCATCATCATATCCAATAAAGGGTTACGAATATTCAAACATCTGTGATGAAATGTAAAGTGGATTACTAACGTCAAGAAAACTCTAAAAACAAATTAAGATAGTGAATGAAAATCAACATCATATATGTACAATATAATACAAAAAATTACTATGCTCATGATTAAGAATAGTAACGTTTCAAATACAACCCATTTCTAGGTTGTGCCAACAGAATTCCATCGTAATCAACCAAATCATAGGCGCCCTTAGCAAGAACTCTTTTGACAATATAGGGGCCATGCCATAATGTCTCAAACTTTCCTGTACCTATTACATCAGCTTCTTCATCGTAAAGAACGACCAAGTCACCCTCTGAGAAAATGCGAGGCTAGACATTTTTATCATATTGCGCCTTTATACATCTCTTGTGCGCTTCGTTGGCCAATTGGGCTTCACGACGCATTTCATTAAGATGGATGAGGTTAAGGAGACACACTTCTTCTTCTGAGGTGTCACGTAACAAGTCAATTGCAAGTTTTAACGATGATATTTCACATTGGATTGGTATGATAGCTTCTAGACCATACACCAACTGAAAAGGAGTAAATCCAGTTGCGTTTCTCACCGAGGTTCGATATGCCCAAAAGGCAGAGTACAGGATCAAATGCCAGTTTCTTTTACAAACTCCTAAAATTCGTTGAAGTATATGTTTAAGAATTTTTTTGATAGCCTGAACTTGTCCATTTGATTGTGGATAACAAGGAGTAGAATTATCATGTGACAATCCTAACTTGGCAGTCAATTTAGCCATCATGTGGTTGCGAAGATGCTTCCCATGATCTGTAACTATAGCCTGTGGGACCCAAAACCGTGCTATAACATGATTAAGAAAAACAATGCAATTGTCTATCCCGTGTTGTTGAATGTAGGAATCACTTCGGCCCATTAGGTAAAATAGTCAACTGCGACAATAATATAACCATGCCCCCAAACGAACGAGGGTTATAGGTTATGAATTCAATACCCCATTTCTAAAATGGTCCCACAGAGACAACAGGATGCATTGGTGCTGGTGGTTTGCAGATTTTACCATCAAAAATCTGGCATGCATGACAACTTCTGACTGCGAGGATGCAATCTCGAAAAATAGTAGGCCAAAAGTAACCTGCGCAAAATATCTTCTGTGCGGTAGCATATCCAGATAAATTTCCACCACATTCCCTAGCATGACAATCATTTAACACTTTTTCGGCCTCCTCATGAGTAAGGCACCTCCTTAAAATTGTATCAACACCACGACGATAAAGTGTATCGCCGACGATCAGATAATATTTGGATTGGTATTGAATATGCTGTTGTTTAGAGCAAGAGGTATCAGGTCAAAAACTTTGGGTTTGGAGATAAATGATGAAATCCCCATACCAAGGATAAAATGATCCGATCAGAAACAAAGACTCGTCAGGAATTGATTGTTCTGACGTAGTTGCAGTACTATCAGAGGGAAGGTCACAGAGAAGCTCAACCAAAACTAAAGACTTATTTGACTTGGATTTGATGAATTCAAAATCAAAGACCTACAAAATGACAATCCATTTTGAATATTTCCCCCCCAGCAATTGACATGATAAGATATAAGTCATGGGGTTGCAATCCGAAACTATGGTTGTTTTTCAGAGCAGGATATAATGGCGAAATATTTGGATAGCTTGAACAGTTGCCAAGGAAATATTTTCTACATATGAATATTTAACTTCTATATCATTGATATTACGACTCAAATAATAGATCGGATGTTCAATTCCATTTTCTACTTGGACTAATACCATAGAAATAATCGTTTCAGCCGTGGCAATATATATGAAATAACCATTTTGATAATTAGGGGGATACATTAATGACACTCGGACAAGAGTGTCCTTGACAACATCAAAAGAAGCTTGCACAACTTGGTCCCAATGGAAGGGAACCCCTTTTTTCAATAGTCGAGTAAATCCTTTAGATATTTCGGCGTAGTTTGGAATGAACCTTCTTAGGAAGTTAGCCTTTCCTTGAAGTTTTTGTATTTGAAGTAAGTTTGATGGTGCAGGAAAATTAAGAATGGCTTGAACCTTCAATGGGTCAATTCGAATTCCTTATTTTGAGACTACGAATCCAAGAAAACGACCAGAACCCACACAAAACACACATTTATGTGGATTGAGGCATATTTTGTAGTGTCTACAGTGTAAGAAAATGGCTCTCAAAGGCATCGGGTGATCAATCTGATTTCATGAATGCGTTTGTAAATCATCTAGATATGGTTGAACAATGTGCTTGATTTCATTGAAAGCATAATCCATTTCTCTCTGAAAAGTTGCCCCAACATTCTTTAAACCAAACGTAAGTTTCCTATAAGCGAATGTGCCCTGGGGATAGATGAATGTTGTCTTATGTTGATGATGTGGACGGATATTGATTTGATTGTAGCCGAAAAATCCATCCATGAATGAAACGATTTCACATCCAGCACAATCATCAATAATTTGGTCGATAAAGGGAGTAGGATAGTTGTCTTTTGGACAAGCAAGATTGACATCCCGATAATCGATGCATACTCTAATGGTTCCTTGTTTTTTCATGACAGGAACGATATTGGAAACCCACTCAGTTAGCGGAACAGGATATATGAAACCAGCATGCAAAATTTTTTCAACTTCTTCTTTGATGGCAGTGGCTTTCTTTGGATGAATAGGACGAAGTCGTTGACGCATCGGTTTGACATCAGGATACATATTAATAGTGTGTTCAACTATACTAGTATCTATGCCTAGCATTTCCTCGTAAGACCAAGAAAATACATCACAGAATTCATGAAATAGAGAGCGATATGATTCGAGTTCTGATGGAGAACAAGATACACCGACATGAATATTTTCTACAATTCCAGGTTTGGTCGAAATATCGATAGAAATGGTTTCTTCAATATTTAACATATTTCTCTTGGAATTGATTGCATTAATGGGTAAAGAATTCGAAAAGAAATTTTTCATGGATGGGTGATATAGCTCACTAAGATTATTTTCTTCATGATCAGGAAAATGGGAAGGATGATGATAATCTTCCCATGGTTCTCCTTTTGACATCATTACTTCCAAAATATTCTCATCTATCAAGAACATTGAGGAAAATGGATCATATGGAGTACCAAAATCTAAGGAACGATCAACCCAAACACTCGGCAACGCTGATTTTGGATTTGCCGCCCAAGCCAAATAGATTGATTTCTATGCCAACTCAATAGGGCTGGGCAGCAGAAACTCATCCAACATATAAATATCAGAATCACTTGTACTCTCCCTTAAGCTAGATAGAGTAGAGGAGATCATGTAGTAGGTCTCTATACTTTCAATTTATGTCGACGTCACGGGTGGTGGTAATGCCAAGATTCCCATTAAAATGGAATCCTTTAAGAGTCCTACACCAATGTTCTGAAGTTCTAGTTGGGGCATGTGAATGAACGGAACGCTTCCATTTACCTGTGAAGTAGAGGCAAAGAAGGATAGTTGATTAATGACTATGATTGTACCTTTATGTGGAAAGGCAATCATTCTAAAGTATGTAGAAACAATTGCAGTCATTGCACATACCCATGGCCTTCCAAGTAAAATATTATAGTCAAGGGGTCTGTCAACAACCTCAGCATCAATATTCTTGTTCTGCCCCCTAGTTCAACATGCAAGTTATTAATAAAGGTTTATATGTACATCCATCAAATGCCTTCAACATCGTTGATGATTGTGATAAGCGCGGTGAGCCAAGTGACTTCCAACAATTTAGAGACATAATGCATGTAGATGCTCCCTCATCAATAATAGTGCGATGAACAAGGTGATTGAGAACATTTACCTGTATGGATAATGCCAATTCTACTGGTAATTGTGGCACATAGCCCGTATGATTAAAGACGACAAGATTAGAATCAGTCGGATCAATTCCACCAATAGCCAACAATAAAGCCTGTTTTTGGAAGGGACAATTTTGTAATACCTCAAGAGCATACATAGCTAAAGGGGATTGAGGCAAATATTCAACTATATTATAATTTTGTGTAGCTCTTGCTCGAGGTTTATATGTCGATTTTTTAATTACTCTCTTTGGTGGCTTGATTGTCAATTCTAGAATAGTAGTAGGTGGTACTGATTCCGTAGATGGATTTGTTGTCGAGGTAGTAGGTTTATCAGTGGCCTAAATACCATAATATTTATTTCATGTTGACACCAAAATATCTATTGAAGGTTTTGTGACAAATAACATTAACACTTGGGAACTAGGAGCTGGATCCATAGCAACCATGTTTGTGTCCAGATTTGGAAATGGGTCTATCAACACAGTTGATGCATGGGAAGTCTTGATGATTTTTAAGACTTCAGCACGGTGAGGAAAATCCCTAACAAATTGTTCCTCATTACAGATTATGCATGGATAATGAGGTTTCCTAGGTCTAGACGATTGATCATATGATCTTTCCTACGGGTTATAAGTTTGATTTTTCTAAGATTTCCCCTTTTTCTTACTTTCGGGTTGCTTGTCACTTTTCCTTTGTAAAATGACACGGCTTTAATTTCAGAAGCAAGAGCAGGATTAGATGCAGTAGTGAGATGTGTGCTTGCAGTGCCTATCAAGTCGTCTCTGGCATGAGAGTCCTTTAACTGAGGAGGAACAGTAAAATTAGATCTCGGCACATTAGGAATTTTTTCATAAAGCATGCCAGACTGAGTATAAATCAAATCTAAATATTGGGCACGAGTGATAACTTTTTCTTCTGTGACAACGCCACCTTTAGCTACATTTTAAGTTATAGATGGTAACAACAACTTAATGAACCATTCAGTAAGGAGCTGATCCGGAACAAAGGTCGTAACCATTCGACGATGATGACGCCACTCATGAATATGATCAGAGATGTGAGTAGCATTATTCTATTTGAAATTGGTCAAGAGTTCTATTCCAGTTTCATATCTGATGGGTAACTAGAAATGAGTCAAAAAGATAGTAGCTAGGGCTGTGAAATTATCAAAAGAAGCTCTAGGTAATTCAATGTAACATTTTGCAGCCGGACCTATAAGCGTACGCTGGAAAAGATGTAGTCAAATAGAATCATCATTCAGGAAGTTTGATTAACACCATAAATGATAAGTCGTGACATGGGTCAACGGATCTTCTCCAAGGTTTCCATTGAACTTAGGAATATCCGAGGGTAATTTGTAAGGTATCACCAGCCACCAAGGAGCATAATTAATTGGATCATTAGTTAGCCAATTTAAATCTGGTAACTCTAAAGTTGCAACAAAGGGCAACTGTCGATTAAGGTCAGGTTGAGCATAGCCAGGGTAAGATGGAATTTCTTGAGCAATGGGCCTTTGAGCACTAGCATAAGGAATTTGCTGCTAGAAACCCAGATAGGGGTTGTTTTGAAAAGAAAACGCTTAAGGATTCCATTGACCAAAATGTGGATATGATACTTGTTGAAATGAAGTTTGAGGCATTTGCGCCTGTGGCTACCAAGGGGTCTGTCCACCAATTTTATAACCAAAATTAGGATGACTTGGATTCGGTTAATAAGTATAACCAGGTTGCAGTTGTGACATCCCATAAAATGGTAAAACAACTTGTGAATAGATGATTCTGGATATAGGTTGTTGTAAATTAACCGAAGGATTTGGAGTTCGTGGACCTAACATTTGAGGATATTGAGTTTAAGGACCCGCTTGATAAGGTTGTACAACATTTTGATTCTGTAACAGGGGTAAATATGTATTAACAAGTGGTGTTGATGTGGTTGTAACAGGTTGAATTGGTTGATACGATTGTATAACCGTTTGTGGTTGGATAGGTAGAGTGGGCTGCCATTGAAAAACATGCATTTCGATATTAGATTGACAAAAAATTGATGGAGTACTGTCATATTGGGTGACCAAAGGTTGCCCCCTAGAATGAGGAGGATAATAAGATGGAAAATATTTCTCTCCAAATGCTGGGAATCCAGTTGATATGGTACTTTAAGGAATAGACCTAGAAGGACCGGCTTGATATTTCCCTAAAGATTGTATAATGGATCAAGTCGTTCAATACTTACTATAGGATTACCAATTAAAATACCAGATGATGACATTGGTAAAGT
The DNA here is from genome assembly GCA_034641835.2 of Pinus albicaulis. NCBI lineage: Eukaryota > Viridiplantae > Streptophyta > Pinopsida > Pinales > Pinaceae > Pinus > Pinus albicaulis. Next base: position 944,484,777 of record CM076569.1, read on the forward strand.
CCATGGATTTGAAGATGCACCAGAGAAAATTCCAAATAATGATTTGTAACCTGATGGGACCAAAGGGCCACCATGAAAATATGACTCTGGTGAAGTTGTAAACATCGACGGGGTAGCTAGGGTGGGCGCTGACATAATTGGAACAGATGGCCCAACTGAAGATGTTGGTTCAATCATGGTTACTTGAACAAATGTATACCCTTTTGAATCAACGAGAATTTGAAGAGGAGTAGGATCAACAAAAGCAGATGGTGTCGATTGAGAAAAATATTTGTACAGGTAAAGGTCCTCCCCAAAATGGGTTGGAGTTAAAGGTGTATCGTCTTATGTGATTTCTTCAATCTCAATTAAACCAGGGGGAAGTATTTCACCATTAGGCCCAAAGTATATTTCAGGTGGTTGACTATGTGATATGGGAGATTCAATTGCAACACTGTTACCGATGAAATAGGTAACCTGACCTCAAAACGGGAACTCTAGCCCAAAAAGACTCAAAAAACATGAAAAAACACCGCAAAAACAAAAAAAGTGTATTCCAGAATGCACTTGGTTTTTTTTGAAGGTCAAATTTCAACATTTTATAAAATTATGATAAAAACGGAATTGTTTCTTGAAAAAAGGATTGAAAACATACCCTCAAAACAAAACCAGTTGACGCTGGAATAACCAAAAAAAAAAATTTGTCATATTTTTGACATTTTTAAAAATAGAAATAACAATTTTTAATTTTTAAAATTCAAACATTAAAAAAAACCTAAAATTTAAGAAAAAAATAAAAAATAAAAAATTTAAAAAAATTTAAAGATTCAAATTTCAATATATATATATATATATATATATATATAACAAGATAAAAAAAGAAAGAAAATATAAAAAATAAAATATAGAAATTAAATTTAAAAAAAAAAAAGAAAATGTTTATTAAATTAAAAATAAATAAATTAAATTTTAAAATAAAAAATTAAATTTAAAGAAATATATTAAATTTTAATAAATTTAAAACTTTAAAATAAAATAAAAAATAAAATAAAAAATAAAAAAATAAAAAATAAAAATAAAAACATTTTTGAAATTAAAAGTAAAAAAATGAAAAATTAATTTAAAAAAAAAAATGAAAAAATAACAAATTAAATTAAAAAAAAATATTAAATTTTAATAAATAAATGAATGAACAAATAAATTCTTAAATAAAATTTAAATTTAAATATAAAGAAAAATTAAAAAAAACATTGTTAAAATAAAAAGTTAAAAAACTTTTAAAATCAATTAAAATTGAAAAATTGAAAAGAATAAATTAAATAAAATATATTAAATAAAAAATAAAATAAAAACAAATTAATTTGAAAATATTATGTTTAACTTTAAAAAAAATCTAATTTTAAATACGCAATTTTAATTGAAATAAAAAAAATATAAAATTTTATATAATTAAAAAAATAATAATAAATAAATATTAAATTCAAATAAATAAATAAATAAAATACTAAATTTACTAAATTTTAAAAAATCAAATGAAAAAACTAAACATAAAATTTAATAATAATAATAAAAATTAAAAAATTAAATAAAAAACCAATTAAATAAAAAAAATACAATTTAATAAAAATTATTAACAAATTTTAGAAAAAAAAAATTAAAAACAAAAAAATGAATAAAATTAAAAAAAAACAAAAAAAAAATAAAACGAATTAAATTTCAAAGATAAAAATTAAATTTAAAAAAAAAAAATTTAAATTTTTTGAATTAAAAATCAAATTAAAAATATATATATATTAAAAATTAAAAAAATTAAAAATTAAAAAGAATTTTTTGATTGTGGTGGCGCCGCCAATCGACCTCCCGTCCAGGTGATGGTGGAGGCCGGCCGCTAGGCGGGAGGCCGATTCCGAGAATTGCCCTCTCGCCGCGGGAGGGCGATTCTCGGCAAGAGGCCAATTCCAGGAATTGCCCTCCCGCGGCGAATCGCCCTGAGGCCGATTTAGGGAATCGCCCTCCCGCGACGTGGGAGGGCGATTCTCGGAATCGGCCTCAGGGCGATTCTCGGAATCGACCTCAGGGCAATTCCCGGAATCAGCATGAGGACGCGGGAGGGCAATTCCCGGAATCGACCTCCCGCGACGGGAGGGCAACTCTCGAAATCAACCTCCCGCGGCGGGAGGGCGATTCCCGGAATCGGCCCCCCGCGGCAGGAGGGCGATTCCCAGAATCGGCCTCAGGGCGATTCCCGGAATTGGCCTCTCGGCGATTCCCGGACTGGCGGCTCTGCCACGATCAAAAATTCTTTTATTTATTTATTTTTTTTAATTTTTAATATTTTTTTTTTAATTTGATTTTTGATTTTATTTTTTTTTTTAATTCAAAGAATTTAATTTTTTTTTTAATTCAAATTTTTTATTTTAAATTTAATTTGTTTTAATTTTTTTGTTTTTTTTTTATTTTGTTTTTAAATTTAATATTTTAGATTAATTATTTTTTAAAATTTAAAATTTATTCATTAAATTTATTAAATTTTAATTTTATTTATTTATTTTTTTAAATCTTTTAGTTTATTTGCTTTTTCATTTTTAAAATTTATAAATTGTTTCATTTTTGAAAAAAACAACAAATTTATGGATATTTGTTTTTTAATTATTTGCACATAGTTTTTTTTTTTTTTTTTAATGATAGTTTTCTTTTTATAATTCTTTTATTTTAATTTTCTTTTTCAATTTTAAATTTGTTTTTTTTTTTTTTTTTGTTAGTTTTAAAATTTGTATTTTTGTTTTCTTATTATTATTTTTTTTAATTTAAATTTTTAAATTTAATTTTTTTCTTTTTTTGTGTTATTTTTATTTGTTTATCTACAAATTTTAATTTTGTATTCCGGGTATTTTTAAATGCAAACTTTTAATTTTTTTTAATTATATGGATTTTTTTAACTTGAAAAAAATGTTTTTGATGTTTTTTATTTTTTATTTTTTGTTAATTTTTTGTTTTTTTCTTTAAATTATGTGTTTTTTTTTCAAATTTTGTCATTTCTTTTGATATAATTTCGAATATATATATATATATATATATATATATATATATATATATATATATATATATATATATATATATATATATATATATATATATATATATATATATATATATATTTGGTTTAAATTTTTTATTTTTATGAGTTAATTTTGTTTTTTTTTACATTTTTATTGGTTTTTTATGTTGTTTATATATATATATAATTTTATCGAAGTTTTGTGTTTTATTACAAACATGAAAATCACCACTCTAAAAAAAAAGGTTGATGCAGCATCAATACGTTTCAAAATTAGCATGAAAATCACTGCTCTAAAAAAAAAAGTTGATGCTGCAACAATACGTTTCAAAATTAGCCTGAAAATCACTAACATTTTAAAACAAATATTCATACTTCATAAATAAAAATATTAGAGTGTCAAAAATGTGCTAAAAAAAAAGAGGTGATTCTGCATCACCACTTTTCAAAATCGGGTGCTTTTTATGCTACCAAAAAAAAGTAGGTAACAGTGCGGTTACCTATTTCATCGGTAACATTGTTTTGCCACAAAACTTTGTGGGATGACCAAGGTAGGAACAACTTCCGGTTGTACAACTTCAAGATTTAGATGTTCTGGAAAAGAAGAGACAGGATCTGGATCAATTTCTGGTTGAATAACATTGGGTCTAGGAGGTATGGTCTCACTGATTGGATGGATCGTGACCACGTGTAGTTGTGAAGACTTCGTTTCGACAACAGTAGACAAACCAAGATGTGTAGAAACAACTTGAGCTAACTCGTGGAAATCTTGAGAGGGGGGGGTGAATCGGTATTCCTTTCAATTAGAGAATTAGTTAATCTTCAATTATTATCAATGTTTGTATAATGATAGCAGCAAATAAGAGGAACACAAATGCACACAGTTTTTAAGGTGGAAACCCACTCCGGGACAAAAACCACCTAATGCTTTTCTAATAATTCTTTAATATTCAACTCCAATTGAAAATAAAGCTCCAACTTCCTAGAATCTAGAAAGCATTCTTCTCCAGCTCCCACTAGATGGACGTTCTATTGAAAAATGCAACAAGATGATGGAGCTTAGTGAAATGAAGTCGCCTTCACTAAGTGGGCCCGCAGGCTATTTTTTGGCGCAAAGTCTATTTTTTAGACTATGTCTATTTTTAGACATATGGAGCATGGTCCAGGGGTTGCAGTATGTTATTCTTGGATGATTGGTCGAGTTGGTAAAAATAGACGGACCTCTATTTTTAGACATATAGGTCGAAGTCTATTTTTAGACTGCCTGTCTAAAAATAGATCAGTCAAATATTATTAGCCCTTAATAATATTTAGACTCTAAACTTCAGTTTATTCTCTTGGAGCACTTCAGTTGGAGCTACGGATGTGGCCCATGAATCTGACAGAAGGAATTACGCTATTCCTTGGGGTTTGGTGAGCTCATGCATGGTTGACTTCAGTTAGAACTCATGTGGCAGAGTTTGGTGGAGTTGATGGAGCAGTTGATGGAGTTGTGTTCGGTTTAACTTAGTTGAACTAGTTGTATTTAGTTTAACTGGCTAATACACTAGAGATGAGTTGTGTGAATTAAATATTATTTAATTCACTAATTATTAACTCATTATTCAACTCAAGAACACATTAGTTCACTACAGTGCATGGACGGTTCAGTGGAGACTAGTGGAAGAGGTAGATGAAAGGGTGAGTTTGCTATTAGTTGCGACAGCAGTTGTGCATGAGATTTGCACAAGCATTGGAGGAGATTTCCCATGAGGATTGCGCAGTTGAAGCCAAGGAGATTCAAACTTGGATCTCTCATTAGACCGGCCATAGTTAGCAATGAAGCAGAGCAATTAAATGAATGAGGGTTTTGAACACATGACTTGTTCAAATGAGCTGGTTTGTGTGTAACTTTATGAGATAGTACTGAGTACTTGTGAGGAGTATTGTGCTATGTACTGTTACATGTTCTCTCCATATAATATACAAAATAGCTGAGGGGTTTTCAGCTATAAGCTTTCCCCATTACATATTGTGTTTATGTGCACATGCAACTGTTTCTATTTCCGCAAATTCATGATTGATTGTAGAAGAGATTATGTGTTGCATATGAATTCGAATTAGTATGTGATCAGGATAATCTCGGTAGATAAATCTTCATTATTCAGCAAATTTCTACATGGTATCGGAGCGAATCAATCATCGGGATCTATTGCAGTGATTACAATATTATTTCGGTAGACAGAGTCTGTAATGGGCCAGGTAGCCTCTGGATCCATCCTTTTTCTGAAAGGTGATATATCCAGTAAATGCCCTTACAGTCGATCTCTGTGCTAGAAATAATTTGTTCTCACAGATCCAAAAGCAATTGAGTTTTTTGAGTTTGGAATTCGAATTTTGCAGCAGATTGTTTTCTTGGTGCCGGAGTTGAAAATGTCTTTCAACGGGTTGCGACTCGAATATGCTCTTGAAGGCGATTTCAATTATATTTGCATGGAAGGATCGCATGGAGGCGGTGTTAGAAGATAATGGACTGAAGGAGTTCGTAGATACGGATGTCCAAAAGCCCACTAATCCTGCTGAAGTCGAGGCTTGGAAAAAGAATATGGAAAAATGTCGAAGGATTCTATTGGAGGGCGTGAAGGATCACATTGTATCCATCTTGCATGGAAAAGATTCTCCATATTTGATGTGGAAAGCATTGCCAGATCTATTCCAGAGTAAGAGCGACCAAAGGAAGCTGGCGCTCAAGGATAAGCTCAGAAACATTAAGATGGAGAAAGGCGACAGTATCGCCAAGTAGCTCATGAAGTTCACTCAATGCAGAGATGAGTTGGGAAGTGTGGGGGTGACTGTTGAAGAAGAGGATATGGTGTAATTGGCTCTCCTTGGTCTTCCGAAAGTTGGCATGCGTATCAAGATAGTGTTAATGGTCGGGAGAAGTTGCCAGGATGGGAGCGACTTTGGGCGGATCTCATGCAAGAGGAGATAAGGAGGACTACCAGGGACGGATCTTCATCAAAATCTAATGAAGAAAATTTAAGCTTTGGATGCCAAAGCAAGAAAGGGAAGAGCAATAAAGCTTCTCGGTCTAGTGCGAAAGGCAAGAAGCGAAGACATGTCAAGGTGAAGTGTTTTCCATGCGGCACGGACACTATGCCCGCAGGTGTCCATGAGAAGAAGAAAAATAAGAAGGTTGTTGGATCTGCGGCGGGGAGGCATTGGCTTCTCAATTCGAACTGGATTTTTCACTGATCGCATGCTTGGTCTCAAGTGTGGCGGGATCAGTTTGGTTCTTGGACAGTGGTGCGTCATTTCACATGACCGGAGATCGAGATTTGTTTTCAGATCTGGAGGAAAAAGATCTTGGAGTGCACATCGAGATGGGTGATGATGGTAGATACAATGCGACTGGTATTGGTACCATTTCCTTTGAAAGGGAGTCTGGTAAACCTTTCATAATGAAGGAAGTTTTGCATGTTCCAGGATTGATGAAGAACCTGATCTTTGTGGCGATGTTGGAAGACAAGGGGTATGATGTGGTCTTCAGCGAAGGAAAATCTTTCCTGCGCAGTAAGACTACTGGTGAGACCCGGAAGATAGGGGTTTGAGTCAAGAACCTTTATCAGTTGCAAGTAGATGGCTGCACAGCAATGGCATGCGGCAATGGCATGCGAGGCGAGAAAAGTGATGGTGAGGGCGAGATGAGGGCGGGCGCGGCACGAGGAGATTGGGCCACCTTCACCATGGAGCTTTGAAGATCTGCCGGCCCGATTTCTACTAGACTTCCTAAGGAGCACTCTTGCGCGGTCGAGATCGGTGCAAAGGGGTGTACTTTGGGGAAGTATGTGAAAGCCACCTTTCACGAGAAGGATAGTCGCGCCATGACGATCATAGAAATAAGATAGGCATTGGTCCTTTCTTATTCTTGTGGCTTCGCTTGTTAAAAGCACAAGTACTATGTGATCTTTGTTGATGATTTCTCTCGGAAGTGCTGGATCTTCTTCATGCAGAAGAAGAGCGAGAAATTTTCAAAGTTCTGTGAATTCAAGGCACTGGTTGAGAAGGAATCGAGGAAGCATGTGAAGGCTCTTAGTAGAAACAATGGTGGTGAATTCATCTCTACTGAATTCAAAGACTTTTCAGCGCAGAAGGGATTCGGAGAGAGCTCATCGCACCCCATAACCCACAGCAGAACGGGGTGGCTGAGCGGAAGAACAGAACGATCGTGGGTGTTGCACGGGCGATGTTGCATGATCAGGGCCTACCCCTTCACTTGTGGGTTGAGGCATGCAATACAGTAGTGTATGTGCAGAACTGTTGTCCTCACAAGGTTCTTGGCATAAGTACACCGGAGGAGGCGTTTTTTTACGGCAGAGGCCTGATATTTTCTCATACGAGAATTTTTGGCTCACACGTTTGTCTACATGCATGTGTGACGAAGGACGCCGAGGAAAAGAGCGGATCAGCGAGAGGTTGGAATGTTGTTGGGGTACAGCGATACACCTCACAACTATCGAGGGTGTATTTTCCGAGATAGTCGCAAGGCGGTGTGCGATGGGATATAAAATTTCAGGAGGATAAAGCCATGCAGTGTTCGCTTGAGAGGGAGCTACACTTGCATGCAGATGAGGAGCTGTTAGTTCCTAAGGAGGAGCTTCCGGATGTGGATCAGCCACAAGAGAAAGTTTAGGAGGTGGAAGAAACCACCCATGCAGCGCCAACCATCAGAGGGCGCATTCGCACTACAGAAGCTGAGCGACTGGCTCGAGATACAGAGAAGGTTGTAGGACCACTTACAGCACAACATAGACAGAGGCAGTCACCAGATCGGTACACTGGATACATGGCTCTTGTGAGTCAATGTGTTATGACGGCGCCATCCTCTTTTGAGGAAGATGTGGAGGAACCTGCATGGGTTGATGCCATGATCGAAGAATATGATTCGATCGTCGGAAACGATTACATGGGAGATTGTCCCAAGACCGAAGGGAAATCGATGGTGGGTTCGCGATGGATCTACAAAGTGAAACGGGCGGTCGGCAGGTGTGGAGAAGTACGAGGCGATATTTGTCACCGTGGCTTCTCACGGATCGAGGGGTGTCTATTGTAGAGGAGACCTTGGTACCTGCGCGGTACTCTTCCATACGGACGATCCTAGCTCTCTCCGCGCATATGGGGTGGCACATCCATTAGATGGATGTGAAGACTGCGTTCCTCAACGGAGTCATTGAGGAGGAGGTGTACATCGAGCAGCCCGAAGGTTTAGAGATCTTTAGCAATGAGTCGCATGTGTGCAAACTCAAGAGAGCACTGTACGGGTTGAAGCAAGCACCTCGTGCTTGGTACATACGGATAGACAGTTATTTCACCGGACTTGGATTCTCCAAGAGTGAGGCGGATCCTAACCTGTACCAGATTGTGGTGGAGGGGAAGTTGCTGATCATTGTACTGTATGTAGATGATATGATTTTGACGGGTGATGAGCTGTTGATACTTTCATGCAAGGAGGATCTTGCAAGAGAGTTTGAGATGAAGGACTTGGGCCTCCTTCATTATTTCCTGGGATTGGAAATTTGGTAGCACAGTGATGGACTGTTTGTTTCTCAGGGTAAGTATGCCCAAGAGATACTGGAGAAGTTAAACATGCATGGCTGCAAGCCTATTGATACTCCTCTTCCTAGAGGTTGGAGGAAGGAGGATGCTACTTTAGCGGAGGTAGTGGATGCCACTGTTTATCGACAGTTGGTGGGGTCGCTTATGTATCTGGTCAATACACGACCCGATATATGCTATGTTGTTAACCAGCTTTTGCAAGTTATGGTTAAGCCTACCAAGCTCTTCTGGAAGGCAGGCAAGCATGTATTGCATTATCTTAGAGGCACATCGGGATATGGCTTGTGGTACAGACAGGAGGATGAGGTGAAGTTGTGTGGCTTCACGGATGTAGATTGGGCAGGGAGCCCAACGGACTGAAAGAGCACATCTAGAGGGATCTTCAGTATCAGGTCAACAACATTTTCCTGGTACAGCAGGAAGCAGAGATCCATGGCACTCATTTCCGTAGAGGTCGAGTATATGGTAGCAAGCTTGGCTGCATGCGAGGCTATTTGGATGAGGAAGATTCTGGTCGGGTTGTTCGGGTCGCATTTGGAGCCTATTGTGATTTATTGTGATAACCAGAGTTGCATTAAACTCTCGGCTAATCCAGTATTTCATGATAGATCCAAACACATCGACATCAGGTACCATCATATCAGAGATTGTGTTCAGCGGAGAATCATGTTACTTTCATATGTTCCCACGGAAGATCAAGATGCTGACATCTTGACGAAGGCGCTCACCAGGAGAAAATTCGAATTCCATAGAGGCAGGATAGGGGTTGTAGATAATCCATATCTTGTTGATAGGGAGTGTTTAAAATGCAACAAGATGATGGAGCTTAGTGAAATGAAGTCGCCTTCACTAAGTGGGCCCGTAGGCTATTTTTTGGCACAAAGTCTATTTTTAGACTATGTCTATTTTTAGACTATGTCTATTTTTAGACTATGTCTATTTTTAGACATATGGAGCATGGTCTAGGAGTTGCAGTATGCTATTCTTAGATGATTGGTTGAGTTGCTAAAAATATATGGACCTCTATTTTTAGACATATAGGTTGAAGTCTATTTTTAGACTGCCTGTCTAAAAATAGGTCAGTCAAATATTATTAACCCTTAATAATATTTGGACTCTAAACTTCAGTTTATTCTCTTGGAGCACTTCAGTTGGAGATACGGAAGTGGCTCATGCATCTGACAGAAGGAATTACGCTATTCCTTGGGGTTTGGTGAGTTCATGCATGGTTGACTTCAGTTAGAACTCAAGTGGCGGAGTTTGGTGGAGTTGATGAGACAGTTGGTGGAGTTGTGTTCGGGTTAACTTAGTTGAACTAGTTGTATTTAGTTTAACTGGCTAATACACTAGAGATGAGTGGGGTGAATTAAATATTATTTAATTCACTAAATATTAATTCATTATTCAACTAAAGAACACATCAGTTGACTGCAGTGCATGGACAGTTCAGTGAAGACCAGTGGAAGAGGTAGATGAAAGGGTGAGTTTGCTATTAGTTGCGACATTAGTTGTGCATGAGTTTTGCACAAGCATTGGAGGATATTTCCAATTAGGATTACTTTCAAGCCAGGAGATTTGAACCTTGGATCTCTCATTAGACCAACCCTTGATTCGCAATAGGCGGGGCAATTAGTGGATGAGTTTTGAACACCGTGACTTGTTCCAAAAGCCAGGCTAGTTTGTGTGCTTTATGAGATAATGCGTGCTTGTAGAAGATGTTAATACTATGTGGTTATTATTCTCACATATAATATACAAATATCTGAGGTTTCAGCTATTATTTCACATTACATATTGTGTTTATGTGCGCATGCGACTGTTTCTATTTCCGCAAATTGATGATTGATTGTAGAATAGATTATGTGTTGCATATGAATTCGAATTAGTATGTGATCAGGATAATCTCGGTGGATAAATCTTCATTATTCAGCAAATTTCTACATTTCCAACGCCCGAGATTCTTCAATAGTCAACTGAACGGATGCCCCAACAACCAATGAGCTACAACTCACCCTAGCACCACCCTACCACCCTATAGAAGAATAAAAGAAGAATGGAGTCCTGTACCAGGGAAAATGGTCCACTTTACAATGATATAGAATGATGTCGAAGAAGAAGATATACTAGACCATAACCCCAAATTTGACACAACCATCTAATGATGATCCTAGACCTCCCAACACTGCCTCTTCAACCCTTGGCAGATAGATACTAGTACAATTTGGACAATAATGTATTTACCATGACTAAGTACAATGATTGTATGCAGTGTTGCTCACTTGAAGACTTCATATCATGAACTACTTGTTGTTGTTATGCACCTTGGTTGCTGCTCTTGTCATGCTACCCTCTGTTGCACCTTTCTTTGCTTTGCTGCCGTAGAAAGTCTGGTCCTTTGCAACCCTTGACAACACATCATCTAGCTTTTTCTTGCCTTCTAGGAGCTCGATATTGAATCCAGTGTATCTCTGTTATTTCAGATCCTCAATATCTGATTTCAGTCCTATAGTATTCCTCTAAGTCTTATTTCCAATGCCATAGGTTTGACCCAATTTGGATTCTTCAAGAAAGAGTTATGCCCAATCTCTCACAATGCCCTGATTATGGACTGTTTCAGCATAGCGCACTTATACGGCATGACATGTGTCACCGTTTCTTCATTTGGCTCTAAAATTTATAGAGAGAAAATTACAGACTATGCACTATCTACCACTTTTTATGGAATTCCAATCTGATACTCAGAGAGAGAGTTATGACGATTTTACCAAGGTCACTTCTTTCAGATGAATTTCAAGAGCCTGCACAAACCCTAACTTCCATAGATCATATCTCCAAAAATATTTCACACCTTGATCTGAAATTTTTACTGAAGCTTCCTCAGGATTTTTTCTTTGCCTCATAAAAATTTCAGCTTCTGAACCTTCGTTTAAAAAAAATTAGAGCGAAAATTCCACGATGACCTGTTTCAAATGGCCGAATCCCTTCCACAAGGAGGAAATGAAGATCACAATTTATATGAATGCTTAAGTTGAGAGGGGCTTCAACAAGTGAACATGGGAGGGATTTTAGGAGCATAAAAAATATTAATTATGACTTTTCAATGACCCATGCCCCAACCCCATGTGGTTTTAGCCCACTAACTAGGGTTACAAACTTCAAACATGAATATCTCTCAAACCGTGAAGAATTACATGGCGTGCCATATATCAATGGAAACATATCGACAAGTAGAAACCATAAAAAGAATTATTGACCCATAATATATTAATTTGGTAGGTCAAAATTCCCATGAAATATTGGGTTAGCCCCTAGTGCTGCTTGGGTTGACATCAATGACAACCGCTGATCAACAATATCCCCCTTTGGCATTGATGGCAACACAAGTACTCCCCCTGCGATCATGACACCTCTTCCTACAACATTATCTCCCCCTTTGACATCCATGGCAAAGGGTCACTCCCCCTAAAACACAACCATCCTACGAACCTGTACACACTTCCACTTCCGCTGACACATAACCATCCTGCAGACCTGTACACACTTCCACTCCCCCTGACACACAACCATCCTGCAGACCTGTAATCTAATGAGAACTTGGGAGTTTCCCAAGCTTTTGACAAAGATATTCAAATGCTTCACGAGGTAAAGTTTTAGTGAAGATATTAGCAATTTGTTCTTTTGTACAAACATACTCAAGTTTGATATTCTTTTCAGTGACTTGTTCTCTAACAAAATAATATTTGATCGGAGTTTGTTTTGTTTTTGAATGCATGACAGGATTATTTGAGATGCTGATGGCACTAGTGTTGTCACAGAATATGGGAATAGGCTCACTAAATTGTACTTGAAGATCTTGCAAAGTTTGTTTCATCCAAAGGACTTGAGTACAACATGATGCTGCTGCAATGTATTCTGCTTCCGCTGTAGATAATGTGATTGAAGTTTTCTTTTTTCTCAACCATGATACGAGACAACCACCTAGATAGAATGCTTCTCCACTAGTACCCTTACGATAATCAACGCTTCCTGCCCAATCTGCATCTGTAAAGGCTTGAATAATGAGATTTTACCCTCGGGATACCACAAGCCATATTCTTCTGTGCCCTTTAGATATCGAAGAATTCTTTTGACGGCAATAATATGTGATTCTTTTGGTGCTGCTTGGAATCTTGCTACTTGTCCAACTGCTTGCATAACATCTGGCCGAGAGGCTGTTACATATAGAAGATTACCAATCATAGATCTATACAACCTCTGATCCACATCCTTAGATGAGTCGTCTATGCTCAATTTGCAACTTGTTACCATCAGAGTAAGGATGGGTTTGCAATCTTCCATTTTGAATTTCTCGAGCATTTCCTTGATGTACTTGGCTTGACATATAAATATTCCTTTCTCTTGCTGAGATATTTGAAGCCCTAAGAAGTATTTCAGCTCACCAAGTAAAGACATCTCAAACTCACTTTGCATATTTGTAGAAAATTTCTTACTTAGTCGATCATCATTGCTACCAAATAATATATCATCCACATATACCTCAATGATTGTTAAATTATCTTTATCTATTTGTACATAAATATTGCTATCAACAGTACCTTTCTTGAACCCTTGTTGACGTAGATATCCATCAAGATGAGCATACCATGCTCTAGGAGCCTGCTTGAGACCATATAAAGCCTTCTTTAACCTGCAGACATAGTCTTCTTTTTGTGATATTAGAAAACCTTCAGGTTGTTCGATGTAAAATTCTTCTTCTAATTCTCCATTCAGAAATGTTGACTTAGCATCCATTTGGTAGACTTTGATTTTTCTTGAACATGCATAGGCGAGAAACATTCAGATGGCTTCCATTCTAGCAACTGGTGCAAATGTTTAGTTGAAATCAATTCCTTCCACTTGTGCATAGCCTTTGCAAACCAATCTTGCTTTGTTTCTGGTAACTTGCCCATCTTCATTCAATTTGTTCCTGAACACCCATTTAGTCTCAATGACATTTTTATCTTTTGGTCATGGAACTAATTCCTAGGTGTTATTCTTCTCAATTTGATCCAATTCTTCATTCATAGCTACTACCCAATGTTCATTCTGGCTGGCTTCCTCAAAACTACTAGGCTCAAAGGTTGCTAGAAAAGCAACGTGAGCTTGTTATGATGAACGAAGTTTTCGACCTTCATTTATGTCACCAATGATTTGATTTGATGGATGGTTCTTTTGAATCCACTCTTTTGTTCTCCTTGGAGGAGCTTCTTGTTGTTGTTCTAGTATATCTTGATGATCGTTGTTTACTTCTTCCTCGTTGATAGTTGCTTCTTGTTCTACAATTTTATTTGTGTCTTTTTCAGCCTCTGTCTCAAGTTTCAAAGATTTTAGATCCTCATCATTACTCGCTAGAACACCATCTTCGTCAAATGTAACATTTATGCTCTATACTATCTGTTTTCATCTTAGCTTATAGCATTTCTAGGCCTTTCTTTTGCGTGAGTAACCAACAAAGATACCTTCATCAACACGTGATTAAAACTTACCCAAATTTTGATCTTCTCTTTTGATATAACATTTTCTTCCGAAGATTCTGAAATATTTTACATTAGCTAGTTTTCCTTTCCATAATTCATGTGGAGTCTTGTTGCAATTATTTCTGAGAAGACTTCGGTTGATAATGAAGAATTCCATATCAATTGCTTGAACCCAGAATTTTTCATCCAATTTTGAGTCCTTCAACATTGTTCTACCCATTTCCTGTATAGTTCTATGCTTTCTTTCAGCAACTCCATTTTGCTGAGGTGTTCGTGCTATTGAAAATTGCCTTTTTATTCCATTTTCGTCACAGTATTGTTGAAATAATTTGGAAGTGAATTCTCCACCATTATCTGATCTAAAACACTTTATTTTCAAATCAGTTTCATTTCAATCAACTCCTTGTATATCTTAAAGCACTCAAATGCTTCATATTTTTTCTTTAGGAAACTGACGGTTATCATCCTGGTATAGTCATCTATCATTAACATGAAATATAATTCTCTTTCTAAGCCTTTTGTTCTCACAGGACCACATAGTTCAGTATGTATCAATTCCAATGGATGTGATGAAAAGTGTTCTTTTGTTTTAAATTGGACTTTTCTCTTCTTACCATGTCGACATGCCTCACATAGTGTGTTGGAAGGTTTTGAGATTTTCTGCATTTCTCGTACTGCTTCCTTTTTGTTTATCCTAACAAGATTTCCAAAGTTTATGTGACCCATTCATTTGTGCCATAACTAACTTTTATCTTCTTTAGCTAGTAGACATTCTTTAGTTGCTTCATCCAGAACATATATGTCGTTTGGAGCTCGACTTGCTGTAGCCACAATTTTACCATACCTGCCTTTCCTGATTTCACATTTTGTGGAGTTGAATAGCATTGTGTGTCCTTGATCACACATTTTTCCAACACTGAGCAGATTGTGATTCATGTTTTAAAACAATAGAACATTCTTGGCTATAAAATCTTTTCTTTCGAGAGTGACGATACCTGATCCTATAAAATTTGAAGATCCATCATTCCCAAAGGATATGGTTCCATCCTTCTTCTCTTTCAGAGATACAAATTTCTTCCTATCTCCAGTCATATGCGTTGAGAAACTGTTGTCAACATACCACACATCTTTATTTTTCTGAGCCTTGAGATTGAGAGCACAATTATCAGTCTTCTTCTTCTTCCATGTTCGTTCATTCTGTGGCTTCAAAGTTTCTTTTGGAGGATTTACAAGTGTACAGTCTCTGGCTATGTGTCCAAAGTTCTTACATTTGTAACATTCCATATTATTTCTTAAATGTTCAAATCTATTTATGTTTCGTTGAGCCCTGGGAGGTTCATATTTGAAGAATCTATTGGAATTGTATTGGTTCCTAGGGTACGTGCGATATTCTATAACTTTATGACCAAATTTTCCACATGAATAACAATATCCATGAAAAATATGTTGGTACCTGGATGAAAATATTCATCGAGGAATCATCTTCCAAGGATGTGCTTGCAAATCTTGTCCAATGAAGTCTTCATGTATGTCAAATCTCATAGGTTCATTGTATTTTGTTGTAGAAGGTCATGCTTCTTCTTCTTTGTAACCAAGGCCAGTTCTGTCGTTGTAAGATCGTTGATTGTTGATGAGTTCTTCCAATGCCCTTGAGCTGTTGGCATACTTTTGGACAGTTTTTCCCTA
This sequence comes from Pinus albicaulis, assembly GCA_034641835.2. Classification (NCBI taxonomy): domain Eukaryota; kingdom Viridiplantae; phylum Streptophyta; class Pinopsida; order Pinales; family Pinaceae; genus Pinus; species Pinus albicaulis. Next base: position 944,500,611 of record CM076569.1, read on the forward strand.
ATTCACTTCCTTACATAGCAAGACTCCTTCAGCTTCTAATGCTTCCCTTTCTTGGTTTCTTTCTTCCAACTTCTTTTTAAGTGACTCTTCAATACATTTGTGTTTTTCAACCTCAATTTTGAGACCTTGAACTTGTTCTTCAAGAGTATTGGAACAGATCTTCTCAGCATTGAGCTCTTTTATAAGCTTGATTTCCTCCTCATAAAATTCTTCTATGGTCAACCCTTCTTCTTCATTATTTGATACTTCTTGTTTATTGTGCTTGGCCATAAACAATACTTTCTCATTGGCTTCTTCTTTGCTATCACTTTCTTCAGCGGATGATGAGCTATCTTATTTAGAGAGAAAGTTCCTTTTGGATCCTTTCTTTTTTCCTTTCTTGTTGAATTTCTTAAAGCCTTTCTTTCCTTTTGAGTTGCCATCACTTTTTTTCAGACATTTTCCTACGAAATTCCCAACCTCACCACAACCGAAACATATCAATGGAAGTTTACCTTCAAATTTTCCCTTACCAGGTTTTAGTTTTCTCGTAAAGTAAGCATATTCTTCATCTAAAAGACCTTCTCCATCATCTCACTTTTCTTCACACTTGCAGGTGCATGTTATTTCAACTGAAGGTTTTTTGTCCTTATTGGTTTGCTTAGATGCAACGAACGTAGTTTCTAGATTTGAGGTACCCCTTTCTTCATCAAGTCTCATTTCAAATGCTATCAGAACTCCATGTAATTCTTCCTTGCTGATTTTGTCCAGATTTGCACTGTATTCTAATACCGATACCTTTGGGTTGAATCTCCGTGGTAATGTTCTAAGAATCTTCCGTATAATAGTCTTCTCGTCAACTGGCTCTCCCAATCCTTCCAGAGTATTGGTTATTTCATCAATGTATTGGAAGTATGCAGCAATGTTGCAATATTCTTTCATTCTGAGTTGCTCAAATTTTTCTCTATATATTTGAAGCTTTGCTTCTTTGACATTTGAGTCACCTGCATATATATTCTCAAGTTTGTCCCATACATTTTTGGCAGTTTTACAACCCAACACCTTATGATAAGCAGATTCAATAAGTCCACTGATAATAATATTCTTTTCTTTTTCATCATTTACCAAATTCTTCTTACCTTGTTCATCCGCGGTTGATGTAAATCCATTTTGAACAGTGTCCCATACTTCGTAACCTTGCGCCAAGAGATAGACCTCCATTCTTCCTTTCCAAAGTGCATAATTATTTTCATTTAATAGAGGTACACCATTCTTGGTATGCTCCATGACCTCCTTCCAGCTGTTAAACTGCTATTGAAGGAACCAAGCTCTGATACCAATTGTTGGAAATACTGAGAGGGGGAGGGGCGGGGGGGGGGCGTGAATCAATATTCCTTTCAATTAGAGCATTAGTTAATCTTAAATTATTATCAGTGTTTGTACAATGATAACAACGAACAAGAGGAACATAAATGCACACAGCTTTTAAGGTGGAAACCCACTCCGAGACAAAAACCACCTAATGCTTTTCTAATAATTCTTTAATATTCAACTCCAATTGAAAATAAAGCTCCAACTTCCTAGAATCTAGAAAAGCATTCTTCTCCAGCTCCCACTGGATGGACGCTCCAACGCCCGAGATTATTCAGTAGTCAACTGAATGGATGCCCCAACACCCAATGAGCTACAACTCACCCTAGCACCACCCTAGCACCCTATAGAAGAATAAAAGAAGAATGGACTCCCGTACCATGGAAAATGGTCCACTTTACAATGATATAGAATGATGTAGAAGAAGAAGATATACTAGACCATAACCCCAACTTTGACACAACCACCTAATGATGATCCTAGACCTCCCAACACTGCCTCTTCAACCCTTGGCAAATAGATACTAGTGCAAATTGTATAATAATGTATTTACAATGACTAAGTACAATGATACCTTTACAATGATTGTATGCAGTGCTGCTCACTTGAAGACTTCATATGATGAACTTCTTGTTGCTGTTATGCATCTTGGTTGCTACTCTTGTCATGATACCCTTTGCTGCACCTTGCTTTGCTTTGCTGCCATATAAATTCTGGTCCTTTGCAACCCTTGACAACACATGATCTAGCGTTTTCTTGCCTTCTAGGAGCTTGATATTGAATCTGGTGTATCTCTGTTATTTCAGATCCTCAATATATTATTTTTGGTCCTGTAGTAGTTCTCTGAGTCTTCTTTCCAATTCCATAGGTTCGGCCCAATTTGGATTCTTCAAGGAAGAGTTATGCCCAATCTCTCACAATGCCTTGATTATGGACTGTTCCAACAAAGTGCACTTGTACGGCGTGCCAAGTGTCACTGTTTCTTCATTTGGCTCTGCAATTAATAGAGAGGAAAGTACAGATTGTGAAATATCTGCCGATTTTTACGGAATTCCAATCCGATACTCAGAGAGAGAGTTATGACGATTTTACCAAGGTCACTTCTTTGAGATGAATTTCAGGAGCCTGCAAAAACCCTGAATTCCACAAATCATATCTCCAAAAATATTGTGCACCTTGATATGAAATTTTTACTACAACTTCCTCAGTAGTTTGGCTTCGCCTCATAAAAATTTCAGCTTCTGAACCTTCGTAGAAAAAAAGTTAGAGAAAAAATTCCATGATGACCTATTTTCGATGGTCGAATCCCTTGCATAAGAAGGAAATGAAGATCAAAATTTATATGAATGCTTAAGTTGAGAGGGGCTTCAAAAAGTGAACGTGGGAGGGATTTTAGGAGCACAAAAAATATTAATTATGACTTTTCAATGACCCATGCCCCAACCCCATGGGGTTTTAGCCCACTAACTGGGGTTACAAACTTCAAACATGAATATCTCTCAAACAGTGAAGAATTACATGGTGTGCCATATATCAATGGAAACATCTCGACAAGTAGAAACCATAAAAAGAATTATTGACCCAGAATATATTAATTTGGTAGTTCAAAATTCCCATGAAATATTGAGTTAGCCCCTGGTGCTGCTTGGGTTGACATCAATGACAACCGCTGATCAACAAACTCTGGTTTATAGGAAAATGATGTTTCACCAGAGGTATGAATTGTACTTTATTCAATAGATCATGATCGCCTTCGCCTACCAGAAGTAATTTATGGTGGTAAAGGTGGTTTTAATGCTAGTCTATGCTAAAGACGGGGGAAATAATTTTGTTCTTCCACGATTACTAATTTATTTTAACCGAAAACAAATAAACAAAATAAAAGGGTAATGCTAGGAAAAAAGGTTTACCAAGAAACTGTGAACTGCAAAATACCTCTTGGTGAACCAAGAAGTATGGGTAGGAAATCTCCCCGAATGTTGTGTTCGATGTATCACAATTTACAAGGTGGAAAACTCGGTTCACTATGGATGGATAGCACCTAAAATTTTTCCTCCCAAATATACTAGAAGGTAAGTGGAGGCCCAAGTCTGTATTAGTGTTGTCTGATACGAAATCGCACAATGAAAGCACCCCTTTATACTTATCATACTATAACATTGCCTGATATACCCAAAAGTATGTGGATGAGCTACGATATACTTATGTACGTGGAGTGAGGTATCACACTCAGAATATATCGCAAATAAGTTAACGATAGCTGTTATGTTTTACGACGCCGAAACACGTCTCTAGCCTAGACCTTCTAAATGTTATCGTTATGGTTCCAATGTTTTTTTAGGTAAATTGAGATTAATTTTATGTTGATCTTGCTTAACAATTTTCCTTTCAAAGGTTCAGCGTGATGATGTATTGGAAATTTCCTAAAATGCAACTAAGAATGATAAGCAATCTTTCACTTTTAGTTTTTCAATGAAAATCCTAGCTACTAGAGGGAAAGAGAAATCAATTTGTGAGAAATAAAATCAGAAAACACAAACTAATTGCATATTTCTTAATTGTTCCTTTCTGCAAAAAACACAAACCACTACATGCAAATGCAGATTTTTCTTTTCAGTTTCTTTAATTTTATGAATACATAAAAGAAACTAAGTGCACTAAATCAATAAAATCAAATGCCTTTTACTTTTGAGAAATGAGGAATATAAACAACAATTTCTCTTTTGAAGGAAAAATGAGGAATGAAACAACAATTTCTCCTATCAGGAAACAAAGAATTTACGAAAATTTCCTTTTTCAAAAGCAAATGGATCTAATGTGATAATAAAATACTTTGAAATTAACTTGTCAATGATAAAGAAAAATAATTTAAACAAACACTGAACAAATTTTCTTTCAAAGGAGGAAGAGGTAGATGAATTCACTGGTCAATATGAGGCTCAAGCTTTTCAAAACACATCAAAAAAAAAACTGAAACAAACTGCAAAGACAAATTCAAGGAATTTGGATGGCTTCAGGAGGCAACGTAGTCTCTAAAGAGAGACAATGCTTTGCAACGCAGGCCTGAAAGAGAGACAGTGTTATGAAAAACACTGTGTCTTATCCAAGAGTGCATTGGGCACAATGTCAAAGGAAAAACACAGTTGTTTAACACATTTCTTTTGCAAATTTGGATCTTAAAAAGCCTAATATTTGTGAGTAACAACTACGAGGTGAGTAACAACTACGAGGTGAATAAACAAAGAAAATCAAAGGCTAAAACACCTAGGATAAAGAGTCATTTCCCCAGCAGAGTCGCCAATTTGTTGGATAGAATTGTGAATTACAGATAAAACACGCTTCCCTAGACAGGTGCTAATATATAAAAATAGGTTAAATACTATATGACTACATTTCCTAACTAAGAACAAACACACAGAATGGATTAGATGCTTACTTAGAATCCAAGCACTTCCAAATGATTCCTTATGTCGCTTCCGTTTTAGCTTCAAATTCCAACCGGCTGTGAAAAATATTTCCTACAAGAATGAACACTAAATAGCAGAAGATAGAAATAATATAAATGTATATTCAAGTTAGTTTGCTAAATCAATAAAGCATAAACCATATGCATCAACTAAGATCTTGCAATATGTAAAATCAGAGCCAATACAGATGCATATAGGGAAAAGTAAGATGTATTCTTTATTAATGATAGAAGGGGAGGTTACAAACAAATGACTGATTTAGTGTCACCATATCCAGCAACATCCCAACCTCATCACAATGTAGATATCTCCAGAAAATTGTCACTCAAATCAATATCCTCAATGAAAAATCCACTAGCATTTCTCTACACAAATTCTTCCTTTTCAAACACTAAGATTTGTGCTCAATTTATAGAGAGCCTGAGGTAGTTTTACAATCAATGACTTTCCAAAAATAGGCAAGACATGTTCCCAATCTTGTAGATGTCAAATGGACACATGGATTCAAAGTTTGACACATGTGAACTCTTCTAGAAGGCACTGGCCAAGTGGAGATTCCGGAACAATGAGAAATTTTCTCCCAATGTGACCAACACACCCATAGATGTCGGGAAGTGCTTTGCAGAGCAACCTTTCATGGGGATACCTGCATATGCAACACACTTAGTCCCTTTAGAGGCAACGTTGATGAGCTCTCATATGATATATTATAAACTTCAAACCTTGGAAACCTTTGTAGATGAAAGTTCTTGATTGATCTGTCTTGTTCTTTGTCTTAGGGAATATAGCAATTGAAATGTTAAGGGATGATAGACCCTATACATTGGTCTTGGAGATGATACCCAGTTAACCAGGTCATTGGGAATGATGCCCAAATTGACCTATAACAGTAATTGTGCCACATTTATAAATCCTTAAATCACAATTTCCTTGAGATATCACTTATGAGTTAAGTTCAACTTCATCTAATGTGTCTTTAGTTAAGTGTGTCTCTTTAGAGATTCACTTGTAAGATAATTTTTATTTTTATTAATAATTGCCTCAAGTGACCACTTCTAATGGGGCCATGGATTGTTTACCTAGAATTTAATCACATACACACTAGTGTAACAATACTTTAATATTTTGTGTGAGAAATTAACTTAATATGATCGATAATCCCTCCCCTACGTCACTCCTAAATCCATTTATATATTCAAATATGCAATTTCAATAATAAAAATTTACAATTTAACCAAAAATTATGTAGTAAGCAATTTCAACAATAAAAAACTACCATTTAACCAAAAAAATTATAGTATAATTCATAATTCCATAGGTTCCTTTATGGAAGTGAATATGAGTTATGAGGAGAAGGGGTTTATGAAATGTGGCAGAATAGTTATACGGTTGGACCTTCATGAGGGGCTAGCAAAGGAGATGCTCATTCACTAAAGCCCTATCACCCACATGAAAATGTTGGATAATGTGGGTATCCCATTAAAATGCTTAAAATGTAACAAATATGAGCATTTCATGCCATTTGGTAGCAGTAAGTACCATAAGTATTAATAAGGATCATGTGGGTAAAGAAGTTTAAGCATACAATATTAGATGAGGCTATAGATAACAATGCTACTAATTTATCATAGGTTTCACAAATAGAAATTAAGCAAGATAACACAAAAGAGGAAGAGACACAAATTTTGGCTTATATGACGAAAGATGGAATTGTCACTCAACCTGATCTACATGGTGATCATGGGAAGTACAAGGATGCGCCTTCACAATCCCAAGGGAAATCACATATGTATATGTATAGATGAAATTTCCCTTTTTTTTTCTATGAAAAATTGGACAAAGTAAGGTCTCCTTCCTCCTATTGTGTCACCTTTATAAATCCTTAAATCAAAAGTTCCTTAAGGGAGATAAAGCTTATGAATAAATTTCAACACCATCTATTGTGTCTTTATTTAATGGTGTCTCTTTAGAGATTCCCTTGTAAATTAATTATTTTTTTATTAATAATTAACTTAAGTGCCCATGTCCATTGGGGCCATGGATTGTTTACCTAGAATTTAATCATATACACACTAATGTAAAAATACTTTAATCTTTTGTGTGAACAATTAACCTAAGGTGATCAAATTATGTGAAAGTACATATGTATATGTATAGATGAAATTTCCCTTTGTTTTTCTATGAAAAGTTGGACAAAATAAGGCCTTCTTCCTCCTATTGTGTCACCTTTATAAATCCTTAAATCAAAAGTTCCTTAAGGGAGATAAAACTTATGAATAAATTTCAACATCATCTAATGTGTCTTTATTTAATGGTGTCTCTTTAGAGATTCCCTTGTAAACTAATTATTTTTTTATTAATAATTAACTCAAGTGCCCACACCCATTGGGGCCATGGATTGTTTACCTAGAATTTAATCACATACAACCTAGTGTAAAAATACTTTAATCTTTTGCGTGAACAATTAACCTAAGGTGATCAAATTATGTGGATATACATTTTTTATTGAGTCGTCTCTTCTTAATTTCCAATCCAAATTTGAAATTTTTTATTTCCATCGGGACCATAGATAACCTATCCCCTACCTCACTCCTAAATCCATTTGTATATTTAAAAAAAAAAAAATCAACATCAAAAAATTACAATTTAACCAAAAAAATTATAGTAAAATTTATAATGATAATTATTCAAAAAATTCCAATTAATATGTGTTTAAAAATTTCAAAAAAATTATAACTAAAAAAATAGCTTCTCTCTTTTCTAAAATTTCCACATCACCTTGAATGAGTCAAAACAAATATATTTAAATTCGATTCCCTATCCCTAAATTCAAGGCAAAGTTTTGTATTTAAAAAATCCATGTAAATAAAAAAAATATTTAAAATTCAGTCCTTTTTTGGTAGTAGAATTAAAGTCCCATGGAAAACTAGTTATTAGAGGCTCATAGTGAAGAAAGTATTCAAATGAAGACCTCATCACAAGAGGCATTTGCATTCATAATCTCTCCATTGAGTAAATTTTTCCTCTTAGGAAGGTAAAACATCCATATGCTTAATTGGGGGACCATTCACTTATTAGGTAGGTTATTCTAGATACATTCTACTATTTTTGTTCTGATTTTACATTTTAGTTCACCAATAGAGTAGCTAACTAACCAGGGTATTTTAGATATATTCTACTATTTAGAATATATTCATCTTTGACAATACTTATTCTCTTGTATGAAAGAAGTTATCACATTTTATAAAGTGAATTGTGCATTAATAGACTTTTTATGGATTCTCTTGTTGGTCTCAGAAACTACACATCATTTGTGTATCTGCATTATCTAAAAGGATTTATAATTTGGAGTTATGTTTTGTAATTTGATTCTATTAGTCTGAATAATGGTAGGCAAAATATTGTTAAGGAAATTAATTTGGATAAATCACTTGCATTGTGATTCCCCTCTTTTGTCCTATTTGGTAGATAATTTCCATCTTGCAACTAATTGTAGGTCAACGTTTTGTGTTACAAAATCATCCTACCGTGAAGTTGGTTATTTACATTACTCATAGATCTTGGCTCTCCACAAATAATTTTTTTCTATTTTCCTTCTGATAGGATAGATATTATTCTTATTTTTGAATGGTGTGGAAGACTTAATTGAATGAATTCCTATGGGGTGGGAAATTTGATTCTTCATAAACTTGTACAATTCTGCACCTTCCTTGAAAACATGGTAGTTGTATTTTTTTTAATATTTATTATAGAGCTTGTGCTCTTACCCCTATCACACTTTAAATTTCATCTTATCTACTTAACTTGTTTGATCATTGGAAAAGGAGAGGAAGGATGAATCGATAAATTGGGCATTTTACTCATGATTGACATTTTAATCCAACATCCTCGTTATTTAAATTGGTACATTTGTATAAACAATTAGTAAAGAGAAACAAATCATAGGAACTCAGTAGGAGTATTCATGAGAGTTAATATGGAAGACTTGGGAAATTTAATTGATTTTTGGGGTGAATTACAAACACCAATGACCAAACCAATGAGAAATTTTCCATTAAACTGATAAGTTATTCACATCACCCACGATTCAATTCAATTAGCAGAACACACTGACAAAAATATAATTCATTTTTTAGTTAGAGTTTATGGTTTGATTCTCTAGTTTGTGAATTTGTTTTAATGTTTGGATTGTACTTCAGGGTTTGTTTTGTTGGAGATTTGTATGTATAAATAGCATGATTTAGAATGATGAGATCCCCTAATCATGTGTGAAAATACTATGTATACATATACACTTTAAGAACTAGCAATAAACAAGTGTACATGTGGATACAATGTGTGAGAAGTAATGTAATCAAAGAAGGTCACGAACAAAGATCACAAAGTAACACTTGGATTAAGTTAAGCATGAAAAGTAATAATGAACTGGATGCCACCAAGTTTAATATGGAATTTCCATAGTTGTTTCCAATAAAATATTAAGATGAAGATTGTTTAAGCACAACAAGAAGAACCAGTTAGCCAATGGAGTTTAATCCTTGCTTAAGATCAATTTTTCATTTGGTGTAGTAGAGTTTTCCTCTGCTTATGTAGGAAAATCATCCATATGCTTACTTGGGGGGCCATTCACAAGGCCATCTAGAAATTTATTATTTTTAGCTCACAAATGGAGGAGCTTATTAGGTCATTTCACGGGATCTAGGTCGTGCTTTGTCATTCTGCAAACACTCATTGAGTCAAGCATAGATTGACTGTAGTAGTAGCAATTTTAAGATATATTTTGGTGAGTTGACCATTGCAATATCCAAGGCTATTAACATAAAATTCATATAAAAAAATCCTTATTGTGAGATGTTCAAGTTTCATAACACTTACGTTGTTGCAATTCTATGTTGTTTAACATTGGATTTGAAGACTTTATTGAATTAAATTAAGATTTATCTCGCTCAAATTGTAACATATCACATTTGTCTTAATGTATGCTCTTCCTTCATATGCTATTTACTTATGAAGTTTCCTTTGTAACATCTCGTGCAATTGCTAATAACTTATAAAGTATCTATGGTATAATAATGATTTATTGATCACTTTTAAAGAGAAAAAATAACAAAAAATTTAGATCATTTATATACAAAGGACCACTTCATTTACCCCTGAAAAAAAATAGTTAGATCATTTATATAAAAAGGACTACTTCATTTACACCTCACAGAATAGCTTTAGAAAAACTCGTTAGATTATTCATTCTTGGTTTCATGTAACAATATAAATGGCATTTTCTCATATTTTGTAAGAACATATATACTAAAACAATACTAAAACAATTATTACGAAATTGGGAATTTAATTGTATATTGAAATTTTTTAAATATAATTTTCAAAAAAATATGTTTATTAAAAATATATATATGGTTAAAATACAACTTTTTGATTAATTTTAATGTTGTTGCAATAAAGTATATTTTTAAATTGTATTTTATATTGTTGTTAAAAATATTTAAAATTTTGTATAATTCAATTAATTTAATGAAATTAATAATTTCTAAATTTTGAAAGTTGATGTGGAAATTGATTTGACTGAAACCTAAGTAAAAAGTTGAATAAATTTATTTTGCTAATATTAAGAACCTAGATAAAAAGTTGAATGAATTTATTTTGCTAATATTAAAATTAATATAAATGTTGGTCAATGGATTCAAGATATAAATAATATAAAGTAATAATATTAAATATTTTTAAATCACTAACAAATAAAAAATAATTATAAATAAAGTTCTAATAAATTTTCTAAGTAAAAGATGTTTATCTTGGAGTTTGAATGGAAAATTCTTAATTTTGTTAATGTTATTAATTTCCTTTCCACTTAGTATTTTGTCTTATTTTTATATATAAGGTTTATAAATAAAGTTCTAATAAATTTTCTAAGTAAAAGATGTTTATCTTGGAGTTTGAATGGAAAATTCTTAATTTTGTTAATGTTATTAATTTCCTTTCCACTTAGTATTTTGTCTTATTTTTATATATAAGGTGACAACGTGTTATTAGGTTTAGTTTTTTTTTTTAAATGTTTAGGCTAATAACATCTTTCACATTCAATGGATATCTGTATTGTTATTTGTTTAGTAGTTTTTATTACTTATAATCAATTAATGATATTTTTAAAAAAATTCAGTGTAATATAAATATTTTTTTATTAATTTTATTAAGAAAATAAATTTATTTATTTAAATTTAAATTTAATTATAAATAATTAATAGATAAATGCTAAAGATTTAATTTCTAAAATATTTCTAATAATATTTACAAAGTAAAGATTAATATTATTTTAAAGATGACATATCTTTTTCTTTTTTTTAAATAAAATTGAGTAATTGAAAAATATCAAATGAAAATTGTCATATACATATAACTTCTAATTTTTTTGTATATGTGGTATTAATAAGTTATGATATTGGATAGTATTATAACAAAGTCTATTTACATATTAAAAATATCTATGTTAAAATAAGATGAACCTCTATCTTTAAAAATCTTTGGAATCTAAGCTTCTGTGATCCATAATATAAATTTGTAGAAAATCTAGATTTTCTACAAATTTAAAAATCTTGTTAAATATTTTTTTAATAATATTCATATTAAAATGAGATAAATCTCTATCATTTAAAATCTTGTTAAATATTTATATATATATATATATATATATATATATATATATATATATATATATATATATATATATATTTAACTCATATATTTTTCTTTTATAATAATAATTTACTTAATTTAAAAAAAAATAGTAATATAAGATATATTTCTAAATAAAATATATCACAAAACAAGTATTTTTTAATGTAAATAAACACTTTTCTAATTTTAAAATACATTTTATGTATATCAGGTTATCAATAAAACCAGTAAGAACACATATAATTGTGCTTAACATTTTTATTTAAAATTTAATTCCGATTTTACACCATTGAAACATGAATTTGCATATTCATGTAAACATTGATTGAAATGAGCTCGGAGGCATCATGAAGCAGGAGATAGGCACATGACATATTTGTTGGCGCTCAAATATATACACGGTACATATTGTTTTTTGGATTGTGAACTTACTGACATTAATTCAAGCTTCAGTTGGATTAGCAATTCTCATTGTTTCGTTGCATTGGTGCTTTGTTTTACAATGGGTTGCAAGGGACAATTTTATATTTCACGTACTATGTACTATGTAGACTTTTTGTATTCGTATGTTGGCTGTGCTGTAGAAATTTCTACAGCACATGCTCATCTGCAATATTTCCTTTTATGACATCTTTGACATAAGTGTTCGGCCACCAAGGTAGGTAGGTAATCATGGGAGAGCGGATGTGAGAAAACCTGCAATAAGTTATCATGGAGGCGTTAACTGTTACTTGTTTTTATATATATGGACAACACCCCACTCAAACTTAGAAAATCACACGGTAGATAGATGCACACGGTAACAGCAAACGTGCGCAGATACCAGCATTATGAACAACATATTGTTCTCATTTATTGTTCCAGGAGAAAACATGTCTAGTGGGGTTTGTTGATCGTATTTTTTTGTGCAGGTGAGATTTATAATCCATTTTTCCGTTGTAAGCATGGCCAAGGATAATAAATTCATGCATGGATGGTTGTCACTGTACTGAGCAGTTATTTTATAGTCATGTACAAAAATTAATCTGTAAAAGATTCGGGACACTTATAATTCGCGATCAGGACTGCGCTTGACAGGTAATGGCGAGAAGTAAACAAAGATTCTGACAGGCAATATTACAAATTTCAAATTTTACTGTATTCTATACGGATTCAGAACAAGAAAGATTTCTTCTCGTGCACATGTAAGTGTTGTGTTTGGTTCTTTTTGCGCCGCTGAAATCACCAATGGTCGATATCTTGAGAAGATTGAGACGTGCCTTTATTTAGGTCGATTATCAGTAAAATGACAATGACGCATCAGTCACTCACTCGTTCACTGCTGGCCACGTACATTTACTTACTCACTTATTCACTGCTGCCCACTCTGCAACTTCTGTCATATATTTTTACAAAACATCAATCTACCGCTTTCTGTACCAAATGAATAACAGAGTTGCTTGTACTTATAGAACGAAATATTGCAAGCATTATACAACCAAAATAAATAGTGCCTCCAATAAACAAACATTGCAGTATTGTTTGTTAAATGGCTCAAGACCAACAGATAGAAATAAACCTGAAGTTGAAGATCGAAGGCGAGTATTCGGTGGAGCTTGAGTCGATTCCAAGGACGAGGCTGGCAAAAGGGTGCCTGAAAATGACAAGGTCACAACCTGCAAAAGCCGACGATGAAATGAAGGATCGTGCTACGAAGAGAAGGACATCTGTTGAGCAATAACGGATAGTTAGTGGAATAGTTAATAAGGATAGGCAAAACCGATGAATGCAATAAGCAAGTGATTTAACACGTGGAAGTTCAGATTTAATGTTTTGTCCTGATATGATTTTTAAAATGAGGGTGATTGTAGTATTTTAAAATGTGTTTAACCTATGGGCCGTGTGCCTCTATGAATCAATCATAAAATCCATGTGGAAAGTCCAAGGAAAACCAACGTCATATGGCTATGAATGAAGAATGGGTATTTTGATGAGGAGTAAATCAACCAATATAATAACTTCAGAATTCATATTGAGAATCATAATTCATCCATGGGGTTGAGTGTATCAACAATATTCTTTTACCAAAGTTATTACAAATGGCTTAAATGGTCTTAATGGGAATGGATAGATTAAATAAAGTTAATTGATGACTCACATATCTTATAATGGCTTGAGTGGTCTTGATGGCACCATCTAAACAAATTAATGAATTAGTTATGCATGTAGTTGTTGGGTCTATTTGGGTCTGGAATGTAAAAGGTATTATGAATTATTGAAGTTTACCATAGAAACAAATATATAACTCACAAATTCTTACAAGAGAACAAGCAAAAGTGGGACTCAAAATGTAAGAGATAATGAATGTTTAGGAATCCACTCTTTATATAGGATATTGAATATATAACTCACAAACTCTTACAAGAGGATAAGCAAAAGTGGGGCCTAAAATGTAAGACAATGAATGTTTAGGAATCCACTCTCCATAGGATATTGATGGTTACAAATCACAGAGGATGATTGGAGCAAAAGGAGGCCCAAGAGAAGGGAAATTTTGCATGGTTTAGATAACTCTCGATTAGCTCTATTGCTCATGTGGGCTTTATAAGAATTTTAGAAGATTTAAAGGGCAAGCTAAGGGGACATGTGGATGCTCAAGGTTTCAACTATAAGATCAGTGGTCTATAAGCAATCAATATGACACCCCCCCCTCCCCCCTCCCCCCACAGTGTAAATATTTATGGTGTCACCAAAAAAGATTGACAATGGAAATGGAAGCTACACTCTTGGACCTAGATTAACAACTCATATGAGGTCCACCTCATGGAATTAGAATTAGACAATAGTATGAATATATATATCTCCATAGGCAATGAAAAAATAGTCACATGTCTAAACCCAATAGACCAATGACGAATATTGTACAAAATTTTCATTGAATTAATTAATTCAATTTTAATGTTCACTTGTGTAAAGGATTTCTAATGCAACCATCACATCGCAAATAACCAAATTTACAAGGTTAGCGGAACTAACCTCTCAATTACCCACATTAGCCTCAATCATTCATCTCTTAAATCAAATGCACACTGAAGCTTAATAATAAGTGGCTCTCAGGTTTATATCTCAATATAATAAACTTATACCTTTATGCATTGGACGCCTTCTTTACATTACCTTATTGCATACATGGTTATACAAAACCACAAAACTGTTGTTCTAGGGTCCCACAACATATAGACCAATAGGAAGCAATCACACTTCGTAGTTCACAACTTATAACCAATACCTTTCAAAACTACACAATACAGATGCCGATGCGAAATTGCGATGTAATCTCCACCGTAGATCTTCGCTAGATCTAACGACCCCGTTGTACCATCTCATGCTGCTATCTCCCGTCCTCATCTCGCATCGCAACCAAAATAATTTACCTAGCGATGTCTTAATTCTAAACTCTAAACCTGTCGATGTGCGATATGCGCTAGAGCGCTCGACCACATGTGGATCTTCCCTTTATCGCATCGCAACTTTCTCAACTTACCGCATAGCAAGTTATTTTGTTTAACTTGCGAAGTCCTTAACACATAAATGCTATAATCGCTGATTTGCGATGTGCGCTTTCATTCTCCGCTCGACACGCGTCCACTTCACCACTTCCTCAACTTACCGCATCGCAACTTAAATCGTTTCCCTTGGGATGTGATCTATGCCATTTAATATTAAAACTTCAATTCTACGATTCGATCCTCGCCGTCTGATTCCTCCTTTGGAATTATCCTAAGTCTTTTATGCCTTATTCAATTTCTCTGCTTTCTACTTTCATCGCTCTACAACTCTGTTTCCTCCACGCTACTCCTCGTGACCTTGTTCGGTATTCTTTAACTTTAACGCTAATCTCTCCTTAGTTTTTTCTTATTATTGAATCTTATCCAAAGTTATCACGCTTGATGTACACCTTTTTCATACTATTTAAAGCCAAAATTCGTGTTTTATTCCTTTCGACCTACACATAAGTTTATCTGCACAAATTCACTCCCATTAGCTTCATTAAAAGCTAATTAACTCCCATACTAGAATCATACAGATTCTACCTAGCCATTAAGTCTTCTATCACATAGTAAGACTAATTCATTCATGTAGAATTTGTTACAGGGAATTATTACACTGATATCGAATTATTTCTATTATGGATCACTCAGCACATAAAAGAAATGACACAAAGTCAAAATGAAATTCGATTTCTCATTAAAAAAATAAATAGTACAAATACAAGAAAAATATGTTTACAATCTGGCTTTGGCTTGATGTGACTTTTACATGGCCCTTTTCTCTTCCTCTCTCTCTCTATGCCCGTAGGCTTACATTTAAATTTCCTCTCTAAGAATATCTCTCATTTTTTCCCTAAGAATATCTCTCTTTTTTCCTCGCTATTTGTGCCTTTGAGGCTTTACAAATATACTCAAAAGGTTTTGTAACCAATTCTAGTTCAGATCCTCAATCTTCTCAACTAATTTCTAAGAATCCTCTAAGTCCTCAATTAATCCCTAAAATATCTTCTTTATCCCTTGAGGATATCAACATTCAAATAAATACTAAGTATCCTCCATAAATGATGAACTACTTTTTAATCTAAGATTTACAATATTTCAGAATATCTCAATCCACACTAATCACTCATCAATCACTCATGTTCTCCTACATTCGAGAACATTTACAAATATGCCTCTCAATATTTAATTAAATCCTATTCTAAATGTCTCACATAAATCACTCAAAACATTAAAAAGTACATTAATTAAATACTTAGGAAACCAACTCTTTTGAAAAACATAGGACCCCCTAGATACTACTAAAAGTGCAAATTTTCGGAACCATGATGCTCCTGCATCAATTTCCTCCATAAAAAATAAGTTATTAAGCACACATCTCCTATTTTTGTGAAATCTCGAAGGAAAAGAAAAGTCGTAGAAAACAAGCTCAAGGTTGAACATACCTATAACCCACTAGTAGAATTTGATGATTTTACCTACATTCAAACTAGAATCCTTTGTTTCCATCTAGGTCCCAATATTTTTGTTGGGTAATTAATTTCAATACCTCCACTTTGTTATTTGTCTCTCAATGAAAAAGTCGCCATTACCAAAACCAAGAAAACCTCATAGGAGGAGTCTTGTATCTGAGTATTGAAATCATCACTTTAATATGACTGATAATTCCTCCTCCCAACTTCCCCCTTCATTGACAATTTTTCTAGGATAACTCTCCCTTTTCTTCAATACTCTTCCCCCACTAAGTGATAAGAGTTTTCTATGGTCAATTTCTACAAAAATGGGAGGGAACCCTATATTGGTCCTTAAATTTAGCTCAACATATTTTCCCAAAATCCCATTCATTTTTGGTATTTGTTAATTTATATTCCTATAACTTTGACCTTACTACTTTGGTGATCATGACTGTGGATCAGAATCAATCAATTTTCATTATCGCTACTAAATCCATATTTTCTATGATGAATACCATATACTCAATGCCACATTACCATCCCTAAAGGTTTAGAAAAATAAATAACTATCCTTGGTCAATGGTTAAAGGAAGGATCTAGTCCTAAAGCTATTGCAAAGTTAGGGACTAGCTCCATGCAATCCACTCCCATATAAAACAAATAATTTTCCTATGTGGGTCCAAGGGTCTGTGGTTTGCTTACTAAATATTGGGGAGAGATGATGATTACATGGTTGCTGAGGCCATTTCAACCATTCTCAATACTTTTGACATGTCTACAATACACCAGAATTCCATGTATTCTAGCTTGAAAAAACTTCCAAACTAGCAATACATTGTAGCAACCAAAATATTTTTTGTCATGATGCATCAAAAATTTGCAAAGTTTGGAATGTTGTAATATAATGAATTTTTAAAAAAAATATTAAATTTCATATCATAACTATGAAAGTGACAGGTTCATGTATATCTTAGCTTCAAAAAAATTTGAAGGTATAATGTGTTATAGCTTCAAAAAAATTCAAAGTTCCAATGTGTCGTAGGTTAAAAAAAATTGGAAATTATGACATGTAGCATTCAAATTTTGTAATATGTGACATACCAGAAAATGAATCAATTCCAAATTCATTTCAAAATTCAAAAATTCTAATGTTGCAGCTTTGAAAAATCTCAAATTTGCAATATAAAATATCATCACTTAGATTAAAAACTTCTCAAGGTACCAATTATTGTGTTGGGTTTAGGAATTGGCATCTTTTTACCACCTTTTCCCCTACCTTTTTGTCAAGTTTTCCCTCAATAGTTAAATCATTTTCATATATTATTATCTTATCTCTTGACTGTTGAAAATAATAGCAAGAGAATATCCTTTCACACTTGTGTATTAGTCAAGATAGACCTTTCTCAAGTCTTCCTTAGCATGCATGAATTCCTAGAAATTAGGATGAGTCATGAAGCAGTTAACTTATGTGCTAAATTTGGAGGCTCTTTTTTGTTTATCTCCAAATTCTAGTTTATTTTTTGAAAAGGAAAAGTGAGAGTCTCAACATATAATTGAGGCTAGCATGACTTACAAGAGCCAATTTGACTCAGTTAATTGATCAATCACAAATCTGAGTTCTAAAATCAACTTGCTAGATTTAGTTGAGCCAAAAAGCTTATAAGGAGGCTGAATAAACATCATTGTTCATTCTAGTATGCACAGGTTGTGTGTGTGTGAGCTTGATGCTAGGAGAGCGCATAAGGAGAATCCTATATGCAGGTCAGAGGAGAGAGGCTCCTTGCAAATGTGCATTGATATTTAGGGGTTAATTCCTAAAGAATATGGGCCTATTTAGCGCTAGTAAATAGGATATTTCCAGTAGGTATGGGACTGCTCAAGCAAGGAGGAGTTGGTTCAAATTTATTTTCGAGGAGTTTCAACTAAGGATTATTAAAGAGAACTATTTTGTTTTTGTATTGAAACAATATTTCCTTATAAAGGAAATATAATTGCTCGGACTTTTATCAATAATATTCTACGACTAGGTAGATGGTTTTCCCAGTTGGGTTCCACAGAAAATATTGTGTGACTTTGTTTTTAATTTTATTTTTATTCTGCTGCAAATTATTTGATAGAGACATTCTGGGTCTTGGTGAATTGAACCCAATTTCCATTGGTTCATCAAGCAGTCCTATAATTTCAAGGAAATTATACATTGACTCAGATTGTCACTCTAATCCATCAAGTTTTCCTTTGCATTTAAAATTGGAATAGCTATTTTTGGGTGTTTTACTGACATTGTACTGAGAAAACAAGATGAGCTAACTGGCCCAAGATAAGGTACTAATCTAGGATGTTGTTACTTCACCATGTTGATTCTCCATACTTTTCCAATGTTTCTACTCCATTATGTTGTTACTTTGATATACGCAGATGTTGTTACTCTATTGTGCCATTACTCCCAAAATTATTGGTGTTATTTAAGGCTACTGTTATATGTGTTGTTACTCGACAGAAGTGTTGGTCAACATGGTTTATTATGAAAACAAGGATTGGACTTTTCTTAGAAATATAGACATGGTGGTTATGGTTTCGAGTATTTTAGTTGTTTCTCTAATTAAGAAAGCTCATTTTAGCATAAAAATTTATTTGTATATGATTTGTTCCAATCAATTATCAAAAATACTTTGTTGAATAGCCTGAGAATCAAAATATTCTTAAGAGTGTTCATAGTTGATTTATTACTGAGATTAGATGTGAAGAGGGGGGATTTAAAAGAACACTTCTCTGCCCAAAAAGGGGGGCTACCATTATTTTTCTCAAATTGTGCATCTATATCTTTTTATTGAATTAATGAATGATTCAACAAGTTCATGGCTCGATTTATGATTTTTTGTGTTAATTTGTAGGCTGTGAGTTTTTCTCTAACTCCTTGCTAAGGAGGAATGGCCAGCCATTTTAGTGGGGATTGTTGTGACTGTAGAGGTAGCGTAGATATTTTATTTGTTTAGTGTGTTGGTTGCTATTTATATTTCTAGATTTTAATTTAATTGTTGAACTATTGTTATCAATACTGATGTTAGCCTATAGATAATTCTCAATACATATTGTTGTTACTCAACAGTAACTATCATAGACTTGTTCCAATTCGTAATGTTGTTGTAGATTTCCATTATTGACTATTGTTATAGATCGTTGTTACTGTTTGTTATATAGATTACAATCATACATTAATATTATAGCTCGATATTGCAATTTTTTATTGCTATCCTTTATTCTTCCCAGCCCAACGATATTAACGTAATTTTAGTGGTAAAATTACATTAATTTTCAGTTTGGTGTTGCCAAATTGGTAATTGATTTCCAAATGGTTGTGGTATTTGGGTGATTTCATTTATGCAAGTGAGGGATTTGGTTGTGAGAGTGATAATCATTTTCAGAAGGGTGTGGAGCCTGATTATCTTGTTTATTTTGTATCACAGCGTTGGACCCCTATACCTTAATGGGGGTGGCAATGACGCCCGTAATTAAACGCTACCTGGGGGGTCCAGGGGGGACTTCAGGATTTCCTAGCGGGGGGTTTCAGGGCAGCACCCCCGAAGCTAAAAACATATGTAAAATTTCCTTGTAACAATATAGTAATTTCTAGTCAATCTGGGCCATTCATTAGGCGGATGATCTGACAATAGAAGTTATGTTTAGTTTAGGGTTTTTTTCCCTAGAAGGCAACCCCTCGCCTGTATGAGGGCATTGTATTGTGACTGTGTATTGTATGTGTATTCTCAGAGCGAGAAATCGATAGGGAGACTGTGAGAGAGAACAGAGGATATTACAACGGATTTGCTGTAGGTTGTGTCTCTTCATTTTGATGGATAATAGAAAGGAAGGAATAGCTATTTAGGGTGGACGTAGCCCAACCTGGGTGAACCACATATATCTGTATCTCTCTAGTTTTATGTGTTTTGTGTGCTTATGTTCTCCACATATTTTATATGTTGCATTTCTCTATAATATATAATTCTCTAACAACTAGTATCAGAGCCGAAGGTTTATTTGGTTGATAAACTCATAGGAAATAAGGGTTCCTGGTTTGAGTGGGAGCAGTGGTGGAAGATGGTAATTTTAGGGTCGAGAAATTTAACAGCCAAAACTTCCCGTTGTGGAAGATGCAGATGGAAGGTTATATGTATTAGAAAGATCTATACCTACCATTGAGCAGAAAAACAAAGAAGCTGATGGCTATGACATACGCATAATGGGAGATTATTGATAGAAAGGCACTCGGAACAGTACGGTTGTGCCTCGCGGTGTCAGTAGCCTTCAATATTTTTAAGGCAACGACAACAGAGGGTTTGATTAAGGCATTGGCGAAACTATATGAAAAACCCCCAGCCTCAAACAAGGTATTTCTCATTAAACATTTATTTAATATGAAGATGTTGGAAGGTGGATCTATTGCAGATCATTTAAATTATTTTAATACAGTTACCAGTCAGTTAAGTTCTGTAGGGGTAAACTTTGATGATGAAGTTAGGGCTCTTTTCTTTCTATGCTCATTTCCAGAAAGATGGAATGGTTTAGTTATGGCCATTAGTAACTCTGTCTCTAGATCTAGTACTTTAAAGTTTGATGATGTTTTCGGTGCTATCCTTAGCGAGGAAATGACACGGAAAAGCTTCGGTGAGACATCGGATAATGCTTTGAGTGCAGAGTCTAGGGGAAGATGAATGGAAAGAGCAAACAACTCAGGATATCGCAGTAAATCAAGGAAAGGCATATCCAAGTCCAGATTGGGGATAGTGTGCTGGAAATGTGGAAATAAAGGACACCTAAAGAAATACTGTAGGTCTCGGAAGGGAAAAGAAGGAGACGCATGGCAAGAAAACAATCATGAAGCAAATGTGACAGGTGATGTGTTACAAGATGCTTTGATTCTTTCTTTCGAAAATGTTACTGATTCTTGGGTGGTAGATTCAGGGGCCTCTTTCCATGCCACCCCTGATAAGAAATATTTTCATGACTATGTTCAAGGAGATTTTGGACAAGTCTGTTTGGGTGATGATAAACCCTATAAAATTTTTGGAATGGGTAAATTCTTGTAAAACAAAAGAATGGAAACCAATGGCTATTAAAGGAGGTAAGGCATGTTCTAGATCTGAAGAAAAATATGATTTCAATAGGGCAGTTAGGCGGTGAAGGTTTTGTGAAAAATTTCACAGATAAAACTTGGAAGGTCACCAAAGGAGCCCTTGTAATAGAAAAAGGAGAAAAGGTTGGTACATTTTATTTATGCAATGGTATTTCTAACTCTGTTAATGCTTTAACTTACAAAGGAGAAGATGCAGCATTATGGCATCACAGACTCAGACACATGAGTGAGAAGGGGATGAAGATTATTCACTCAAGAAATTTGTTGGCGGGTTTGAAGAATGTTGATTTGGATTTTTGTGAGAATTGCATTTATGGAAAACATAAGAGAGTCAGATTTCTCAGAGTTGGGAAAGAAAAGAAGAGAGAAAAAGTAGAGCTTGTTCATACGAATGTATGGGGACCTGCTCAGGTATCATCTCTCGATGGCTCTCATTATTTTGTTACTTTTATTGATGATGCAACTAGAAAAACTTGGATTTATTGTATTCAAAATAAATCTGATGTATTTGATATTTTCAAGAAATGGAAAGCTTTGGTTGAGATTGAGACAAGAAAGAATTTGAAGTGTCTCAGATAGACAATGGAGGTGAATTTGCAGCAAAGAGTTTGATAGGTATTGTTCAGAGCATGGAATTCACGGAGAGAAGACAGTTCCAAGAACACCACAAGAAAATGGTGTGTCAGAAAGGATGAACAGAACAATCATGGAGCGTGCAAGGTGAATGATATTGCATGTAGGATTGCCTTTACAATTTTGGGCAGATGCTGTAGATACTATTGTTTATGTAATAAACAGAGGGCCTTCAAGTTCCTTGGATGGTGGTATTCCAGAGGAAGCATGGACAGGTAAAAAGGTAAACTAATCTTTTTTAAAGCCTTTTGGCTTTGAGGCCTTTGTCCATATTAATAAAGAAAACAAAACAAAGCTTGAGTCAAAATAAAAGAAATGTACCTTTATTGGATATGATTATGAAAATCACAAAATCATTAGGAGTAGAGATGTAATATTCAACGAAAAGGTCTTGTATAATAATTAGTTGAAGGAAAAGAAACAAGAAAAATAAAACAAAGAATACACAGATCTTGATGAGATCACAGAAAAATTAAAGGTGCCTGAAAATGATAATAATCAACAGCCACAACAACAACAACCACCACAATAGAAAAAGGCACCTCAAACACCTGCAATTGGTGTTATAATATCTACCAGGATAAGTAGACCCCCTGAACGATACTCTCCTTCATTATAGTATTTATTGTTGATTGATTCTGGTGAACCTGAATGTTATGAAGAAGCATTGGAGGTTGAAAGAAGGAAGAAGTGGGAGCTAGCCATGGAAGAAGAGATGGACTCCTTAATGCATAACCAGACTTGGGACTTAGTCAGGTTGCCTACAGGTAAAACTACATTGCAGAATAAATGGGTTTATAGGTTGAAGGAAGAAGATGGAGGAAAACAAAGATACAAAGCTAGACTTGTGGTGAAGGGGTTTGCACAAAAGAAAGGTATTGATTTTGATGAAATATTTTCTCCTGTTGTTAAGATGACTTCAATAAAAACTATTTTAAGTTTTGTAGCAGCGGAAGATTTACATCTTGAACAGTTAGATGTAAAGACAACATTTCTCCATGGAGATTTGGAGGAAGAGATATATATGGAGCAACCAGAAGGATATGAGGTCAAAGGGAAGGAAAAATTAGTGTGCAGGTTAAAGAAGAGCTTGTATGGCTTAAAAAAGGCTCCAAGGCAATGGTATCTAAAATTTGACAGGTTTATGTCTGAACAAGGTTATACTAGATGTCACTCTGATAATTGTGTTTATATGAAAAAGAAAAATGATGACAACTATATTATATTATTATTGTATGTAGATGACATGCTTGTTGCAGGGTCTAACATGCAGGAAATAAATGTGCTCAAAAGAAAATTGGCAAATTCATTTGCAATGAAGGATTCGGGAGCTGCAAAACAAATCCTTAGTATGAGACTAACTAGAGACAGGAAAAATCGCAAATTAACACTGTCTCATAATGAGTACATACAAAATGTGTTGAAAAGATTTAATATGTAGAATGCAAAACTAGTTAGTACACCTTTTGCTAGCCATTTCAAACTTAGTAAGGAGATGTGCCCCAAGATCCAAGAAGAAATGGACTACATGTCTAAACTTCCATATGCATCAGCATTTGGAAGCTTAATGTATGCAATGGTCTGCACAAGGCTTGATATTGCACATGCAGTGGGAGTTGTAAGAAGGTACATGAACAATCCAGGAAAAGAACATTGGATGGTAGTAAAATGGATTCTCAAATATTTGAGAGGTACCACAAATCAAGTATTATGCTTTGGTGGTTCAAAAATTTCTCTACAGGGATCTGTTGATGTAGATATGGAAGGTGGCGGAGATAACATGAGGAGCACTACGAGATATCTATTTACTGTAGGTGGAACAACTATCAGTTGGGTTTCAAAAATCCAAAGTGTTGTTGCACTTTCAACAATAGAAGTAGAGTATGTTGCTGCTACAAAGGCTAGTAAGGAAATGATTTGGTTACAAAGGTTTATGGATGAACTGGGTAAGAAGCATGATATGGGCACGTTATACAGTGATACCCAAAGTGCCATTCATCTTGAAAAGAACTTAGCATTTCATTCTAGGACTAAACACATACAACTCAAGTACCATTTCATATGGTCAGTGTTGGAAGATGGACAGTTGAAGCTGGAAAAGATACACACTAGCCAAAATCCTGTAGATATACTTAAAAAATTTGTAACCAGGGAGAAACTGAGAACATGCTTAGTTTCAATTGGTCTTCAAGGATGACGATGAAGATCAGAAACAACCAGGTCCAAAGAGGAGTCATTTTCCAACAAATGAAGTAGCGGTGGAGTTGCTACAAATCAGTCTCCAAGTGGGAGATTGTTGGGTGTGGAGCCTGATTATCTTGTTTATTTTGTATCACAGCATTGGACCCCTGTACCTTAATGGTAGCGGCAACGCTGCCCATAATTAAATGCTTCTTAGGGGGTCCAGGGGGGGTGACTGCGAATTTATGTAGCCCCCCCTGGCGGGGGGTTTCGGGGGCAACGCCCCCGAAGCTAAAAAAATATGTAAAATTGCCTTGTAAAAGTATAGTAATTTCTAGTTAATCTAGGCCATTCATTAGGCAGATGATCTGACGGTAGAAGTTATGTTTAATTTAGGGTTTTTTGCCCTAGAAGGCAACCCCTCACTTGTATGAGGGCATTGTATTGTGGTTGTGTATTGTATTTGTATTCTCAGAGCGAGAAAAAGATAGGGAGATTGTGAGAGAGAACGGAGGATATTACAATGGATTTTTTGTAGGTTGTGTCTCTTCATTTTATTGGATAATAGAAAGGAAGGACTGGTTGTTCGAGGTGGACATAGCCAAAATTGGGTGAACCACGTATATCTATATCTCTCTGGTTTTATGTGTTTTATGTGCTTGCGTTTTCCGCATATTTTATGTGTTGCATTTCTCTGTAATATATAATTTTCTAACAGTGTTAAGTGTTATTCCTTTCCTGCAAGAGTCCTTAATATTTCCATAATTGTGTGCTAAGTGTTATTATTTTCACGCAAGTGTGGTTTCAATAATGTGGTTCTAAATTCTAGAGTTGTGTGAAGAGTGATTTCAATTCTTTCAAGTGTGGTATGGATCTTGGGGGCTAAGATAAAGGAATCATGAATGTCAAGAGAAGAGGAGGGTAAAATGTAAATCTGCCAAGAAAATAATCACGAAAAAAACATTAAAGAACAAATACACATTGAATAAATCCAATATGTGAAAGGAAATATAACCATTTATTCAATGAGACAAGAATTTGATCATTACAATGTGGTTGACTAATATGTCCTTTTACAAAGTGAGGCAAATTATCTATAGCCTTCTTGAGATAGAATACCATCAGTGGATACCATGGGTAGATAACATGGGTGGATGCCATTTTTCATTTTGATCAATCTTCCCCCCTTAGGAATTAATGGTCCCCATTGCGTGAAGTTCCATCTTAAGAATATTTTGTTGAATATGAACCAATAAATAGAAGGGTTTTTTCTGGTTGACCCACAACCATGGGTTTATGGATGACCAAAAACCAAGTGCTATTGAAGATAAGGGTTTTGTGTGGTTGACCTATAAATATGGGTTTATGGATGACCCATAGCCATGATGAATGAAGGTATGAGGATATATGTACCCTATAATACTTGTGGGCCAACTGTGATATTGGAAATGCATGACCTAGAAAATGGACTTCGATGGCAAGGGTTTTGTGAGGTTGACCCATAACCATGGGTTTTTGGATGACCCATAACCATGATGAATGAGGGTATGAGGATATAGATACCATGTAATTCTTATGGTCCAACTATGATAATGACAATGTATGGTCCAACAAATGGACCTTGAAATAATTCGGTTGTCGGTATGCCAAGGTATGGTAGAAATATGGTGGCTTATATTTTTAAATTATCACTATCCAATGAGATGTTGTAAAGGCTTCCTCAAAGTATTCAAGAGTCACATTGTTTAGTCTCATGGATGTGAGTTAAAAGTCCCACCGTGACATTACCTTGACATCAAGAGGGGTATTTTATAACAACCAAAAATATGCTTCAAGATAGTCAGAAAAGGTATCCCTATCACCGTAAGAACCCTTAGTTGCTAGAAAGGAAGAATAGAAATCTCCAACATGCCATGTCTAGCTTGCAAACATATAATGTATCAAGAAGTATGACACCTAAATAATCATTACTAGACTGCTCACTTCAATACTTGAAGCAACACTTGACACAAGCTTGGAATCTTTGGTTGTTGAGGGAGACTTTAGAGATGCATAAAACTAAAATACTTACATACACATTCCTAAGCTCAAAATAGGTTTTGTAAGCCCTTCTTAAAACCAGTGTTGGAGTGATATATCCATTGTTGTTGATTCCATATCGTCTCTGCAACTAGCTTTGAAGTTAGAGGAAAACACTTTATAATTCATATTTTGTGCAGCATCTCCAAGAAATTTAGTTTTAGTGTCAACATGCCCATCTTTATTTCCTATAGGGTGTGATGCTCTCAAGGTAGAATGGATGGCAGTTGAAAATTGGATAGTCCCAGCTAAAGCAAGTCTATCTTTTGGTTTGAATTTATATTGTATTGTATCAACTAGATGTTGCACATCAATTTGTATATCTATAAAGACATACAAGCACGGGATACTTGTAAAATCAATTGGGACTAAAAAATTATGACCATAATGAACGATAAAATCAACCCCAAGTATTGTAGCTAAGTAATCATCAATAGAGAATGTTCCAACAAATGCTATTATTTTTGTAAGAATGAGACATGAAACGATATTGTCTCTAGCTCCTATAACCATGTAACAGAACCATAATTTAGAACATCTTTCCTCCTCCTTGAACAATTTTCCAAAAATGTACAAGAAAAATAATTGCTAGAAAGGTGGCTCCAATTAACATGACAAATTATTGAGAAATAAAAATGCTTGTAGATTAGGGTATATTTCTCTGAATTTGATAATTTCTTGTGAATGTTTGTTGGCTTCTTATTAAATTTATATTCTCTTCACTAAGAAATTACCAAAATGTACAAAACATGAAGATCACAAGAGACAAATAACACAAGAAGTTATCCTCTAAGCTAGGGAAAAAACCCATAAGGGGGAAACCTAAGAAAAAACCTCTTTGTATAGAATCATATCAAAGTGAGATAATCAAGACCCAATACCAATACCAAGAATTCCAAAAAGACCCAAGTCAACCCTCCTCCAAGTAACCTCCAACAAGTCAAAGTCAAAAGAATTCAACATTGGTCAAATATCTGAAATCTCGTCATCTCCTAAAATTTCAGCCCTTGAAATTTTGGGTTTGCAATAGCACAAACTTTTCCTCAAGAAAAAATTACATGTGTGAGAATATATAGGGTAAAAATAACTCATATTCTATCTCCTTTGACTATCTTCTCTCTCCCTTGTCTTCATTTATTTTTCCTCTTATCTTAGCACATAAATTAATGTGATGGATTGATGATTGAATGAGGTCGAACTGTGTTGTATCTATACATGTCAAGGAGGTCAAATAGTTGCCTCTTTAATTTGACTTGTATAGGTAGGGTCAACTTGGTTCGTGGATGAAATTTCGAATCTTTGAATCAATATGAAATAAATTTTCCTTTTCTTACAATGAATCCAAAAGGTACTTTGACTCAATTACATTTTTTTGACTCATAATAAATTTTCATTTTGAATCAATTGACCCTATAAGCATGAAGAAAATGCTTTGACTATAAATAAAATAATAATAATGAAAATCAATAGTACATTTAAATTACATTACGAACACTAACAATAGTTACATTTCTAACATCCCCTCTTAACTAGGGAGTTATTCATAATGACACAACATGTTACTCCCAAGTTGAAATATTATCATAAGAAGGGATTCAGTTTGATAAGCGTCATCATAAATAGCATTGTAAAAAATATCAAGGCCTTGACTAATAAGGTCTATCTCTCCACAAGATTAAATCATAATGCTGGGAGGCATAAATTTTGACATAACTGCCTCTTTAGGCACATACCCCATCCATATGTTCACCAAGTATGTCCTCACAATGCTATTCTTATCTTGGATACACATCCTCAAATAATATTCGTACTCATGACTAATCTTATCTTGGATACAAATCCTCAAATAATGTCAGTCCCAAATTCTTATCAAATCCACCATTCTTCGTACTAATGCCTTCACTAGAATTACAATTGTTAGTCCTAGCCATAGTGGAAGACACATGGAGAATAAGGTGTCCATCCTAACTCCCTCTCAAACAAGTCATATTCTCACTCCCTCTCAATAGGGATAAATAACCACAATCCTAATCTTGTCAAAAATGCACATTAATGCATCAACTACTTTTTCTTCCATGGAGATCTATTGTAGCTTCATGGCTCCTATCTACATCAGATCATAACAAGATTCAACCTTCTTGTTTCTATTTAAATGTTAATGTAGCTTCAACATGTCATCAAGTAGTTCATAAAACATCTCATGGAGCCAAACATTTTTACAATTGATGGCACACTTCACATCTTCTTCCTTTTTGGAATCACGATTGTCATTGATGCAGGGGCATTAGGCACAATGAAGCACTTTGTATTTTTTATGAGACCTAGGGGTCTCATATTTCTAAAGTTCTTGTAATTATTAGTATTTTGTATAAAAAGTGAGAATTGTAAATGTTTTCTAACTGCAGAGAACATGAGAGAATTGGTTAAGTTAGGAATATGAATAGACAGCCAGAGGTATGAGTCAATTTAGGGTCAGTTCAGCTACTGAGTCTGATTTTAGGAATTGGGAATGTTAAGAGTTTGTTGAGCTGTTTGGAAACCTGAATCGATTCAGGTCATCCTTTTGATATAAACGTAATCATGAAGAGTTTAGATAGGGTGGAGAAGTAGATAACTTCCCAGAGGCAAAGTAGGAGGCCACCAAACTGAAGATCTGGCTTGTCAAGAACTTGTAAATTCATGTATATATGATGAAAGAATTTTTTCAAAATTTCATGTGTATTGTTGATTTATTTTGTATGAATAAATGCTTGAATCCCTGTGAATTATATCTAAATAAGGATTTGTGATAATTGCCTGAATGGTGATTCCACATAACCTTGGAAATTTAATTAATGCGCCGGACTCAAGACGGTTATTCGAGTCAAATGAGTTAAGGGGTGGAATTAGCCTTGAGAAACTGAAGGACGATTCCCCTTCGTGAAGTGTCGGGTTGTACATACTGTGGAGAACTGATTTAATTCCTTTCTGGTTAGAACCTCAAGGAAGGTCGAAAAGAATCGCTATGGAATTCACGAAACGTAACAAAAATCCTCTGTTTGTGTTAACTCTGCATAAAAGCTCATGAGGAGAAAATTCTGCTTCCTCGTTGAAACCGATCAATTGATCCGTGGATGTTAGCTTACAATGGTAAAGGGAACTCCCTACCTTAGATGTGTTAACTGGGAATTATCGCCAGTGGTAGCCCAACCACTGCAGAAATCACAGCTTTAATCTGGGTGAAGGTACTGATGGGAGCGATGAGACTTTGTTGTGGAAGACGCACAAACCCAGGATGTATTGATCGCGCAGGTGTATTGAATCAGTGTTGAAAAGAGTTATCACGAAGGCTGAGATTGAACTATGCAATAAACCTTTGGCGGAACCTAGAGCACGAGTAATCGAAACCTTAAAGGCCGCACAGTAAAGGCGGGTTTTAGGTTTTGATCGCACTGCCTTTTCACGGTAAGTGGTATTTCCAATTCATGCGTGACACACTCCTCAGAGCGACATGTGGGCTGGGGGTGGTATTGTAAAACCACAAATCTCACACATTAAGATTTGGAAGCCAAAAGGATGCGATACGCACGAACTTCATCCAATCTGGAGCGAAGGAGATCCAATGGCAGTCGCGTTTCAAGTTACGAGGTCGTTAACACCAGGTAATAAGCTGTGGGCTCGGGTATATGGTGTTCAATTGTTGTGTATAATCGTGATTTGTATTAATGCCTATAACGTTCGGTCTGTCGAATTAGTTGGTCAACGAACATTATATAGAGTAGAACTATAAATGTATTGCATTATAATGGTTCACCGGGGTTTGAATAACCATTGACCAATGGCATTCTCGCATTGTATCGTCAATGAAAGCCAAAAGTAATGCTGTCATAGAGTACTGTTTAATCAAAGGCTACCCTTGGGGCAAATTCGGATTT
Organism: Pinus albicaulis; assembly: GCA_034641835.2. Taxonomy (NCBI): domain Eukaryota; kingdom Viridiplantae; phylum Streptophyta; class Pinopsida; order Pinales; family Pinaceae; genus Pinus; species Pinus albicaulis. Next base: position 944,531,037 of record CM076569.1, read on the forward strand.
GAATGTCGATTGGAATGTTCATCAAACTAAGTGGATAGGAAACATTTGACCAGAGGTCTGAAGGAAGGAAGGGTGCGATTGTAAGAGCGATTCGGATTGAAGCTTAATTGAATGTAGTGAAGGCATAGTGGACCATTGACCTTGGTCTAATCCCATATAAGGTTTGCTCTATGCATATGGGAATTCATAACCCTTGATAAGAGTTCCACATTCGAAGACAGACCATTTTATTTAATAAAAAGGGCATGTTGTGTGGTTGTGGGGGTTATAACCACTAAGGAAGAGTTGAATTTATATCTCAATTCCCTGAATTGAGATACTAAAATATCTCAAATTGTTTATTTAAATTTTCCAACTCAAAAGATAGAACTGGCGTGCGTTTTCCCAGACTGTGGGGTTGCTTGGAAAGCGAGAATTTGAATCCATTTATACACATATATGTGATTGAGAGAGAAAAAATCAAGGACTGTGGGTTTTATACGACACCAAGTGGTATCAAAGCTTCAGGAATAGCTCTGTTTGAAGTGGAAGATTTTTTTTTGTAATTGAATCTGAGTGTGTGGTGAAAGGAGACTAGACTTTTGAAAACTGACAAAGACTGCCAGAATACAGAGGCACAGTGCAGGTGTACTAAGATAGTGAAGAAAAGTTGAAATTTAAATTTGTTTAAGAGTGATTGCAGATTTGAAGGAGATCAGATTCTGAAATCTGATAGGAAAGGATACACAGAAGCACAGTGAACAGGATTTTCAGAAAGGAGTGGAAGACAAGATCATGCAGAAATATTGCAGGTAAATAATTTTAAATCTGATGTGTATTTGGTGTTTGCAGAATTGTGGTTGCTAAAAGTACAGACAGAGCCTAATAGTGAAGGCAGTGAGCCTGGTATTCAGTTGGAGGCTAGATAAAGAGGACAATTGCAGTGTTCTCAAGAGGAAACGAGCAATGTTTAACTCTGGTTGAAGGATTGTGTGCAGAAGTCAGAGTGCAGACAATTGGAGACATCTCAGCAGGAGTAGATCACAGCTTTGAGAGCAGTGATAGAAGAGTCAAGCAAGGGACTCTGAGTGGAGAAGAAGTGTGGCAGAACCTGGAAAATTTCCCAACAGAGGTTGGATGAGAAGAGGGCTGAGGTGTTCTTGAGGAAAGTTGCAAAGTGAAGCCTAGAAAGAGTAGAAGAGAGTGCTCAGAAGGTTCCAGCAGACAGGGGACCAGTACTTGCCAAAAGTTGGATCCGGAGGAAGGGATTGGTGAGGTTAGTTGCAACAAGAGAGCTTGTTGTTGCAGAGGCTTAATGCAGCTTGTGAGTGAAGAAATCCTAGGCGAGAAATGGATACTGAGAGCCATAGTAGATATTGCAGAGGTTCTGAGAGAAGCCACAGCAGAAGAGTGAGGGAAGATGCCAAAGTAGATGGCATAAGGAAGAGACTCACTAATGAAGAATGGCTGAAAGAGATAGCTGAGATTACAGAGTAGGTTTATGAACTAGAGAGAAGGATAGAAGAAAGCCAGAGAGTTGGTTAGCTCATGAGAAAGAGGGAAAATTGGCAACCATTACATTTGAGGGTGAGGCAAAAGAAGATTTCCTTATTGAGAGAAGAACTCAGAGCAGCTGAGTTGAAAGGAGAAATTTCTTCTTGTGAAGCAGAACAGTGCACAAATGAAGAGTGGAGATCTGCAAGAGACCTTGTAGGACATGATGAAGACTTGAGGCAGCAAGAAGCTTGTCTTGCTGAGGAGAAAATCATTGAGGATTTCCTGAATTATTGGACAAGTCCAGATGATGTAAAGGCTTGTATTTTTTAGTTTGACGAATGTGAAGTGATGACAGACTCCACAGAGGAAGAAGAACCCAGAGTTCTTGAGGCAAGGATGGAAATTGAAGATTCCATGTGCAGGCCTGTTCAAGAAGAAGTTATTGAGAAAGCAACCAAGACTGAAAGGTCTTGTGGTTTGAAAACTAAAAAGTTGTGTGTGTTTGCAGGTACACCGCTAGAAGATGGACAAGCTTCAGAGTTAGTTGATGGTGGGAAGACATTGAATCTGAAATATGTTTAGATCAATGCTGAGATAGTGAGATCTCGGGAAGAGATGAAGAGAGAAGAGTCAAATGAAGATATTCAACAGAATGTTGAAACTGAAAGAGAATGACCAGCAGAGGATTGGTCAAGAACCAGTAGAGGCATAAAAGGTTGTGTAAGGTTCCTGAAATCTACTCCTATTGAATTTGTTGAGTTGTATAGGAGGTTGGATTTTCAGAGAAGAGAATTAGAGAGGCAGAGGACCTGTGTACTAGATAAGTTGCTGGGGAAGCCATGCAGGAAGATCTTCATGGATGGAGTTCACGGAGCAGATGATGGAAGGAAAGTGAGACTAGCTGACAGTCTCCTAAAGGATGCAGATCAGCATGCTGGGGTGTTGATAGAAGATTTGGAAAGAAGTTCCGGACAACATACTGATGTGTTTTCAGAGGAAAAGGAGACATTGAAGCATTGGAACTTTACTGATGATGATTCATGTGTTAATAATACAGAGAAGGAGGAAGAACAACAGTCATAAGTTGACAAAGAAGAGTTGGCTAGTTGGATGGGCCAAAGCCAGCCTGAAGAACAAATTTTAGAAACTACTGAAGTGAGGAAGAATCAGAATTCCATGCTGATAGAAGATGAAGATGCTGAAGCCATATTTCAGCATATGGATGGTATGAGTGCACAAGAAATAATTGGTAGATAGATTTTTAAAATTGCTGCAGTACAGAAGAATCAACATTCTATGCTGACAGAAGATGAGAAAGCAAGGCTTAAATCACTTGTTGGACTGCCAGAATCCATCAAGAAGGTGACAGGAAATTGTTGAAGATTGTCCACGGAGAAGGAGAAAATGCTGGGTTTAAACTACAACATACTGAAGATGTAAGGAAAGCACAAAAAGAATGGCTGGAATGTTTGTTGAGAAAATTTATGCAAGAGAGAGAAACTATAGACAATGGAATGAAAATGCATGAAGCTGTGAAGAAAAGAGGAGCAGATACTAGCTTGCAGAATTTAATTTTGTTTACTAGTGTACTGGATGGGTATGTTACTGCAGGAAGACAATTGATTGATGATTTATCTTCTAAAAGAAAACTTGTAGATGATGAGCCAAAGCATGTTGCAAAGGGACATGAAGTTTGGGAGGACGCAACATGGGGGATGACATCTGCAGGAATTGAAAACATGTTAGTAACAGCAGTAACAGCAAGAGTAGCAATGTTGGCTGCCATAGAAAGTGGAAGCAGTAGCAGTAGGCAAGGAAATATTCAGCTAGAAGATAGGCTGGACAAATAAATTGAAAACATCAGGGAGCTGATGAGGAGGGTGACTCAGGAACAACAACCAGCAGCAAGAAAGCAAGAGAGCTTCAGCAAAGGGTGGACAAAGGTAGATTGTGAAAGTATAGTTGGAAGCAAGTTGCAGAATAAAGTATGGAAACCTGGAGAAGAGAAGTTGAAGGATGATGCAGCTGTTATACAACAGCAAAATAGAGTCTGGGATCCAGGAGGCAGAGACTGAGAGCACATGATCGAGAGATCATGAACAATATGAAGCTTGGGAGTCTGATGCAGGGGCATTAAGCACAATGAAGCACTTTGTATTTTTTATGAGACCTAGGGGTCTCATATTTCTAAAGTTCTTGTAATTATTAGTATTTTGTATAAAAAGTGAGAATTGTAAATGTTCTCTAAATGCGGAGAACATGAGAGAATTGGTTAAGTTAGGAATATGAATAGACAGCCAGAGGTATGAGTCAATTTAGGGTTAGTTCAGTTACTGCGTCTGATTTTAGGAATTGGGAATGTTAAGAGTTTGTTGAGCTGTTTGGAGACCTGAATCGATTCAGGTCATCCTTTTGGTATAAAAATAATCATGAAGAGTTTAGATAGGGTGGAGAGGTAGAGAACTGCCCAGAGGTAGAGTAGGAGGCCACCAAACTGAAGATCTGGCCTGTCAAGAACTTGTAAATTCATGTATATATGATGAAATAATTGTTTCAACATTTCATGTGTATTTTTGATTTATTCTGTATGAATAAATGCTTGAATCCCCGCGAATTATATCTAAATAAGGCTCTGTGATAATTGCCTGAATGGTGATTCCACATAACCTTGGAAAGTTGATTAACGCGTCGGACTCAAGACAACTATTCGAGTCAAATGAGTTAAGGGGTCGAATTAACCTTGAGAAACTGAAGGAGGATTCCCCTTCGTGAAATGTCGGGTTGTACATGCTGCGGAGAACTTATTTAATTCCTTTCTAGTTAGAACCTCAAGGAAGGTCAAAAATAATCGCTATGAAATTCACGAAACGCAACAGAAATCCTCTGTTTGCGTTAACTCTGCATAAAAGCTCATGAGGAGCGAATTATGCTTCATTCTTTGAAACCGATCAGTTGATCTGTGGATGTTAGCTTACAATGGTAAACGAAACTCCCTACCTTCGATGTGTTAACTGGGAATTATCGCAAGTGGTAGCCCAACCATTGCAGAAATCGCGGCTTTAATTGGGGTGAAGGTACCGATGGGAGTGATGTGACTTTGCTGTGGAAGACGCACAAACCCATGATGTATTGATCGCGCAGGCGTATTGAATCAGTGTTGAAAATAGTTATCATGAAGGCTGAGATCGAACTGTACAATAAACCTTTGGCGGAACCTGGAGCACGATTAATCAGAACCTTAAAGGTCGCACAATAAAGGCGAGTTTTCGATTTTGATCGCACCACCTTTGCATGGTAAGTGGTATTTCCAATTCGTGCACGACACACTCCTCAGAGCGACACGTGGGCTGGGGGTGGTATTGTAAAACTACAAATCTCGTGCATTAAGATTCAGAAGCCAAAAGGACGTGATACACGCGAACTTTTTCCGATCTGGAGTGAAGGAGATCCAAGGGTAGTCGTGTTTCAAGTTACGAGGTTGTTAACACTAGGTAATAAGCTGTGGGCCCATGTATATGGTGTTCAATTGTTGTGTAGAATCGTGGTTTGTATTAATGCCTATAACGTTCGGTCCGTCGAATTAGTTGGTCAACGAACATTATATAGAGTAGCACTATAAATGTATTGCGTTATAATGGTTCGCCAGGGTTTGAATAACCATTGAACAATGGCATGCTCACATTGTATCATCGAAGAGGGCCGAAAGTAATGTTGTCGTAGAGTACTGTTTAATCAAAGGCTACCCTTGGGGCAAATTCATATTTGAATGTCTATTGGAATGTTCATCAAACTAAGTGGATAGGAAAAATTTGACCAAAGTTCCGAAGGAAGGAAGGGTGCGATTGTAAGAGCGATTTAGGTTGAAGCTTAATTGAACGCAGTGAAGGCGTAGTGGACCATTGACCTTGGTCTAATCCCATATAAGGTTTTCTCTATGCATATGGGAATTCATAACCCTTGATAAGAGTTCCACATTTGAAGACAGAGCATTTTCTTTAATAAAAAGGGCATGTTGTGTGGTTGTGTGGGTTATAACCACTAAGGAAGAGTTGAATTTATATCTCAATTCCCTGAATTGAGATATTAAAATATCTCAGATTGTTTAGTTAAATTTTCCAACTCAAAAGATAGAACTGGCGTGCGTTTGCCCAGACTGTGGGGTTTCTTGGAAAGCGAGAATTTGAATGCATTTATACATAGCTATGTGATTGAGAGAGAAAAAATCAGGGACTGTGGGTTTTAGATGACACTAGTCATTAGACAAATACCCGCAGGTTTTAGTCAATGATCACATCGCCAGAGATAAGGATCCATGAGAAGTGGTTAGTCTGTTCCTCGTGTGTTTCGCGACATGGACTAACCGCCTCCCGTGGATCCTTATCTCTTGCGATGCGATCATCGACTAATGCCTATGGGTCTTGGTCTAACGACAATCGTGATTCCCAACAAGTGGGTATGTGTTTAGCCTATTTAGAGGTGCAGTTAGTTGGATGAGTAAAATACATTTTGTAGTGGTTCTTTCGACTAGAGAGGCAGAATACATGGCAGCCACTCATGTAAATTTGTTTGGTTGTAGAGATTATGTTCAAGTATGGGGTTGGTACAGCGAGCTTTAACGATAGACTGTGATAGCCAAAGTGAATTTTTTTTGGCTAAGAACCCTGCTTATCGATCAAAGACAAATCACATTGATGTTCAATATAACTTTGTGAGGTTGAGGATAAAAAGGTGTTGTTGGTAATGGTGGACACTTTGAAGAATGTTGCAGATGCATTAAAGAAGTTTGTGAGAAATTAGAAGTTCTCTTGGTGTAGAGAAACAATGGGTGTTGCATGGCTAAACTAATGAATAAGCTCTCCTGTGGCCCCCTACGAAAATAAAACAACAAGTGGGAGAATGTTGGGTGTGTGTTATATGGTTTTGGGGCATGATAGTTTTCAGCCCCTCGTATTTTGTAGATCCGGTCAAGGGAAATATGGTTATGGTCTAATCCAGGGTTAATGGATTAGGGTTTATGAATGCTTCAGCATGTATATATATGTATTGTAACACTAAAAGGAATACAATGAAAAATCAAGCTAGTAGTCCTGATTTGGGATCTAGGGGAAAAATATTTCTGTATACATGTTCTATTTTTTATGCTCTCACTATTGTTTTTTTTTTTTTTTTAAGAATTTGTTTCCAGATAATTTATGTACAGGGTTAAAACCTACATTTGATATCAGATTTGTTTCAGCTTCAAGGGGATGCCTTTGCTACTAAGGGATATTTTTTCTCGGGCTTGTGGTAGATGCTGTTCAGTGGGAGATCTACATGATTGATTCTTACGGTGAAAGGATATGGAGAGAAATGGAAAGATAGAGATCGAGAAATTTAATGGTCAAAGTTTTGAGTTATGGAAGCTCAATATGGAGGATCTGCTGGTGGATAACTCTCAAACTCTTACAAGAAGACAAGCAAAAAGTGGGGCCCAAAATGTAAGACACAATGAATCTTTAGGAATCCAACCTCCATATGATATTGATGGTTACAAATCACAAATGATGATTGGAGAAAGAGGAGGCCCAAGAGAAGGGAAATATTGCATGGTTTAGATAACTTTGGATTATCTCTATTGCTCATGTGGCCTCTATAATAATTTTAGAAGATTTAAAGGGCAAGCTAAGGGGACATGTGGATTCTCAAAGTTTCAATTGTAAAGGTATATTAATGGTCTATAAGCAATCAAGATGAGACTCCCATCCCCCTCCCCCCTCCCCTCCCCCCCTCTCCCCCAAAATGTAAATATTTATGGTTTCATTAAAAAAGATTGACAATGGAAATGGAAACTACACTCGTGGACCTATATTTACAACTCATACTAGGTCCACCTCATGGAATTAGAATTGGACAATAGTTTGAATGCTTTCCTTAATGATCCATTCATCCATGTCTCCATAGCCAACGAAAAATAGTCACATGTCTAAACCCAATAGACCAATGATGAATATTGTACAAAAGTTCCATTAAATTAGTTAATTCAATTTTAATGCTCACTTGTGTAAATGATTTCCTCCATAAAAAATAAGTTATGAAGCACTCATCTCCTATTTTTGTGAAATATTCAAGGAAAAGAAAAATCGTAGAAAAAAATCTCAAGGATGAATATTTCTATAACCCACAAGTAGAATTTGATTCTTTTACCTACATTTAAACTAGAAACCATTGTTTCCATCTAGGTATCAACATTTTTGTTAGGTAATTAATTTCAATACCTCCACTTTGTTATTGTTTTCTCAATGAAAAAAGTCACCATTACAAAAACTAATAAAACCTCATAGGAGGACTATTGTATCGAGTATTGCAATCATCACTTTAATATGAGTGATATCTCCTCTTCCCAACTTCCCCCTTTCATTGACAATTTACTAGGATAACTCTCCCTTTTCTTCAATACTCTTCCCCCACTAAGTGATAGGAGTTTTCTATGGTAAATTCCTACAAAAATAGGAAGGAACCCTATATTGGTCCTTATAATTAGCTCAACATATTCTCCCAAAATCCCATTCATTTTAAGGATTTGTTAATTTATATTCCTATAACTTCGACCTTACTACTTTGGTGGTCATGACTATGGATCAGAATCAATCAATTTTCATTATCACTACTAAATCCATCTTTTCTATGATTAATAACATATACTCAACACCACATTACCATCCCTAAAGGTTTATAAAAACAAATAACTATCCTTGTTCGATGGTTAAAGGAAGGATCCTTGGGGAGCGATGATGCTTCCATGGTTGTTGAGGCCATTTCAACCATTATCAATACTTTTGACATGTCTACAAAACATTAGAATGTCATGTATTCTAGCTTGAAAAAGCTTCCAAAGTAGCAATAGATTGTATCAACCAAAATATTTTTTGTCACGATGCATCAAAAATTTGCAAAATTTGGAATATTGTAATATAATGAATTTTTGAAGAAAAAAAATTAAATTTCATATCATAACTATGAAAGTGAGAGGTTTATGTATATCTTAGCTTCAAAAAACTTTGAAGCTACAATGTGTTATAGCTTCAAAAAAATTCAAATTTGCAATGTGTTGCAAGCTTCAAAACTTTCAAAGATGTAGTGTGTTGTAAGTTTAAAAAAATTGGAAATTATGACATGTAGCATTCAAATTTTGTAATATGTGACATACCAAAATTTGACTCAATTCCAAATTCATTTCACAACTTCAAAAATTCTGATGTTGCAGCTTTGAAAAACCTCAAATTTACAATATGAAACATCATCATTTAGATTAGAAACTTCTCAAGGTACCAATTATTGTGTTGGGCTTAGGAATTGGCATCTTTTTACCACCTTTTTCCTTACCTTTTTGTCTATTTTTCCCTCAATAGTTACATCATTTTCATCTATTATTATATTATCTCTTGAATGTTGAAAATAATAGCGAGAGAAGATCCTTCATGATTTGTGCACTAGTCAAGATAGACCTTTCTCAATTCTTCCTTAGCATGCTTGAATTCCTAGAAATTAGGATGAGTCATGAAGTTGTTAACTTATATGCTAAATTTGGAGGCTCAGTTTTGTTTATCTCCAAGTTCTAGTTTATTTTTGGAAAGGTACAAGTGAGAGTCTCAACATCTAATTGAGGCTAGGATGAGTTACAAGAGCCAATTTGACTCAGTTAACTAATCAATCACAAGTCTGAGTTCTAAAATCAACTTGATAGATTTATCTGAGCCAAAAATATTATACGGAGGTTGAAGAAACAACATTGTTCATTATCTTGTGCACAGGTTGTGTGTGTGAGAGCTTTCTACTAGGACAGTGCATAAGGATAATCCTATACGCACGTCAGAGGAGAGAGGTTCCTTGCAAAAGTGCATTGAGATTTAGGGGTTAATTCCTAAAGAATAGGGGCCTATTTAGCACTAGTAAATAGGAGATTTCTAGTAGAAATGAGACTGCACAAGCAAGGAGGACTTGGTTTAGAGTTATTTTCAGGGAGTTTCACCTAAGGATTATTAGAGAGAACTAGTTTGTTTTTTTATTGAAACAATATTTCCTTATAAAGGAAATATAATTGCTCGAACTTTTCTCAATAATATTCTACAACTAGTAGATGGTTTTCCCAGTTGGGTTTCATAGAAAATATTGTGTTACTGTATTGTGTGAATTTTTTTTATTCTATTTTTATTCTACTGCAAATTATTTGGTAGAGACATTATGGGTGAAAACCCGAAGTTGGGAAACACTTTTTGGCGTATGGCCAAAATTTGGGTGAAATTTTTAATTTCTCGTTCGAGAAAATAGTCAACTCTATTTCTTGACCGAGAGTTTTTAGAACTCTCGTCTGAGATATTTGTAATGTTTTGCCCGAAATTTAGATTGGGCTTGACTAGATTTAAATGGAGATAAACTACTCTCGGATGAGAGTTAAGTATTTTCTCGTCTGAGAGTTTTAATGACATAAACTCTCAGAAATCCCTGATGAGAGTTTTAAAACTCTCTGGAAATTTTGTCATTGATGGAAAAGGTCAAGAGAGTAGTTGTCGTAGGAAGAGCGCATTTATAGAGCTAAAGAGAGGCAGTAGGTCGAAAGACAGGTAGAGTGCGGTGAGGCAGCGAATACAAGAGAATTAGGAGATGTAGTAATGCTAGTTGGTGTTGGCTCAAGGGGTGTAATACAATTTGTAGATGAATTATTGAGCAATTATTCATTAATTGAGTTTGTATGGCATAGACTTTGATTGAAGACTAAAACCCTGTGGTAAAGACTTAATATGCTTGAGGATGAGTTGGAGCATTTCTTAAATGGCAAGGAAACCATGAAGTGGTCGAAGAAACTAATAATGAGCAAAGGCACAGTTTGAAAACCAAACTTGTGAGTCAAGGATCACGATGAGTCAGAGGACTGAAGAGCCAAAGGAGCGTAGTGTATTAAAGATTTGGTCAGTCTCTAACTGAGAATCAAAGGGACAGCATACCACAGAAGCGCCGAAAAATTTTGAATCAAATTGATTGAACAAAATGAGGGTTTGAATTTCCATCAGTATGTAAGGGCGAGAATCTGAGATTGAGAAATTCGTAAAAGCTATGAGGCTTGAGGATAGCTCCTTGAGATATCATTGCAGACATAGTATGGAGGCTTGATGAATGGGCTCGATGGGCGATCGAATGGTGGATTGATAAGGTGAGCCAAGAATAAAATAAAACGTTGAAGCGTTGAACGAAAACCTGAGCCATAAGGGAACATAACTCTGACTAGTGAACAATGACGACGGAACCTGGAGTAGAGGGGCAGAACCACGAAGGAGGAACAATGGATGCGGTTTAGAGCGAACTAGTGGTTTTCATCGCACCACCTTCGACGGGCAAGCGGTTTTCAAGAAATCAGAGCGATTCCATAGAGCGGCTGACACGTGGCATATGGAGGGACCCCAAAACCGCTTTCATTGCGCACCATCGCGAGTTAAAGTTCGTGCAGCTAACCAGAGCGATATCTGTCCGATCAAATGAGGCGGCATGACGCGATAACAACCGTCGGATGGAGACGACCGTTAACGCTGGGGCCCAGTCCATCGCGCAACTATTGAATATTAACCCTCGTGCAAGTTAACCGCGCGATTTCCATTGGATCAGAGGTTGAAAAAGAGATGAATTATCCACCGTTGGATCATGAATAAAGTTGCAAGGTGTCTAACAAGGTATGGGTCAACGTTTAATTGTTGATTATTAAATAATCATAATACAAACATGCGGGCTAGTGTGGGTTAAGTGGCGATTCCGAAAGGAGAATAGGCATTAATATTACAGTCTTTTGACGTTCGAACACATTCAGTTAAAAAAAAGAAAAAAGAAAATTGAATAGAGGATTCAATTATACAGTGCGAAATGCTTATGATTGGGCGCTAAAAGCCACGGTTTATTAATAGTTTTAATGTTTGAATCGGGGAATATGCATACATGATGATATATATTTATATACTGTGCTAAAGTCAAAACCTATATGAAATGAGATTGGGTTTATTACAAGAGCCTGCAAGAACAAAAGAGCGAGAAACAGTGGTAGAAAAATGGTACAGGGAAAAAGATAAATTGAAATTGTAATGTGAGTTTCAAACCATTATGTTTAAACTCATATATGAACAGAGAATGTAGACAGGTAGCCAGAGAACAGAGATGGTAATGAACAAACATCACCCAGATTCATATGTATTTGAGAATAAAACCTGAAAAGCAGTTATATATGTAGTTGGTGCACTCAAGTACAGTGAACAGATGAATAGACACAGAGGTGAACCAAAATATACAGAACAGTCACTCAACAGCAGTAGAAAAGAAAAATCCAGTAAAGCCAAAGTCCAGAAAAGGAGCTGAGTGGAATTGAAATCTGTAACTGAAAATGTAAATATTTTTTTATTTATATTGTTTGTGATGCAAAGGCAAGTATCCTAAGGAAAAGAAAAATCCCACTATATCATGGAAATTTGTAAATATTATTATAATTTTAAATTGAGTTGGATAAAGGAATGAGAAGACAGAAGTCAAAAAGTCAGGACTATTCACTTCAAATTCCTTGAGGAATGTAAAGAGTCATGTGATGAACTCTATATATAATATCACATTGATATGCATAGAGAGGTTAGAGAGAGTAAGAATAGAGAATGAAAAGTATAGAATATTGAGGCAGAGAAGATAAGGAAGAGAGGAGCAGAAAGAGATGCTACATAACAGAGTTGATATCTGAGGTAAATCAGCAAACACTTCTTGTGATAAATTGAGGAAGTTGGAGCTTCCCTATCAAGTTGAAGCTTGATAGCTGTCAGTTGTAGCTGACTGAGGTTAGAGCCTCCTGTAGTTTGGTTCTTGCAGAAAAATTGAAGGGAGTTGGAGCTTCCTTGCAAGTTGTAGCTTGCAGAATTGAGGTTGGAGCCTCCTGTAGGTTGGTGCCTGCAGAAAAACAGTGGTGAGAGGGAGTTGGAGCTTGCCTTTGCATCACAACAATAATAAGTGTGGTTTTCTCCCTTTATGGATTTCCACTTATATCTGCTGTCTCTATCTGTGTTCCCTGTGTGCTGAGATGATTTATCAAATCTGCTTAATGTTTACTGCTCTCATAATAAGTTTAATGTCACACTAATTTAATACTTGCTGCAACATATTAAGATTGTTCATATACTAAGGTTGAATACAAAAGTAAGTTGTAAATAAGCTGATGAAAAATTAAAAAGCTCATGTATGTATTGAACTGATTCACCCCCCCCCTTTCAGTTCAACTAAGAATTCAACAATTGGTATCAGAGTCGGTTCCTTTGTACCAGTTTAACAACTGAAAGGAGATTCTAGGTTCTCAGGATGGCTAGTAAAGAAGGATGCTCAACCAATAAAGCCCCTTTCTTTAGAGGTGAAAAATATGCCTTCTGGAAAATCAGGATGAGGACATACATAATGTCTCTAGGAATAGAAGTTTGGGGTGTTGTGGAATTAGGATATGCCCCAAAGGCAACTGATTCAGAGAAAGAATCCAAACAAGATTTTGTAGCTAACGCAAAAGCCATTAATGCCATATTGAATGGATTGTGTGAAGCATATTTTATCAAAGTAATGCACAAAGACACTGCCAAAGAGATGTGGGATACTTTGGAGAACATCCATGAGGGAGACAAGAAAGTTAAGACTGCCAAACTTCAAGTCTATAGAGCCCAGTTTGAGAACTTAAAAATGAATGACGATGAAGACATTGACAGTTTCTTCCTAAAAGTTGCAGAAATTGTTAACAATATGAAAGCTCTTGGAGAAACCATGCCAGAAATTATAATTGTGAAAAATATTCTAAGATCTCTTCCATCCAAGTTTAATCCCAAGGTGTCCGCAATAGAAGAAACAACTGATTGGGAGACTTTGACCATGAACTAGCTACTTGGAAATTTAACAGCATACGAGATGAGGCTCCCACAGAAGAAGCCAAGTACGAGGGAGGCAGCCTTTAAAAGAGAAAAGAAGAAAGAAGAAGAGGAAGACATATGCTCTTGCTCAGATGAAGAAGAGGCAAAATTTGTCAGGAAATTAGATAGAGGCTCAGGTAAATACAAAGGTAAACTTCCTTTCAAATGCTTTAATTGTGGAAGAGTTGGACACTATCCTGCTAACTGTCCTCACAAGAAAGTAAGGAATCAGGCTCAAGAGTCAGAGAAAAATACATCAAAGAACTGGCAGAAAGGAAAGAAGTTCAATAGAAAATCCTTCTATGCTCAACAAGACAGCAGTACATCTGAAGATCCAAATGAAATCTCAAGTGAAGATGGAATCTCTGAATTTTTATTGATGGCTATAGAAGAACTTGAAGGTCTCTTGCTAGAAGATGAAGAAAAATAAGGTGAAGTCGACCTTGAGGGGGAGCTAAGAAGTGTTCTGGAAGAGATTGATAGACTCAAGTTGAAATGCAGAAAAGAAAAGGACATTCTCCTCAAGTATGTACGAGAAGAACATAATTCAAAAGTCCTGATGCAGCTAAAGATAGAGCTTGAAGAAGCCAAGAAGATAGAGGACATGTTACTTAAGCAAATCAAGGGAAAAACTCAGGAACAAGAAAATTTGGAATAAGAAGTAGTATGTCTCAGGAAGAAATTAGAAAATGCTCAAAGGAAAGTGGTTATAAACTCTTCTCAAACAACCAACTCTAGTAAGTTGAATGAAATTCTGGTTGCTCAAAGATCACCTATGATAAAAACTGGAATAGGCTATGAAGGAGAATCAAGTAAAAAAAAAGAAAAGGAAAACAGAGAGATTATTTTTGTAAAAGAAAAGAAGGATGATGAAATAGCTCAAATAGTGCCTACAAAAGAAGAAACTTGTAAGGAAGGAGACAAAACCTAGAAAAATCTTCTAATAACAAATAATGAAAGAAATACTCAAACAACAGGAAAAGATTTATATGCCCCTGAGTATGTCAAATTTGAAATCCATCAAAGGAGATTCTTCCATCCTATGAAGAATGCCACTTGTTATGTCTGCCACAGGTAGGGACACATTGCTGCATATTTCATGCAAGGAGGAGTAATTTAAACCAGCAAAAGATGCAAATAGTGAAGAGATTGTCTCAAACAAACAAATGGAGAAGACAACCTTACACGGTATGCAAATAATTTCTATGGTTACTATTTTTATTGTAAGGAATTTGGCCATAAAATTATTGAGTGTAGAAAGTATGGACAAAGATTGATGTTTAACACCTCAAGAGGTTTATGAATCAAAGAAATTATGTTCATACTCATAATTCTACAAAAATTATGATCAAATGTTGTGTATGCAATCAAGTTGGACATATACCTTCCAAATTTCCTCTAAGAAGATGTAGTTCATCACCTGACAAAAGATACCAAACAAAAGGGTGCCTCCAGTGGATAAAGAAGGTGAATAAATGTGATTTGGCTCTAACTGCTCAAGACCTGAAAATCCAGTGGTATTTGGATAGTGGCTGCTCAAAACACATGAATGGAGACAGAAGCAAGTTTATAACTCTTGATGAAAAGTAATTAAAAGTAGATAAATCAAGAAAAATAAAATGAAAAGGCCTGCTTAGCCTAGAAAATGGCGCAGGAAAGGCCCAAGATGTACTATTTGTAGATGGGCTGAAAGCAAATTTACTGAGTGTCAGTCAGATGTGTGACAAAGGTTGCGAAGATCTATTTAGAGCACAAGACTGTGAAGTCAGATCAAGCACCACCGGTAAGACTCTACTCAAAGGAGTTCGAATAGAGAGCAATGTTTACATTATGAAAGAGGAAGATGAAGCATGCCATCTTAGCAAACTTGAGGAGTCATGGTTATGGCATAAGAGATTGGGACATCTCAGCTTCGATCATATCATCAGACTGAGTAAAAAGAAAGTAGTCAGAGACATGCCAGAAATAAAAAGGCCTTCTAATACCATATGCAAATCTTGTCAATTGGGTAAATAGACCCACACATCCTTTAAGGCCAAAGATGAGTTATCAACAAGAAGACCACTCCAGCTTGTGCACATGGATCTGTGTGGACCTACAAGAACTAAAACACCAAGTGGAGAATCCTACTTTATGCTGATAATAGATGATTTCTCCAAAATGACATGGGTTGCTTTTCTCAAGAATAAATCAAAAGCTCTAGACAAATTCAAAATATTCAAAGCATTAGCAGAAAATCAGACAGGATGCAAGCTAAAATGCATCATACCGGATAGAGGAGGTGAATTCACAGATTATCACGTTGCAGATCTATGCAATGAATATGGCATAAAACAACAATTTACTATTGCAGGGACACCTCAGCAGAATGGAGTAGCAGAGAGACAAAACAAATTTTTTCAAGAAATTGCCAGAGCTATGATGAAAGAGAATAATATTCCTCAAACCTTCTGGGCATAAGCGGTACACACATCAGTGCACATCCTTAATAAAGCTCACTTAAGGCTAAGCAGTGACAAGACTTCCTATGAACTATGGCATGGAAAACCAGCTTCAATCAAACATTTTAGAATTTTTGGAAGAAAGTGTTATATAAATAATAATGATGAAAATATTTGGAAATTTGATGCAAGAGCGGATGAAGGCATTTTTCTAGGATATGCTTCCAAAATTAAAGGGTACAGGTGCCACAAAAAGACTCTTCGAAAAATAGTTGAAAGTATTGATGTGAGATTTGATGAAGAAGGTCCAAACAATACAAGAGATATAGACTGCTGCAGTCCATCAAACAACCTTGAAGAAGAAAACCAGAATAATGATGAAACAAGAAAGACAACAGAAGATGCAGAGTTGAGCTCAAAAGCCCCCTCAAGATACACTCAGAAGAATCATCCTGAAGATCAGATCATAGGAGACAAGAAATTAGTGGTCCAGACAAGAAGGCAGCTAACAGAACAAACATAAGAGGTATGCATAGCCATGTTATCACAGATAGAGCCAAAGAGATTTGAAGAAGCCAACAAGGACAAGTATTGGGTAAATACAATGAATGAATAATTGGACCAAATTGAGAAGAACAATACCTGGGAACTAGTTCCTAGACCAATTGATAAAAATATGTTTGGCTCAAAATGGGTATTCAAGAATAAAATGAATGAGCAAGGACAGGTAATTAGGAATAAATCCAAACTAGTTTGCTAAGTATATTCACAAATTGAAGGACTTGATTATGATGAAACATTTTCTCCTGTAGCCAGAATGGAAGCCATCATAATGTTTTTGGCCTTTGCATACCACCAAGACTTCAAAATATATCAAATGGATGTGAAATTTGCATTTCTGAATGGAGATATGGAAGAATAAGTCTACATGGAACAACTAGAAGGTTTCTCTTTAACAGACAAATAAGAATATGTGTGCAGACTGAAGAAGGCTCTATATGAAATAAAACAAGCTCCTCATGCTTGGTACTCAAGACTGGATAAGTATTTGCAAAAAAAAGGCTTTAAGAGAGGCGAAGTAGACATCAAGCGATACATAAAAGCCCATGAAAATGAACTCCTGATTGTTGTAGTGTATGTTGATGACATTATTTTTGGAAGCAACAGAGATGAACTAGCAAAAGGGTTTGCTAAGGATATGAAATCAGAGTTTGAGATGTCCATAATTGGAGAACTCAGTTTCTACTTAGGACTTCAAATTTAGCAAAAGAACACAGGTACATTCATCTCATAGGAAAAATACTTAAAATAAATGTTGAAAAAATTCAAAATGGAGGACTGAAAACCTGTATCAACTCCCATGATCATGGGATGCAAGCTGTGTGTTGATGATGGATCTACTGATATAGATCAAAAACTCTACAGATCCATGATAGGAAGTCTATTGTATCTGACAGCATCAAGACCAGACATCATGCTAGTAGTAGGACTAGTGGCTAGATATCAAGCAGCACCTAAACAAAATCACCTTCTTGTAGTAAAAAGAATATTAAGATATCTACAAGGAACAACACTGTATGGGATTTGGCATCATAAAGGAAAAAAATTCACTTTGATAGCATACACAGATGCAGATTGGGCCAGCTGTGTGGATGACAGGAAAAGTACAAGTGGATGTGCATTCTATCTAGGAGAAAGTCTAGTGGCATGGTTAAGCAAGAAACAAACATCTATCTCTCTATCTACAGCAGAAACAGAATATATAGCAGCAGAAGCATGCTGTACACAAGTCATTTTGATGAAGCAAACCCTCCAAGACATGAAGGTAAGCATTGATGAACCTATCTTAATAAAATGTGATAATACAAGTGCTATAAGTATATCAAAAAATCCTGTTCTTCACTCAAAAACTAAACATATCCCAATCAAGTATCATTTTCTCCGAGAAAAAGTGGCTCAGAACATATTAAAGCTAGAGTATGTGCCAACAAAAGAACAAACAACAGATATATTTACCAAACCTATTGCTAGAGAACCATTTGAATATGTGAGAGATAGACTAGGAGTAGTATCTGTAGATGCTACTCTCTGATATAAAGAGAAAGAACAATTTCAGGGGGAGAACATAAACGCAAATATCATTCCAGGGGTAGATCAGCCAATAGGGAAAGCATGAAACAGGTCCTCTGGGTCAAAGGATTATGGAAAGAATACATCCAACATAAAAGAGTTAATGAAAAGGCTAAAGGGTCAAAATTTTAGATTTAATCCAAAGTTTGGAGCAGCAGGGTACAAATTCAGAAGATATCAAAGATAGGAAATGCAGAAAGCAATGAACAACCCTTTGCCATTGCTGTCAAAGGGGAAGGAAAAGAAAAAAGGGGCTTCTATAAGGCAAGCAGAGGAAGAGTATTGCCATCAATGCCAAAGGGGGAGATTGTTGGAAATGTTGTCATTGATGGCAAAGGTCAACAGAGAAGAACAAAGGACGAGTGCATTTACAGAGAGCGGTAGAGGCAGAGGTCAAGCAACAGAGGCAGAGGTAGAGGCAACGAATACAGAGGAATTAGAGACAAAACATTGAAGTTGAAAGGGTTTGAAGGAGTTTAATACAATTTGCAGATGAATTATTGATAAATTATTCATTAATTAAGTTTGTATGGCATAGACCTTGATTAAAGACTAAAACCCTGTGGTAAAGACTTAATATGTTTGGGAATGAGTTGGAGCATTGCTTAAATGGCAAGGAAACCATGAAGTGGTCGAAGAAACTAATAATGAGAAAAGGCACAGTTTGAAAACCAAACTTGTGAGTCAAGGATCACGATGAATCAGAGGATTGAAGAGCCAAAGGAGCACAATGTATTAAAGATTTGGGTAGTCTCTAACTGAGAATCAAAGGGACAGCGTACCACAGAAGTGCTGAAAAAGTTCGAATCAAATTGATTGAATAGAATGAGGGTTTGAATTGCCATCAGCATGTAAGGGCGAGAATATGAGATTGAGGATTTCGTAAGAGATGTGAGGCTTGGGGATAGCACCTTGAGATATCATTGCAGACAGAGTATAGAGGACTGACGAATGGGCTCGATGGGTGATCGAATGGTGGAGTGATAAGGTGAGCCAAGAATAAAATAAAACGATGAAGCGTTGAATGAAACCCTGAGCCAAAAGGGAACGGAACTCTGACTAGTGAACAATGAGGACATAACCTGGAGTAAAGGGGCAGAACCACGAAGAGTGAACAATAAAGGTGGTTTCTAGTTTTCATCACACCACCTTTACATGGTGGGTGGTATTCAAGAGATTGGGAGAGATTCCACAGGACGGGCGACACCTGTCCCTGAGCGAATTTGAAAAACCGCTCTTACTACGTGCCATCGCGCATTATTGTTTGCGCATCTTCGCCGAGCGATATCCGTTCGATCAAATGAGGCGGCGTGATGTGATAACAACCGTCAGATGGAGACGAACGTTATTGCTGGGGCCTAGTCCATGGCACAACTATTGAATATCAACCCTCATGCAAGTTGAATGCGCGATTTCCGTTCGATCAAAGGTTGAAAAAGACATGAATTATCCACCGTTAGATCATGAATAAAGTTGCAAGGTGTCTAACAAGGTATGGGTCAGCGTTTAATTGTTGATTATTAAATAATCGGAATAAAAATATGTGGCCTAGCATGGGTTAAGTAGAGATTCGTAAAGGAGAATAGGCGTTAATATTATAGTCTTTTGACATTTGAATACGAGGATTCAATTATACAGTGCGAAATGCTTATGATTGGATGCTAAAAGCCACAGTTTATTAATAGCTTCAATGTTTGAATCGGGGAATATGCATACATTACGATATATATTTATATACTATGCTAAAGTAAAAACCTATATGAAATGAGATTGGTTTTATTACAAGAGCCTGCAAGAATGAAAGAGCGAGAGACAGCAGAAGAAAAATGGTACAGGGACAAAGATGAATTGAAATTGTAATGTGAGTTTCAAACCATTATGTGTAAACTCATATATGAACAGAGAATGTAGACCGGTAGCCAGAGAACATAGATGGTAATGAACAAAACACGCCGTATTCATATGTATTTGAGAATAAAGTCGAAAGCAAATATATATATGTAGTCATGCACTCAAGTACAATGAACAGATGAATAGACACAAGACAGAACCAAAATATATATAACAATCACTCAATGTACAAATGTAAAAGACAAATCTAGTAAAGCAAAGCTTTCAAAAGGAGCCGAGTGGAATCGGAATGTGTAACTAAAAATGTAAATATTTTTTTGTTTATATTGTTAGTGATGCAAAGGCAAGTATCCCGAGGAAAAGAAAAATCCCACCGTAGCATGGAAATTTGTACATATTATTATAATTTTAAATTGAGTTGATAAAGGAATGAATACTAAGTCAAAAAGAGATCTATTCACTTCAAATTGAGAACAAGAGTCAGGTGATGAACTCTATATATCACATTGATATTTATAGAAAGAGAGAGAGAGAGTAAGAATAGAGAATGAAAAATATAGAAGATTGAGGCAGAGAAGAGAAGGAAGAGAGGAGCAGAAAGAAATGCTACAGAACAGAGCTGATATCTGAGGTAAATCAGCAAACACTTCTTGTGATAAATTGAGGAAGTTGGAGCTTCCCTATCAAGTTGAAGCTTGATAGCTGTCAGTTGTAGCTGACTGAGGTTGGAGCCTCCTGTAGGTTAGTGCATGTAGAAAAATTAAAGGGAGTTGTAGCTTCCTTTCAAGTTGTAGCTTGCAGAATTGAGGTTGGAGCCTCCTGTAGGTTGGTGCCTGCAAAAAAACAGTGGTGAGAGGGTGTTGGAGCTTGGCTTTGCATCACAACAATAATAAGATGTGGTTTTCTCCCTTTATGGGTTTCGACTTATATCTTCTGTCTCTATTTGTGTTGCCTGTGTGCTGAGATGATTTATCAAATCTGCTTAATGTTTAATGCTCTCATAATAAGTTTAATGTCACACTAATTTAATACTTGCTGCAACATATTAAGACTGTTCATATACTAAGGTTTAATACAAAAGTAAGATGTAAATAAGTTGATGAAAATTTAAAAATCTCATGTATGTATTGAACTGATTCACCCCCCCCTCTCAGTTCAACTAAGAATTCAACACTCTCGGCCTACATTTTTTTTAACTCTTGTCCGAGAGTTAAGTATTTTCTCATCTGAGAGTTTTATTGACATAAAATATTGGGTAAACACTTGGATGAGAGTTTTAAAACTCTCGAACTATATTTTTTTTAACTCTCGTCTGAGAGTTTTATTCTTATAAAAAAACTCCAAAATCCTGTCTCCCCCGACATTCTACAAACCCCTGGCCCGCGCAAACCTGTACACTAGAGAAAAACAAGCCTTGTCGTTTTAGAGCCACCTCAATGATCAAGTCCGTCATGAGCACTAGCGGCAAATTGGATATCTAGCCAGGTAAGTCTCGAATTTGTTTTTTCGAATGGCATTTCTAAGCCTGATGCCATAAATTTCCTGCGAAGAATTAAAATTCAACATATAAATTTCCTGCAAATATTTAAAATTCAACATGTACCAAGGGAAGTAATGATTTTATAACTTCGGTGGAAGATGGGCCATCCATGAATAATGGGAGTAAGGTCCATTTTTTCATAAGTAGGCATAAAACCTCTATACCTCCCAAACGGAATTGCACAACTCATGCAATACTCTTCCCAATTGCGACAATCCTTCCCTGAGTTGAAATATGCTCTATGGTCATGGATTCTAGTTGGTTGTAACCCCACCAAACCTTCGCTAGTAGATGCAACCCGACAGGTAGCAACCCAAGCCAATTGTGAGTCAAGTCTCATTTTGGTTACCAAGTGAAAGTAACACATAACTGAATCGATTTAGTTCTTGCCTTATCACCACTCTCTCACCTTCATAAAGAGGATTGACTAGAAGGTTAAGGGAGTTTGGAGAATTTAGGAATAGCTTGTTTACACTCTTTTTCAAGATGTTCATCCTTGATAGATATTTTCATTGTCATTAAGTGCTTTTCATCAACATAGAGCTTGACTAATTTTTGCATAGTGATTTTCTAGTTTGTTTGCTTTCATTTGTCCATTCCACATTATAGGTTTTAATCCCTTCGACAGTATATCCCCTGATCCCTTCCTGGGTGATTCTTCTACTGACTGCACTAACCATAGCCTGGGCTCAAAAAAAATGGCGGGGATGATGGAAAAGGGGAAAAAGGCCCTAGATCTGTGACAGGGCACAATGAGTATGTTTGCATGTCACAATGATAATACCAACCAAAAATAAATGGGATATGTCTCTGACAGAGCACCATGAGTATGTTTTCATGTCACAATGATAATAATAATTAATACCAACATCCAAATTCACCTCGCTTGCCATTGCAAGAAAATGGGTGCCCCTACAAGAGGAGATTGGAAGAAGCTGCCTTGCACCACCTTGGATTCTTTTCTGTCACCATAAGGTTATCCCTGATTATATATTCTTTAATATTTTGTTGATTCTCCTAAAATAGCACCCGAAAGTGTACTAAAATAGAGAAAGGTGGTCTATGGTTTTCTTCTTCAAAGGGAAAATAAATGTCTCCCTATAAATGAATGTAAGTGTGCGTGAGAAGGGGCTTTTGGTCGATACATTGATTTGTCTTCTAATGCCCAACAGGGCTTCATGCCTTTCACTCACAGCCTTCTCTGTAAATTCACTCTTAGGTTAATAGTTTGACTTGGAAACTTGGAAATGCTGCTATATGAAGTTCTTCCTGTGTTTTTTATGTGAGGTTAAGTATTTTGTGGGCTACATTCTCAATCACAGAATAGAAAAATGAACGCAACCATATGGAGTGATCAAGAATAGGACACTGACTCATGGATTTTATGTGATTTGGGTTAGTCAAATTACAGATAGTATAAATGAATTTTTCCTCATATCTTCATCTCATGCTCATACTTTTCTTCATTTATTCACTAATACAGACCAAAGTGGGCAGTTTCCTTGTTATCAAACCTGTTTCTCAACTATACCATGGAGGATTTTTTTCGTTAGATTGCTTAAACCTACCAAGCTATGTAAAAAAAATTTCCCATAGTGTTTGTTTTCTTCTTTTGAATATTGTAAATTGGAAAAAAAAATCGTTTATAAGGAAATACCTTGCATTGCCAACATACTGAGGGGTGATAGTCCTTGTATCCAAATTCACTTGATTTGTGCATGAAAATCATCAAACGAATGCAAGCCTATAAACCCTTTCAAATCAATAACAAACTCTTCCAACACTACAAGCACTATTGGATACCACAAAGCATCAATTTTGTAGACATATAATTAGAGAAGTATTGATCTAGTGGAAAGATATGCAACTAGAAGTTCCACATGGGAATATACAAATATTTCCTCACCTTGACCCTTAAGGACAAAGTTTCTTTCCAAAGGAGAGGGAATGTGAAGGTCATATCCTAAATTCCTTATTTATATAACCTATTAATGTATGAGGCAACCTTCATTCAAGAAGGTCCATTAAATAACTAGCTAATAGTCACCCATTACAAAGAGGGCCCAATTTTTTAAGAGGGTCCAAATAGTTAGTATGCTTAATTATAAGTGTTATTCATCAGTAATTGTTGCTATTTTTAGATGAATAAATACTTTTCCTAGGTTTCTAAAAACAAGATTCATGAATATTGTGATTTTTAGAAATCTCACTGCCTTCATTATCCTTAAAACAAAAGTTTCACTACTTTACTACCCTGTCGTTCCCTTGTTAGCCTACCACTCCTAGAAGAACCCTCATGGGCTCATGACACTCATCTTTGTCCCATTTTCAGACCCATAACCTCAGTACTCTATTTTTCCTCTGCTTAACCCCTCCACTTTCCACCTAGGATTTCCAAACAACTTACCCTTTCCCATGTTCACCAGATGTCTCAAAGCATTGATGGTCTCAAAACTATCTCTGTAGGATCTTTAGATAAATCAAGTACATTGGATTTTGGATCTTCAATACATCAATTTTTCAAAAACTCAGTTTTTCACACTTGAAGACCCCAAGCAAAGCCTTCAGTCAAAGACCAAGTCAAAAGAGCCTTCCACTAGGTCACTAGGGTTTCATAGGTTGTAGAGGTATCTTTGGTGTTCTAAATAATTTTTTTTCATGTGGTAGAAGTTGAATCAAATGTGAAAGAAGGTCAACACCTGTTTGTCCAAGATAAATTAGAAAATCCTCCAAGGAAGACCTCCTTATCAAGTTCAAATTCTGCAAAGGACAACTGTTCATTTTTTACATTTTTGCAGGAGTTTCAAGGTGATTATCAGTAGGA
Organism: Pinus albicaulis; assembly: GCA_034641835.2. NCBI lineage: Eukaryota > Viridiplantae > Streptophyta > Pinopsida > Pinales > Pinaceae > Pinus > Pinus albicaulis. The sequence goes on from CM076569.1 coordinate 944,555,241, forward strand.
AAATTGGTAAGGTAAGAGGCCTACTCCTCATCAGATATATACACAATAAAATGGAAGAGGAAGCAGCCTATGTTCAATCAAAATTAGGGTTTTATTGACAGGAAAAATTGTACTTTCGACAACATGGGTGTCTCCCTGGTGAAAGGTCCCAATTAGATCTCACACTGTTTGGGATAGGAGCCCCATCCGGTATGTGTGCCTGGCTGTCGCCATAAGTGTTTCCACTCTTGGTTGTCGGATGATAAGATGATGGAGCAGAGGCAAATGTGAAATGACCATTCAGTTAAGCAAAATCAGCCCAAGATTGACAAACCATAAACAAAGATACAAGCAAGTTTAAGCAGAAAAATAAAATGTGGGTATGCCATGAATGGGATCAGTGAGCTGAAAAAACCAGTCAAACATACATGAAAGAAAACACGCCAGAAGTTAACTGCAAATTAGTTCACAATAGGTCACCGACATGGAAAGGAAAAAATAAATACTGATTCAAGAGCAAACATACATGCAACCACTGTGAATAAGTTCATAATCAATTGCATGCATGAAAGCATCCGCGCAACATAGTGAAATATTAGATCGCTAGTACTATCACCACAAACAAGCACATGAATCAGTTCCAAAAAGAGAATATATTATTAATGTTTCTGCAACGTCAAATACATGTTTACAACCCGTCAAAACCCAATAGTGGAACATGGGCTATTCATCTCAATGCACGATACAAAAACCCTAGCCTCGCTACCTCTCTCTCTACTTGATCCCAAGAGCTGAGTCCCTTTAACTCTCAAGCACCAATTCCTCTGTCATACTGGCTTCAATTGCAGAGATGAAATTCCATGTATCCTTTCTCGAAGTTGTACATATAGGCTGAGATGACTCTTGAGTTTCCCTTTACTCTTGGTCTTCCCGACTGTTGTGCTGGCTTGCGACTTGCGACCCAGGGTTATATGCGACCTATGACCCAAGGTCATCTGCAACCTGTGACCTAGGGTTACTTGCGACCTTGAGAAATATGTGACCTGTGACCTTGAGCAATCTGCGACCTGCAACTTGGAGTTGTGTCCCTCCTGTATTCTTCTTTCTGTGATCTCTAGATTTTGCAGCAAGAGGCCTTTTCCTGCATATTAGTCATGTGCACATGACTGGGTGCCTTTGAGATTAAAGTGAGGTTCTTGGGAATTTTGTAAGGATCCACCTTCCTCACTGAAGTAAACCCTATATTTTTCCATGCAAGTCACCGACTTCTACCTGTAAACAAGTAACACGGGTCACATTTACTTAAAATAGGATTGATGTTGGAAACACATGTAATTAGCCAAAAATGGTTTTAAAAAATAGTAAATCTAGACCCATGTGTGGTATTGTTTTGTGCACCAAAATATTGTGTGTGCAACTTGTAAATGATATCATTAGTCCAAATCCTTCTCAAAAGATCTTCGAAGATAAACATTGATGCTCGTTATTTAGGTGCCTTCTTCAGTTTATGACTGCCTCCCGCATTACATGATTAACCTTTGATGGTCATTTGGGGCGTGCCTAAATCTTCCCATACCTTTCAAAGAACGTGATTCCCTTTTATACCATCATATGTTTCCTTGTCTCTCGCCAAGACTCCTTCTGGGAATTTATGAAAATTCATGGCCAGTATCAAGTTCAACCCAACACGGGAACCTATACTTATCCCAAGAAATAGCCATTCCTTTACATGGTTCTCCCCACCGTAATGCCTCTTTCCACTTTTATTTGCCTAAAAGGTGGCAATGAAAACAAAGTCCATAACACTGTCAATGGGCTGGCATCTTTACCCATAAATGAATAAGGAATTATTCTGGGGGCCGTGCTATGTATTTTGTAATGTATTTTTTGCATTGTAGCCAAACGCTCCTCCAAAACAAAAAACTAGAGGAAAATCTTGTAATGGCGTCCAACCAAAATGACACGTCCTCAAAATGAGGCTCAATGTGTTCTCGTAATCATCTATCTTCTTAGGGACGTGAATTATAAAACATCATTCTTTTATAGGCAATGATTTTGCATGAGGTCACAAACCTAGCATGAAGGTCACATGGTCGAAGAGTCACATCCGATTGTGGATCCTCTTATGTGCGACCTTGCAACTTGGTGACCATGGAGGTCACATGTTCCCATCTCTCGATAGGTCACACCTTTTGTTATCGCCTCAGGTTTGCGACTTCGTGACCTATAGAGATCTGCGACTTGAAAATTTCGCATAGTCGCATTTGGGATGGATCACACTTGTCATTGATGCAAAAGAAGTGTGACTGTGCGACTTGATCGCACAGTGCTTCTCGCGACCCGTTTTGAACCATTCACAACATGCATCTCCTTCTATTGACCATGGAAATGGATGGCCTTGAGTAGGCCATGGTGATAATTGAAGCACTAGAAGTTGAGAACACAGAGTTAAGGGAAATGCTGGAAGCCACGAGGGTTCATCTATCAATATACAAGAGCTTGATCTTATACCCAACTTACGCAAAACAGTTTACGTGTTATCCTGAGTTTTAGTGGCCCATGGTAGTATTATCTGTGAAGGCAAAAATTTACAAGAGCCTTCATGAAATAAAGTAGGAGATGATTACATCCACGACAATAAAGACCCCGGATAAATCTTGCAAAATCAGCCAGGCAGAGGATACAAACGTTGAGGCCATTTGGTCCAACCTCCTCCGTTGTCATTCTCAGCTAATTGTGAGAAAAAATTATTCGATGGTGCATCCCATATATCACCAGGGTCATCATGCAAGATAATCAATTTCTGGTAGTATTTCCTCCAAGGCTCCATGACGCATATGTACCCATGCTGCGCAAAATTTTTTAGGACTCCACGCCATATGGGTCTTTGGGTGGTCAATAAGGCGCATTTTATGGAGACAGATTTATGTCCATGTTGTATCATGACCTTTCCGATCTGAGATGTGACATCGTGGTATTTTTGCATCCTTCGCATGTGCCACAAAAATTATGGGAGCCTCTAGAATTGCATGGGACAGCGCGACGGCAAAGAAAGAAAAACCCTTGAGTAAAAGTGAAGACATCCTCTACTATGACACGTAATATTTGTTCATCTTTTTAATTTGGTGGTTGATTTATTTTGAATCAAAGAAGAGGGGTTGGAACTGTCACGGTGGTGATGTTTTAGTAGATCCCCACGTCATGTAATATTCTCACGACTATGTCAATAACAATATGTTACAATAGAAATGCACTTCAACAAACAATGCGTTGAACAGATGGGTCATTCCCCTTTGCTGTCAGTTCCATGATTTTTCTCCTCCTATTGTTCACAACAACGTCATCCACTGTTGCCATATCTTCTAAAGTCTAATCTATGAGATCATCATTGGGGTTATGCCTAAATCAAGAAGCATTGCAAAAAAAATGTTTGTGGAGTCTAAAGCATCAGGCTTTACTAATTCTTCTTGCCCTATTAGTTTTCCCCTTTGGTTTGAAATAATGATTTCAACACCAAGAAATTTTCCTTCCCCAGGAAGCTCCTTAGGAGTGTGGCCATACAACTGAAGAGACGTCGCCTTAACCATAGTCTGAAGTTTCCCCCATTAGCGCACCCTTTTCCCCTCCTTTATATTTCAACCCAAATTAATCTTACTCTTGTCATATTCCTAGACAAGGCTTCAGACGTGGCCTTTGTTCTCATCCCCACATGGAAAAGAGATGAATGTGTCATGTTCCTCAACTGTGCCCTTGTCATTTTAGCTTTAGTTCCTTTCCCTCGGTGTGGTGGTGACACCGTTGGGTATATCATCCATGGGATTGACCTGCATGAAACATTATAATATCAATTAGTTCACAATTACCTTTTAGAGAATGATGTCCCCAAATACTTTACATGGGACCATGAACTTGGTGGGGTACCCAAATAGAATGCCTAAATGATATGCGGTGAACGTTCTTCTAATGGAAATATGTTATGTACAGAAAATCTTCCATTCAAGTGTATGCATGATGATACCCCCCCACACATGGCGTGATTGTAGCAAAGGTATCTTGTCATGTTGATGAGAAGGTTTACGAGGGGCTAGAAGTAGGTCAAGGTCGTCAGAGGCTGCTACCATGAAAATCTAGGGGAAACCTATCTCTGAGTTCATGGAGGGACTTTCAATGCTCTTTGAAGTAGGAAACCCCCAAGCCCTAGTGTATTTATGAGACACCGGGACCACTGGGTGCAGAGACAAGGTTTGGCAAGAAAAGGTCACGAGGTATCACTAACTAAAGGTCGGGTCAAAACCTAATGGTTGAGCGAGCAGAAGGGGACCCAAAATTTTGAATATACCCATAATTTTGGGTGGTGTTGTAGCGGCTACAATAGGTTCCTAAGATTGATTGGGCCAGCAATGGGCCAAGAAAGGAGCCAAGGCAGCAAATCACATGGAGGAGACACACCAGTACAACCAAGCATGAATTGAAGATTTTTATAAATTATAAATGAAAAAGGGAAAAAGGTGAGGTGAACTAAACATAAATCAATAAACTTGAAAGGGATATAGAGAACTTAGAAGACAACACTAATGATTCTTCTCAAATAGCCCAGAAACCTAAGGTTTTGGAAAGATAGTCAAGGGAGATGAAATGAAGATGATAGGAATCCATGATGACATCAGACACAAAGTTTGAGGAGACTATTTTAAGTGAATTCTAGGCTTTTCCAACGTAAAAACATTGTTACCGATGAAATAGGTAACTGCACTAGTACCTACTTTTTGACGTAGCAAGTGTTACAGGTAAAAGTACCTCCTCATCAGCTTAGAGGGGAATACAAATATGGAAGGAGTACAAAGACCTAAATTAAACCTATTTCTGCCAGGGTAACGCCTATCTAGAACAATACAAGAGGGTTATAACGCAATACATAAGTGAATATGCCGCGTTAGTGGCTAGGGAAACGCTTTGTTTACATTAAAGGGCAGCGTTACCCGTGTTTTAAGTTTGAATCGGGAAAAGCCCGTTGAGAATGATTTGAATCTATGACTTTCCCTCCCAAGAGAGTCAGTTCACAAAAGAAACTGCAGAGCACCAGTTCATTATTGGTCATTGCTATAACAAGACTGAACTCCAAAGGAGGCAAAAGCATAGAGATTAAAGAAACATCTAAGTTTTTTCCATTCCAAACTAGTGGAAAGAGAAAGGCAACAATGGCTTTCTCCCTCTCCTATAAGAAGGCACTGAAGGCTCTTAATTGAAGGTTGAAGGATTGCTAAAGATTTTTGCATACTTGTGGAATAGAGAATAGTGTTATATTGTGAAGGCCAAGAGTCAAAGAGGTTCCTAGAGAGCTTGTTGACTTGGACTTCTTCACTTGTGAGATAAAAGAGATCGGGAGACTGAGGAGGGCTTGGTACAACCGACGGTTGTAATCCTCCTTCTTTCAAAATAAATAGAACTGTGTTCGTTTTGTCCATTCAATGCTTAATATTGTCATTATTGTTTGAACATTTACATAGTATGATATGAATGGCTCAGATGTGTATAATTTAGAAGTTCATTATTTATTGACTTGATTGATAGGATATATGTTATGTTAGAAATTACACGGGTGCTTTGACTGATTGCAGGATTAAGATTTGGAGCCGGTGAAGAAGGACTCTTGTTCGCTGCCTAGCACTCTCCAAGGGACTCCAAGATTGTCAAAGAGGTAATTCTCTATCTCATTCCATCAAGTTATTTTAAGTTAATATGAACATGCTCATGCCATCTTTGTGAACATCATAGCTAATCTTATTGTCTGCCTCGGGCACCGGAAAGCCCTGAGAGGGATATTCGAAAACCAACAACCCAAGCAGTTTACCCTATAGCCAAATTGGCGACTCCGCTGGGGAGTTTCCCCATAGTTTCCGAACTATTTCTTCCCTCCTCTCTTCTTTCCTCTGTTCACAGACCCTTCCGACCATTTTTGATGCCCAGTAGACATATCAAACGCTCGCACAGTTCAATCCTGTTTTTGTTTGGCCAACTGAAGAACTTTTCCCTGGCTAACGCTACCACTGTAGGTTATCCAATGCGTTATAACGCTGTATCTGATTAAATACAGTGCGTTAGTTGCTGTCTTTACTCAGAGACAGAGTGTTACTCAACCAAAACCTTGTTGTTCATTGTTGTGATGGTGTTTTAGTTGCAGAGTTTTTTGGCCATCAGTACCTTTTGCTGACTGAATCCCTGTGCTTGTCTGCTAAGCTGGTATTTCTATTTGTTTCTCTTGTTTGAAAAGTCAGTGTCCAAAGCATTTAATTTTTAAGAGAATTTATTATTATTATTATTATTTTTCTGCATCTAGCTGAGTTTATTCTGAAATTTTCAGTTCATAGACTGTTTAAAAGAGGTAGATAGAAGTCTGAATCTTTAAAAGTTGAAATGATTTATTTGAATGTTAGTGCATGGATGTTGAAAAGAAACCTCTCCCTGTAGAAACACTCTTCATTGAATTTAATATCTAGAGCATGTTTTGCATGGTTTCTTGAGTCAGAGTCTCATCACATTTCATACGTCCACTCCCCCTCCGCAAGACTAATAATCAAGTACACTAAGAATAAAGAGATAATAAAATCAATCACATTACTCTTTTTTGAGCTCACACAAACAGTAGTTCAGGCTAGGATCTTGGGTTAGGAACAGTGAGAAAACTACCCAAGATCTCAAAACTTGAAACTAGAGTCATTAACGAGCGAAATCATACTGCACTCATATTATCGGGACCGTTCCTTTACCGGAGCTCAGCGCGAGACAACACTTGGGTGCACAAGAAGGTAGCCCGCCTTCGACTGCATCCGGTGGGTGTGTTATATATTGGGGTTCCCTTCGGGGATGTCGAAACTAGATCGGGGATCTAGGTATTCTGCCCATATAGCACATTGTCCTTGACCGTGGACCCCCCTGATGATGTCTGTGATTTGAGGTATCTTTAGTGGCCATACTTTTTAGGGACTTACACAAGGTGACTGGGACGGGCTGTCCTAGTACCTGAAATAGACGGACCCACTCTGTCTTCGGTCTTTAGGAGGGTACTCGTCTCCACGAGAGTGCTTACACCTATCATCTAAGGTTCGGGAGAAGCTCTAGAGTGATCGTAACTATACTTTCGACCAACCCTCTCTGTATACTATTGTGATACTAGATTTCATCACCAGCAAACGGTAGTACTCAAACAGGGCACCCTATTCTGGCTACTTGCTGATTGATTTTATAGAGTCCTTTTTTTTTCTTTTTTAGATGTGTGGTTACTGTCACTTAGAATTTATAATACATCACAATTAAAATTTGTTAAAAGTAAGCAGGTCACCGTGGCATCCCCCGACCCACGTCGTCTGTCTAGATGACAGCAAGGTCTACCTCCTCTAACTATTGAGGAAGAACTGAACCTTGGTGACCTTGTGCCTTCTATAGAAGAGCAGTCTCAACTGACTAATCTTGATTATCACATAGCCTCATATCATCCAGAATTTTCGGAGGACCCTTTCACTGAAGGGGTTGTACCTCATTACAATCCTCCACTCACTGATTCGTTGGGGCCTGTGATAATTCAGATTCCACCACACCAAGATATGTCTTCGGCCGCACCAACATCCATTTCACCACCGACATCCATAGGGTCGATGCCAATGGCAACCATCCCAGGTTTGCCACCATCCTCCCCGCCGGTGGTCAGTTATATGCCATCACTGGGTAACCCCAATAGTCAAAATATACCTACTCCCAACACTACGATCATCAGAACTGTCAGTAGCTTGTTGAATCCTTCGACATCTACTCCTACCATGACCACATCGGGACCTACGGTAGCTCCTCCCACGAGTATGACTACTTCGGTACTTGTTAGCAACCATTTCGGTTGGAACCCTCTATTGAGTTCAAACCCCTTGGCCTCTATGCCAGGGGGCAGTGTCACCAGCATGCAGGTAGTAGGGAACATTTCACTTCCTCTGCAATCCTTAGGAAAAATAAGACAGCCTATTGTTAATACTCTTCCCTTAAGTGGTTCAAATATAGGTGTAGGGTCTATGTCGTTGCCAAAATATGCAAGTAGTAGCATGCCTCCGGGAAACTCTATTGCATCCATTTGGACTAACCAACCCCAACCTCCATCTGGAATGGGAGGGCACTTTTATACTGGGGGCAACCAACAGTTCGCCCCGCAATACAACATGCCCTATGGACAGCAATAGTATGTCCCTACTCCTCCGCCTATAGGAAGTTTTTACCAAAGTCCTACTTATCCTCTTGGTAACACATTGATGGGTGGACCCTATGGTCTAAATAGTTAGCCCATACTGCCTTGGTTAGATTCGGGAGCAAATCCACAATTTCCATTCTTGGCAGCTTTGGACATCATCGATATACATAAACTGACTAACGATCCCATCAATCACAACCCGCTTTGGCCTCCAGTACCGCATAAGATTCCTTCCGACATCTCGAAGTTCGATGAGAAACAAGGGGACGAACCAGACGCACACACCACTACCTTTCACCTATGGTCTATATCCAATTCCATGGTAGATGATAGTGTCAAACTTTGACTGTTTCCCCACACACTTACAGGCAATGCTACCAAGTGGTACATTGAATTACCACGCACCACCATCAATACGTTTGGTGCTTTAGCAACGGAGTTTCTAAAGAACTTCCAACTACCAATTAGATTTGAAACCGAAATGGAATTATTAACCTCGCTCCGCCAAGACACTGCCACCCACATCTCCGATCACATTCATGAATGGAGACGTAGGAGGAGGCTAGTCAAAGTGCCAATTCTGGATCATCTCTTAGCCAATTGGTTTTGCAAGTCTCTCTTACCCCACATAGCTAAAGACATTGGCCTTTCTGGCGCGGTTACAGAAGATCAATGCATCCACTGTGCCCAGCATTTAGATTTAATCTATTCACAATCTGGCACGCTGTATGATTTTCTCCCCCATGCCCCTGGCAACCCAAATCCTCCGGCTACTCACAAAACCGGGGCTCATGCCAATGGTCTCGTTGGCACGATCTCTTGTGTAGCCACAAAGCAGTCTCGGGGGCAAGCCTCCCAGCCATCTTCGGCTGCCACCGCCCCTCACCAAACGACTACTCTTCCCACTGCTGAGGTAAATTCGGTGCAAACCTCACAAAAACCTAGCAGGAAAAATAATAAGAACAAGAAAAAGTCATCTTCTTCGGAAGAGCAGTCGGATAATCAGAATAACACTAATCAGAAAAATGCTGCCAAAAATGACAAAGGGAAGGATAAACCCATGAAATTTCCTTTCAAAATTTGTGCAGAGGACCACTTGACATACAAATGTCCTCGGCTGCAGGAATGCACCGATTTTATTGCCAACAAGGATTCTGGGTGAACACCTACCGTTCTTCATAATTCTTTCCCTAATCAACAGCAGCAACATCAACACATGGTTTACAATCCGCCACAACCCCATCAACGGGGCAATGGTGGTTCATATCCTTCCGGCGAAGGACCATCTGCCATTTATGGCATTGAGAGTGTTGAACTTCAAACTTGAGCTAAGCTTTATGGAAACCCTACCATAGATGCTTAAGAACCTGGTACTAGTTCAAATCCACCGCCGCCAAATGATTTGCATATCGAACGGCCTACTGTTGACCCCATGATTCATCCCCCCAAAGGGACACTTCGACGCATGACTCATAACACCTCTTCACGTGCAACCCAAAACTACAACATTGTAGAAGATTTGGCGCAGGCACCGTCAGATATGTCTGCTCTCGAAGTATTACAAACCTGTCCAGCACAAAGGAAAGCCTTGCTTTCGGCCATCGGTGGAATAGACCCCCAGGATTCCATGCTAGCTATCTTTGATATGGAAAAGGCTAAACCTCTCCTCTCACAGCAACTCGCATTCTAGGTGCAGGTTGTGTCGAAAGGGAGACCAATCCATCGCACTGTCATAGACGAAGTTGCTTCGACCTGCGTTATGTCACAAGCTTGCTGGCTCAATTTAGGTTCTCCTACCCTCACCCCGCCATCGAATTCCCTCAAAGCTTTCGATGGCCACACTTTCCTCCCAAAAGGATACCTTGCTAGATTTCCCATCACTCTAAGTGGGAAAATGGTAAACGTGGATGTTGAAGTCGTAGAGTGCCATCTAGACTATAATCTATTGCTTGGTCGCAGCTGGTCTTATGCCATGACTGCCATTGTGTCTTCGGTCTTCCGACTCATCCTATTTCCATTGGATGGGAAAATAGTCACAGTGGATCAGTTATCCTTCTACACCCCTGATTATGCCATGTTACCAAGTAGCACTGTACCCCTAATAGGAGGATTTCCTGACTCTTACGTCAGTATCGGTACCGGTCTTCTGAAGGCATCTTCCCTATTGGGTTGTTTTCCTCTCCCGCCGCCACAGATCCCAAACACGGTTGCAATGATATCCACCACTTTGGATCGCTCTATCGACCCATGGATCATTCCAGCACCTTCAAACATTGATTCCTACGGAGATCAGATGCTGCTCTCACCAGCCAAGTTGGCTTACCAAGCCATCAAAACCGCATCTGAACCCTCCACTGCTATGGTTTCGACCGAAGGTACAAACCTCCCTCCAATCACTGTTCTCTCTAAGGATCTACTCAATGAAGTCTTGCCTACAAATGAAGCTATTCGAGATATCATGTCTCTAGAAGAACGACCTTGGGGAGAATTTCACCATCGCGCTTCGATAATTGACTCAGAGGTGATAAAAACTGAAATCCCATCTTTTGACCCACTTGAGATGGTTCCCTCCGCTTACACAACTGTCCAAACTATCGAGTCAGAAGGGAACATGGGTAATCTTTCTAAGACAATGCTCATTGATATCTCAGTCAAAACGGGTATCGTGGAAAATATTCAGATTGGAGCCGATTGCAATCTAGAGGAAATTGCACGCTTCACATCCCTTTTTAAGGAATTCTGCGATGTGTTTGCTTGGTCTTATGACGAAATGCCCGACATAGACCTTTCTATTGTCGAGCATGAAATCAAGATTTATGATAATGCCAAACCTGTTGGGCAACGTCTCAGACCTGTCCACCCGCGCAAATCAGCCACTATAAAGATTGAAGTCGAAAAAATTTTGAACGCTGGTTTCGTCTATCTCGTTCCTTTAACAGAATGGGTTTCCAATCCGGTTCCCGTTTATAAAAAAAAAGGCACCATTCGAGTTTGCATCGATTATCGCGATCTGAACGCCGCTTGTCCTAAAGACAATTATCCTACACCGTTCATTGATCAAATTCTCGACAATTGTGCCAGATGCGAATATTTTTCCCTCATGGATGAATTCTCGGGATATAACCAGATTGCGATCAAAAAATATGACCAGCATAAAACTGCTTTCATCTGTCCTTGGGGCACTTTTGCGTATCGAAAACTCCCATTCGGTCTGAAGAATTTTGGAGCAACTTTTCAGTGGGCTATGGACTACGCTTTTCATGACATCCGACATATTGTATAGGCTTACCTGGATGACCTTCCTACCCATTCCAAGAAGCGACGGGATCACCTTGCTCATTTAAGAGAAATTTTTGCTAGGTCCAGATTCTACAATATACGTTTGAATCCTCATAAATGTGTATTTATGGTCGAGTCAGGGCGTCTGTTAGGTTTCATTGTCTCCAAGCACAGGATTAGGGTTGATCCTGATAAGGTTAAGGCAATTGTTGAATTGCCGGCACCACAATCCATCCTTCAACTCCAAAGTTTGCAAGGGAAGGCAAACTTTTTGCGTCGTTTCATCGTTAACTATGCCGAGATGACGAAAGGATTCATGCGACTATTGAAGAAAGGAACACTATATTTGTGCGATGACCAAGCTAAACGGTCATTTGATGCTTTAAAACATGCACTTGTTTCAGCCCCACTCCTTAGTGCCCCTGATTACTCACGCGACTTTCTCCTCTACCTGGCAGCCTCACCATCCTCACTTGGCATGGTTTTGGTTCAAGTACACGATGACGACAGTGAACATGTGATATAATATTTGTCCAAAGGTCTAATCGGACCTGAATTACATTATTCACATGTGGAGAAACTTTCTCTGGCAGTAGTTTTTGCCGTCACCCGACTCCGACACTATATATTGCTGCGACAGACTACGGTCATTTCTTTGGACATCCCCATGTGACATATCTTGTCTAGAAAAATTATTGGAGGAAAATATTCCAAATGGATCGTAATCCTCCAGCAATTTGATTTGGTTTTCACGGCTGCCAAAGCAAATAAATCCCTCGTCTTCGCTGAATTATTATCGGACCTTCCTAGAATTGACCCAGCAGAAGTAGCTCACGATCCATTTCCTGATGAATCTGTGTACTTGGTTGATTCTTCGGACCCATGGTATGGAGACATTTTGGTCTACCTACAAACCCAATGTTTTCGCCCAACTCTCACGTCCGACGACCGTCATCGCATCCGCCACCAAGCAAAGCACTACCTCGTGCTAAACGATACACTATATCGCCGTGGTGTTGATACCATTCTCCGACATTGTCTCACTTTCAATGAGGAGGAACGCGTTTTGAATGACTGCCATGCCGGGGCATGTGGTGGTCATCTTTCGGGCATAGCTACTGCCCAAAAAATCTTGCGCGCAGGTTACTATTGGCCCACTTTGTTTAAAGACTGTATTGCAGCAGTCCAGAAGTGCCATCCATGTCAAATTTTCACAAAGAAAATGCGCGCTCATCCTGCCCCCCTTCACCTGGTTATCTCCATTGGTCCTTTCACTAAATGGGGAATTGACTTCGTCACCTACAATCCCACTTTGGAAAATGGACAAAACTACATCGTTGTTGCGGTCGACTATTTTACGAAATGGGCAGAAGCCCTTCCCACTTTCAAGGCCGATGGCGAAACCACCGCTCTCTTCCTGTTTAATCAGGTAATCTGTCGGTTCGGCGTACCCCTATCGATTGTCACAGATCATGGATCTCACTTTCAGAATCATATGATGACCGAATTAACATCCATGCTAGGTTTCCGTCAAGATCATTCTTCATCTTATTACCCTCAAGCTAATGGTCAAGTCGAAGCCGTAAATGGCATCCTGAAAACCATGATTCGGCGATTGGTCAGAAGCCATAAAACCACTTGGCATCGGAATTTGTATTCCCCATTATGGGCATACTGAACGTCAGTCAAAATTGCCACAGGCTTCACACCATTCCAACTTGCTTTCAGCCTAGAGGCAGTGCTTCCAATTGAGTGCGAAATTCCATCACTCAAACTTGCCATTGAACTCTTACCCGGCACCACCGCCATAGAAGAGCACTTGCTCTCACTTGATCATTTGGACGAAACTTTCCAAGATGCTACACTAGCACTCAAAGCTCACCAACGCCGATTCAAGGCTCAATACGACAAATCTATCAAGCCTCGTTCTTTCCAAGAGGGCAATCTAGTTCTACTTTATGATCAGAAACACGACCTCTTGGGGGCAGGAACACTCCAACCATTATGGCTTGGTCCTTACATCGTCACTAAAACCCTCTCAAAGGGAGCTTACGAACTTCAGGACTGTAATGGAATTCCACTTGCAGAGCCCCGCAACAGGCTCTACTTAAAGAAGTATTTTGCCTAGTTTCGCACTAGGCATATGCTTTTTTAATTTTTATGTGTATAAGTTTTGCTTATTATTTTGATGTCTTCTAGATTTTATCTTGGTTTTCAAGGTGTTTTTCTCATTTATAATATTTGTCTTTCAAATAGATGTCGTCACTCCCCTTAACATACATTGGATATGCAGACGGTGCTAGTCATCACACTAGATGCATTGCTTCAGCTGCTTGGGTTCTCTACACTCCTGAGTCAGACCTCCTTAGTTCTGGGGGAATTTTCCTAGGTAGCGCCACCAATAATGTTGCCGAGTACATGTCAGTGATCCAAATCCTCACGGAAGTGGCATCTCGTGACATCTCCAATTTAGTGGTCAGGTTAGATTCCCAACTCATCATTATGCAGTTAAACAATCATTATCGTGTCTGCCATCCTGTGTTGTTACATTACTTTTAAAGGGTAAGACTTCTAGAACGTCATTTTCAAACAATTACCTTTGAGCACGTTCCTAGAGAATTTAATGCATTAGCTGATTCTTTGGAAAATTATGTGTTAGATTAGAATTTGTCACATTTACTATAAAAGATTCACTCATGAGCACATATATTTTTATAGATCATTGAAAACACATAAAAAATTTAAAACACAAAATCACCAAAATATATATATATATATATATATATATATATATATAGGTCATGTCCAGTACATAGTTACATCAAAAAATCTTCCAAAACTTGGGTGTTTTACAAAAATTTGGCTATACTAAGCCACACTCTGACACTAATAAATCTGCTCCGCCAGCTAGGCTTGATGCTCATGGTAGCATACAACTGTTGTAGCTATCCTCCTCAGAGGCACTAGGTATCTCTTTGGCACACCTACAGTATGCCGCTACAGACGAACTGGAACCTCCCGCATAGGAAGGGGTGGTATACACATACTCAGACCCTCCAGGTTTCTGGAGAGTTCATGTAAAACTTGGGCATCATTGTCGTCGTCAGCTTCTGCATCCTCTACTGGTGCGCCAGCCCTGGGTAGCTACAGTCCTCGCCGTGCATAGCGAGGGGCCCCAACTGGCCGGACAGGTGCCACATCTGTGTCAAGCAAACAAAATTTTCATGTCAAAACATAATTTTCACCCTATCTCAACAAAAAAAATTGCATAAACATTCAAAAGATTAAAAAAAAGTACTTCTTTGGAAATTCACTGATCATCTCTTTCTTACCATCAAGTCCCCACTGGGTACCAGGAGGCAGGACTAACTCCGGATCGCCTGTGAAGTTCATCCCTGCATAGGGATAATCCTCAATCATGATTATCTGGGAGTCTATCCAATCAAAAAATCCATCATCAAAGCAGTGACGGACGGGACCCTCTCCAGTCCGCGAAAGCAAAGCTACCCACCGAGCCTGCCTCGGCTCGCGTGGGCCCAATGGCGCTGTAACGATCCTGGGCCTCATCAATGGTATTTTCTCCAGTAAGAAAGAAACAACCAGTGTACCGTACCCAAACTTTCTCTGGGTACAGGTCTTACATGCGGTAAGTTCTGCTCGGACCCGATGGACAACCCCGTCACACAAGTCGAAAACCTGAGGTTGCATACAGTTCAGGGCTAGGAGCATCTGGGCCTTAGTGGCCACATGCTGACTCTTGGCGCCTACCAAGAAAACAATCATCCATAAGATATACCTCAATGGTCTCAAGGTCACCTGGGCAATCGGTATCCGGTTGCTCACAGCCTGAGTGTCACATATGTAATGTGCACGAATCAGATCAGTAGTGGAACGTGGGTCAGCTCTGGACCCCGTCAAGTTGGGCCTCGCCCCACGACATGATAGGTCAGTCAAAAAGTACACATCATCCTTTTCGATTGAGAGCTCATTTCCCCCAATCCGAAAGACATGGTGGCATTCGTCCCACTGCTGGATTAGCCACCTCAGGAGGTCCTCTTGGCCCCTCATCAGTTCTAAGCGGGCATATTTTAGCAATCCACACCTGCGAAGAGCCATCAAGCTTACAGCATCCGTCACCATCTCTCGTTCTTCCCGTTCATGTTCTCTCTCTCGCCAGATACTCATGTTTAAACGGTTGGATACCTGCACAAACAACATTCCCAACCGATCAAAACTTGCCTGGACCATTTCAAAACAGTAGAAATCGAGTTGCTAAAAAACACGATGCGCCTAACGCTAGCCCTAGTGCAAAACAAAGCATGCTAACGCGTTAATCCTCACAGGTTATGCATTTAACGCGTCTATAACACTAATGGCCTGCGTTAGGCGCAAGCATTTTTTTAGGGCCTCGGAAATCCACCTTTTTGAACCAGCAAAAGGTAACAAAAAGATAATTAAATGATAGCAGGAGGTTCTAGCTCTTACCTGGATCTCGCAGGAAGGAAAACCGTTGCCCAGATTGACCGTAATCGTCAGCTGAAGTTTTCACCCCTTTCACCCCAGAGCTTCTTCACAGCACTTCGCACAATGAAAATGAAGGCCTTTTGACCTTTTTATAGCCATTTTTGGGGTGCCACTCTCTCAAGATAGTCAGAAAAGTCGTGAATTCTTGCTACACATGTGTCGCAACTTTTGAGATTTGGTACTGATGTTCTGATGAGCGATCAAGATTGATATGAAGACATACTCATGTGATATCGAGCATTCTTTTTACGGTATTTTTCTTGCTCGTTAATCTGAAAAACCTCAAGTTCCCTTCTTCGGACTCGTTAAACTTATATGAAGTTGATATCGAGCGTTCTTTTTGTATGGTCTTTTTCTTGCTCGTTAATACGAAAAACCTAGAGTTTTCTTCTTCAGACTCGTTAAAACTATGAAGAAGCACTGAGCTTTCTTTTTAGGAATCTTTTTCTCGCTCATAAAACTGAAAAACCCCAGAGTTGCCTTTGTCGGGCTCGTTAAACTACCACGACAGAAAGGATGGAGCCATTCTTTTCTCTTTTTCAAAGCTCTTTAAACTGAAAAAAGTAACTGAGTTTTCTCCGCGTGATTCGTTAAAATTTCACGGAGGTAATCGAGTTTTCTTCGCGCGACTCGTTAAAATTTCACGGAGGGCACCGATTTTTTCTTTGTCGGACTCATTAAAATTTTACAAAGAGTATTGAGTTCACTCCGTCTCCTCGTACTCATAACAAAATGAGGTAGACGTCTATCGAACATATATTTCTCACTTTTCCGGTTTTGATGGACTAACTTATGGAAAATGAACTGTTTCGAGCTTACTATTATCCCTTTGTCATGCCCAGTTATCAAGACATGACAAAGGTACCCCAATGGATTTGTCTTTTACGATATTTTTCAGACTCTCTAAATATGAAAAATTCACCGAGTTTACTCGTCTGGACTCGTTAAACCTAATCAGACGGGACGTAGAGTTGTCTTTCCTGACATTTTTCAGACTCTCTAAAATATGAAAAATTCACCGAGTTTACTCATCTGGACTCGTTTAACTTAATCAGATGGGGCACAGAGTTGTCTTTCCTGACATTTTTCAGACTCTCTGAACATGAAAAATTCACCAATTTTACTCAGCTGGACTCACTAAACTTAATCAGACGGGGAAAAATTTGGACAAAATGGATACTACCTTTGTTTCATTTAAAAAAAAAAAAAAAGGTCAATTTGGCAGCAAAATTCTTGAACATGGCACTTCCAAGAAAACTCTTTCGCAATTAGCCGAACCCTACCATCTATGAGTATCAGCCTTCATTTCCCAATGTCCCTGCACCGGTAAAATCCTAACACACTCTTTGGTGTTCATCAAAGCTTCAGTTGCCTAGTACCCTGCTAGAGTGCCTTCTATTGTTCAAGCAGATCTCGCTATCTACTGCTCCTGATATCAACCAAACCACTCATTATGCCAAAAATTATTTGTCGTCCGACGTTCCCATTTACTCTTCATTATCTCAATCATAAAAAAAAATCAGTTGGTTTCTGTTTCATGTTGACTGATGTAGGACGCCTCAGTGCCTACCTTTCAACAGATCACTTCCTATCGACTTCAACACCTTATCTAGGAAGTTGATCCAGAAACCCATCAGTACCCGGATAATTGCAGACATCAGTGGCAGGTAGTCCTGTGTTTGATCAGGGGTCTTCATCATTAGCTCCTAGTCGAATGATTCTACGAGTGTTCGACTTCAACTCATTTTATTCGCACTCGCTAGATTGTACTGTGCATCTTAGGGACCATCATCATTATCGGTGGCCACCTTCGCGTCTGTTAACAGTTTTCATTATCGACTGGTAATCAGACGATTTCTCACATGTTCGACGACAACTCCTTCATTCACATGTTGAGAAATATGCAATTTAAGTGAATCGGCGGTCAAGACCTTGGGGCAAAGGCTACATCATTAAAGTTGTGTTTCCTTCCCCAAGTTGCGATATTGTTTATGGAGACAGCTTCTTCAGCCTGATCATGTTATGACAAACACTTCCACAATGCGCCTATCGGTGGATAGATTCTTCATATCTCTATTCTAGAGAAATCATGTTGTTTAAGCTAATGAGCATGGGATATGCCCGACTCAAGGCAGATACTATATTTTCTGACATATGTTGTTGTTTCAGGTTTTCCTCAGTCTTTCAATCTCTTTATCTCTACACAAATTATAAAGTATTTCAGCCATCATCTTTGTCTCTGACCTCACACTTTAGGGGGCATCTATTACAGGTCAAAATACCTCCTCATCAGCTCAGAGGGGAAGACAAATATGGAAGGAGTACAAAGACCTAAATTAAACCTATTTCTGCCAGGGTAACGCCTATCTATAACAATACAAGAGCGTTATAACGCAGTACATAAGTGAATATGCCGCGTTAGTGGCTAGGGAAACGCTCTGTTTACATTAAAGGGCAGTGTTACTGGTGTTTTAAGTTTGAATCGAGAAAAGCCCGCGGAGAATGATTTGAATCTCCGACTTTCCCTCACAAGAGAGTCAGTTCACAAAAGAAACTGCAGAGCACCAGTTCATTATTGGCCATTGCTATAACAAGACTAAACTCCAAAGGAGGCAAAAGCATAGAGATTAAAGAAACATCTAAGTTTTTTCCATTCCAAACTAGTGGAAAGAGAAAGGCAACAATGGCTTTCTCCCTCTCCTATAAGAAGGAGATGAAGGCTCTTAATTGAAGGTCGAAGGATTGCTAAAGGTTTTTGCATACTTGTGGAATAGAGAATAGTGTTATATTGTGAAGGCCAAGAGTCAAAGAGGTTCCTAGAGAGCTTGTTGACTTGGACTTCTTCACTTGAGAGATAAAAGAGATTGGGGGACTGAGGAGGGCTTGGTACAACCGATGGTTGTAATCCTCCTTCTTTCAAAATCAATAGAACTATGTTCGTTTTGTCCATTCAATACTTAATATTGTCATTATTGTTTGAACATTTACATAGTATGATATGAATGGCTCAGATGTGTATAATTTAGAAGTTCATTATATATTGACTTGATTGATAGGATATATGTTATGTTAGAAATTACGCGGGTGCTTTGACTGATTGCAGGACTAAGATTTGGAGCCGGGGAAGAAGGACTCTTGCTTCACTGCCTAGCGCTCTCCAAGGGACTCCAAGATTGTCAAAGAGGTAATTCTTCATTGCATTCTATCAAGTTATTTTAAGTTAATATGAACATTCTCATGCCATCTTTGTGAACAACACAGCTAATCTTACTGTCTGCCTCGGGCACCGGAAAGCCCTAAGAGGGATATTCGAAAACCAACAACCCAAGCAGTTTACCCTATAGCAGCAAGAAAAACACCCGATTTTGAATAATGGTGGCGTATCATCACCAACATTTTTTTAGAGGATTGATTTTGACACTATACATTTTCTAATGTCTTCTTCTTCCCTGAGATATTTATTTTTAAGTGCATTTATGTACTTGTGTTTTGAAAAGAAAAAAATATTTTTTTTTTAAATAAAAATTTGTAATGATATCTTCACTTTTTATTATAAAGCTTAAATTTTCTACAAGTTTATGTATTGCTAATTAATTTTTCAATGCACATCAAATAATTGTCGCTAAAAAACCAATATTTTGAATGATATGACAAAAGAATACAAATTCTCAATACAAATAGAATGCAAAAAATACACTTTTAGAGACTTTTTGTTAAAAAAACATGTTAAATAAACTAATTTTTGGGAAAATCTTAACAAAAAAACTTAAGAAAATAGCATTTTTTTTTAATTTTATGTCAAAAAATAATAGTAATCACATATTTTTTGCAAAAAATAAGGATTCTTCTCATAAAATATCAAATTCTAAACATTACAAGTAAAATTGATTAATAGATCTAAGAAATGAGCTTTGTTTGCTAGCATAACTTAAAGATCATCAACAATATCAACTAATACATGTTCAACATCATCTAGAACATCATTGATGGATTATTCCGCAACATTTTCTACTTCATTTTGGGCATTGTCATCTTCTAATGGATATTTCATGTCTGCAAATTTTCCAAAGTGTCCCTTTCCAATCATTCCATATAATGTTGGTCGACGTTCCTTTTCTTTTTTTCCACACGTAATTCATTAAAATCCCCTTTCTTTAAACCAACTTCTTGCTTCGCATCTGGAAGGAATTCAAGAGCGTTAATTATTTGTTGAATAAATTTGCATTGCAGTGGGTCTTTCTCAATGGCAATGTAATTTATTCCTTTTGGTAGACAACATGCTAGTGTTGTACCTAATCATCAAGTATAAAAGAAATAAGTAAGAAAATTAGTATAAAGACATAAAAAGTAAAAAATAAAATATTTAAATTTAAATTTATATAATAAAACTTACCTGAACCTGAAAATAGATCCAAAACCCAATCTCCTTCATTTGACGGCACCGCCCAGCCTGCCTCTGGCTCTCGATAGGGCACCCCTCGACGGCGCCACCCGGCCAGCCTCCGCCCAGCTAGGGGCAATTCTCGGAATCGCCCTCTGCCCAATAGGGGGTGATTCTCAGAATCGCCCTCTGCCCAACCGAGGGTCAGAGGTAGGCTGGGCGGCACCATCGAGGGTTGCCCAGCCTGCCTCTAGCCCCTAGCTAGGCTGAGGTTGATTCTCAAAATCACCCCCGGCTGGGTGGAGGGTGATTCAAAGAATATCCCTCCACCCAGCCACGCATCGGAGGCAGGCTGGACAGCCCTCTACGGTGCTGCCCGACCTACCTCCGACCCCCAGCTGGGTGGAGGGCGATTCCAAGAATCAACCCCGACTGGGCAGAGGGTGATTCCGAGAATCACCCCAAGTTGGGCAGAGGGAGATTCCGAGAAACACCCCCGACTGGGCGGAGGGCGATTCCGAGAATCACCCCCTGCTGGGCAGAGGGCGATTCCGAGAATCACCCCCAGTTGGGCGAAGGGTGATTCTGAGAATCACCCCTGGCTAGGAGGAGGAAGATTTCGAGAATCACCCCTAGCTAGGCGGAGGGTGATTCCGAAAATCACCCTCTACCCAGCCGAGGGAGATTCTCGGAATCGCCCTTCACCCAGCTGGGGGTCGGAAGTAGGCTGGGTGACGCCATCGAGGGCTGCCCAACCTGCCTCCGACCCCTGGCTAGGCAAAGGGTGATTCCGAGAATCACCCCTGGCTGGGTGGAGGGCAATTCCAAAATCAACCCTGGCTGGGCAGAGGATGATTCCAAGAATCACTCTCTGCCCAGCCGCGGGCCGGAGGCAAGCTGGGCAGCCCTCGACGACACCGCCCGACCTACCTCTAGCCCCCGACTGGGCGGAGGGAAATTCTCAGAATCGCCCTCCGCCTAGGCAGGGGTGATTCTTGAAATCGCCCTCTGCCCAGCCAGGGGCGATTCTCGGAATCACCCTCCGCCTAGTCGGGGCCGAAGGTAGGTTGGGCGGCACCGTCGAGGGCTACCCAACCTACCTCCAGCCCCCGGCTGGGCGAAGGGTGATTCTCGAACTCGCCCTCCACCCATACGGGGGCTGGAGGCAAGCTAGGAAGGCCTCAACGGTGTCGCCCAACCATCCTCTAACCCCCAGCTGGGCGAAGGGTGATTCCGAGAATCGCCTTCCACCCAGCCGAGGGCTGGAGGCTAGCCGAGTGGCACTGTTGAGGGCTGCCTAGCTTGCGTCCAGCCCCTGGCTAGGTAGACAACGATTCTGATAATCGCTCAGCCGTGGGCGTTTCTTAGAATTTCCCTATGCCCAGCCGGGGGTTATTCTCAAAATCGCCCTCTGAATCTCCCTTCGTCCATCTGGGGCCGATTCTCAGAATCACCCTCCGCCCAGCCTAGGGTAATTCTCAGAATCGCCCTCCGCCCAGCCAGGGGCCAGATGCAGGCCAAGCGACGCCATCGAGGGCTGCCCAGCCTGCTTCCGACCCCCAGCTGGGCAGCCCTCGATGGTGCCACCTGGCCGGCTTCCAGCTCCCGACTGGGCGGAGGGAGATTCTCAAAATCACCCTCCACCTAGCCGGGGGCCGGAGGCTGGCCAGTCGGCACCATCGAGGGCTTCCTAGCCTGCCTCCGACCCCCAGCTAGGCAGAGGGCGATTCCAAGAATCGCCCTTCACCTAGATACGGGTCAGATGTAGGCTGGGTAGCCCTCGAAGGCGCCACGCAGCCTGCCTTTGACCCCCAACTGGGCAGAGGGCAGTTCTCGGAATCACCCTCCACCTAGCCAGGGGCCGGAGGCAGGCTAGGCAGCTCCGTCGAGAGTTGCCCAGCCTGCCTCTGGCTCCTGGCTGGGCTGAGGGAAATTCTCGAAATCGCCCTACCCCCAGCTGGGGGCCGGAGGCAGGCTAGGCAGCCCTCGATGGTGCCGCCTGGCCAGACTCTGCCCAGCCGAGGGCCAGAGGCTGATCAGGCGGCACCGTCGAGGGCTACCCAGCTTGCCTCTGGCCCTCGACGGGCAACAAATTAATTTTTTTTTTTCAAACAAAAACTATATAAAAAACTTAATTTTTTTTTTTAACAAAAACTATTATAATTAAAAAAAATGTATTGTTTAATATTAAAAAAAAACTATTCAATTAAAATTTTAAAATGTAAAAAAACAATAAAAACAAATTAAAAAATATGTTTTAAAAAATAAATAAAAAAATATTAAAAAAATAATTATTTTTTAATTTTATTTATTTTTAAATTAAAACAATTATTATTTAAAATATAAAAAAACAATAAAAGAAAATTTTAAATACGTTTTAAAATATAAACAAACATACATAACAAGGTTTTAATTTTTAATTTTTATTTTCTTAAAACTAAAACTATTATAATTTAAAATATAGAAAAACAATAAAAAAAAATTAAAAATATGTTTTTATATATAAACAAACAAATATATGAATAATAAAATTTTCATTTATTTGTTCATTTTAAAAAACTGTTCAAGTCATATAATTTCATGGTTCAAGTATCTTGAAAACTTAAGATTTAAAATCTTGAGATTTACAACTTGTCATTAAGGTTTTTATGCGCTACGAAATTTTATCTTTAATGTTATGGTTGAAAATAATTACAATTTTAGGGTTGTTTAGAGTCAAGATATTTTATGTTTAACAACATGGATAATTTTTTTTTGAAATGATAAGCCCTTCAGATCTGATTTTGTTTATATTTAACATCATCTATCAAAAAATTTAGAATTTTACGATTTTTCAATGTCCTAATATGTTTTCTTTAATTCCATTGTTACAATGTGTCAAAAGTGTGACACAATGTTTTTTTTTGTTATTCCAGCATCAACTCGTTTTGTTTTGAGGGTGTTTTTTCAATCTTTTTTTCAAGAAACAATTTCGTTTTTAGCATAATTTTATAAAAAGGTGAAATTTGACCTTGAGAAAAAAACAAATGCGTCATGGAATACACACTTTTTGTTTTTGCAGCGTTTTTTCATGTTTTTTGAGTCTTTTTGGGCTAGAGTTCCCGTTTTGAGGTAATAGTTCCTATTTCATCGATAACATTGTTTAAAGTGTCTCACTGCCTCAAATGGAAAGAATGCAAAGAGTATCAGTATAAGGGAGGTCAAGCCTTCATTTTTCGGTCATTTGCACTCAAAGGATCAAAGGAATAAAAGCATAGGGTTAAGCTCCAAGATGGAAGACCAAGATGATTATGAGATTGCTACTGTATAACAAAATATGTCAGAAAACCAAGAACATCAGAAAGGGCTAAGTCAGTATGTCATGGAACCTGCAACAAATCAGAAGTGGCCAAAAGAGGAGATAGCATACATGATTGTGAAAGCCGTTGTACTTGTCAAAAATAGATTTATCATGCCTAGAGATCAATGAGAAAAATGAAAACAAGTTCCTCAGTCACCCATCAAGCAAGAGGAAATTTAATCTCCAAGGTAAGAACATAGAGGTTTTAAAGATGTTGCCACCATGCAAGTGCCTAAGGTTGTCAAAGTGTTGTTAGCATGTTCCAAAGATCAGAGGGAAGAGAGTCACTTCAAGGTTTTTATGACACTTATGGAATGAAAGTAACTAAAGGACATGAACAGGCCAAAAGCACAACGAATCATGTAACTCAACCAACATCTGAAGAAAAAAGTGTTAAAGGAATCAATAGGCCAGAGGGAGTCAAAATTTCACCATGTCAGCAACCTGAAGAGAAAAAAACAAAAAATGGTTCGTAAGGAAAAAGATCACTTGAATGTTTTTTAAGCCACATACTGAAATAGCTCAAATTGAAAAAACTAGTATAAGTGACCAAGTGATTGAAAACATTAGAAAGTGGGTTTACAAGGGATAAATTTGTTTTCCTAAGACTATAAAGAGTCATTTTTTTTTATCACTTAGCTCATTATGAACATGAAAAAAAAAGTAAAAAATCCTTCAAGGAGAAATTTTTTAGTTTCAATCAAAATCTGGGTAAGGTTACTCGGCACTACGCATTCGTGCAAGTGCTGCACTTATAGCACCCAGCACTACGCATTCGAGGGTTTTTGCAGTGTAAAAATACACTGCGCTGTGCATTCGGGTGAACGCGCTGCGCGTTCAGGTGGGCGCTACCCGTTCGCCCAGAATTGGTCGATAGGCAGGGCATCGTGTAGTGCTCCACCCAGGAGGAAGCCCAACAAGCCCAGAAAATTACCTGATGCTGCGCTCAAGAGGCCCGATAGGCCCAAAATGTACTCGACGCTGCACTCAGGAAGCCTAGAAGGCCTGCATGCAAGCAGGCGTTGCACCTAGGAGGCCCGACACCTGACAGCGTGTTCAGGCGCTACGCCTAGGCCAGAAATCCTCTTCCACTTGTAAAATTGCCAAAAAATCACAAGGGAGCACCTCCAAGATGCATTCAAGGACCTGCAAAAAAGTCAAAAGTTGGTAGGTGGCTACTTATCTTTATCCTCCAAGTGGTTTTGATGATTTAATGGTTAAAGGAAATTGACTAAACCCTAGTGACTAGAAACTCTAAGTCCTCATGACCAACACTCTCTTTTGACCTCCAAGAAATAAATGATCAGTCAAGAAAGGTGTCAATTAGGGTAATTACTGTCAATTCGAGTTAACACTTCATCAAAGCTCAAATGAAGTCATTCATAAGCCCACACCTCCATCTCACTCACTTTCAAGAACTGCCTTTCACCATCATTTCATTTCACTCCTCCTATCAAGTTTCACAAGCAAGCCCAGGGTTGTTTAAAGGCTGCACTAATCACCATGTCAGAAGAAGAAGGGAGTATTAGCAGTGAAGGATGCCAAGTGCCTATGAGGCAAAAGCACAAGGGTGGGAATTTTAATAGATTTGAACCCCAAGATACTGTGGAAATTACTACCTCTCCCATGATTCTCACATGTTTTCAGAATGTAAGGTGTTTTCAGTTTTGTGAAAAGGTCCAACAAGTGCAAAGTCACCCTGAGCTCACTAGGTTGTTTGTGCTAAACCTACACAATAAACAAGTAAATATTGCAGGGGTAGACTTTGAGTTATCATCAAATACCATTTCCCATGCTACTAGACTTCCTAATGTTCATGAAAAATCGTTCAAAAGGGCAAAGTTGGACATGAGCTGCTATGAGCCTTTTCTCAAGCCTAGGTACAAAGAAGGCTGCAAGACTATTTTCCCTTTATCACACTTGCTAGAGAGGTATGCACCCTTAATGAAGGTCATCATGAAATATTTTACATGTGAGGGGAGATACTCTAGGCTCTACTCCTACCATATCCGATTACTCATGCATTTTACTAGGGTTAAAATGCTTCATTTACCCTACTACTTGTCTAGGAGTATCGACAAGTTGTCTTTTGTTGTCCGAAGGAGGAGTTATTCCCAAAAAATGCAGAGTTGTTCCACCACTCCTTGATCAAGATGGTGGTACTACATCAGTTGGAGAAAAAAGGCATACCTTGGGAGGTGTTCATTTCTCATGGAATATTCACAAGCCCACAGCCTCATCATCAGCAAAATTTACCCTCATCATCTCATCCTCCTTCCTCCACTCCTCCATCACCTCCCACTGACCCTGACTCATCATCTACACAAATTTCCTCTCCTCAAGAAAACTTCCCTTCCTCATCTTCTCCTAATGCATCAGATCAAGAAGGAAGTGGCAGTGAACAAGCAAGTGACCATGAGGGTGAGGATGAAAATGAATCAGACCAAAATGAAGATGAGGGAGATGATGAGTCAAGCCAACAAGAAGAAGAAAACATGGAAACAAAGGGAGGGGATAACAATGAATAAAATGAGGAAGTTGACAGTGGAAATGAATTAAGTAGTGATGAAGAAGAGGTCAGCAATGAAGCAGAAGACATGGAGGTGGATAATGATGAAGATGAGGCAAGTGAAAAAAGAAACAAAGGATGATCCTAAGGGAAACAATGAGACTAAGAGCCCTAATGACAGTCAAAATAGTGAGGCTCATAGTCATGACATAGATGAGGGAAAATATGAAGAGAGCAACCAAAATGAAGATGAAGACAGTAAGGAAAATGAAGAGGCTGAAGATAGCATGGACACTAATGAAGCAAACATCAGTGAGGAACAAGATAGCAAGGAAGAAGACAGTCATGACAGTCATGAAAATAGTCATAATAGTCATGAAAACAGTGAAGGAAATGAAGAGCCTGATAATGAAAATGAAGACCACAACAATGATGAGGCAAGAAGCTACAATGAAGAACAAAATGAAAGTGTAGAAATCAATAAAGAGGCCAAAAGTGAGGCTGATGTTGAAGATAAAGAGGTAATTAGTATTTCAGGTGATGAAGAGGAAGATATGGAAGCAAATGATGGCAGCCATGATGAAAACACCAAAATAAGAAAAGTTGAGCCTTTTTCATTGGTATACCAAAGATGGGAAAGGCATGTGTTTGCTGCCTCAAAAAGGAAAGGGGCCACGCCTTCCACATCCACTAAGCCACTAGATAAAGGCAAAGAAAAGGTAAAGGAAGAAGAAGAAGATCAACACGAGGTTGAGAGAGAGTTCGAAATCATTCAAATTGACAGTGACGAGGAAAATGAAGCAAGGATCTCAAACTTGCTCATCCAGAAAAAAATGCCCTAATTGAATACCTCCAAGAAAATTTAGATAGGGCCAAGAGTGTGAATAATGCCCTTGAGATGGAGAACAGATAGCTAGGGGCACAGATTTCCATTTATGAGGCTAGAGAAATCAGGGCCTGGAAAGAAGCTTAAAGGGAACAAGTAAAGCTAGAGGAATTCATGGGAACCTATGAGGAAAGTGAAGATGAATAAGGGTAATCTAGGAGTGTTACACAACATTTTGTCACTGTCCCTGCAATCCCTCACCCCACATATTGGAGGGTCTTTCCCGTGACCTGTGAGCAGTGTCATACTCTACAAACACCTTCTTTTCATCCTTCTGCATAAGGACATCCTTTCTCCGGTTGAACATTTCCTGAGAAAGCCCATAAAACCTATGTTTTGGCATTGGCGCAGGTAGCCAATTCACCCCTCGCGCCAGTATGGAAGATGTACACTAGAGGCCATGCCAGCTGGTGCTCTGTCTCTTTGTTGTGCTTGCGCTAGCCTTTTTGGGAATTTTTTTTAACAAATTAGACGTGGAAGTTTCCTTTAACCACCTCAAGGATGATTCACAACAAGTGGTTAAACTTGATAAGCCACAGATCTCTTCCTTTAGGTAGTGGTTTTAGAACATTCTTGAAGATAGGACTCCCTTCCATGATTATAGGGATCCTAACCTCTCCTCCTTCCTCTATATAAACAGGTCTTCTCCCTTTACAAAAGCTAGCTGAACATATAGCCAAGAAGTTGAACTTGGAGAAGAGATACTATAGCTGAGTAATTGCTATCGAGAAGGTAGAACCAGGGAGAATTCCGTAGAGAGAGCCCCATCTGAATTCCTGACGAGCTTTGTGAGACGCGTTCCACTGGAACCTTGTTGGAGGAGACCACAACGTTGAAGCTTGGTTATACTCTTTCTTCTTTTAAATAATATACTCGACTATGGTATTGGTTCCATCTTTATGTTGTGTTTATTGATGCATTCATTTAGTCTTCTTCGACTGACTGATAGTTACAGATGCGAAATAGTATGTTGTATATCGTCTTTGTTTCTTGTGTATGTGCAGGTATCAGAGCATGAGAACAAATGGATCGCGATCTATCAAACTAGGAGTGAGAGGTAGCCACTCTTTCGACAACAACAACAACACAAGAGATATGGTAAGTTATTTATTGAATCTCCATTCATATGTTAACTAGGAATTGATGTTATAGCGTGTCTTGTTTGTGGCTAGACCCACTCTAGGGCTAGTGGGATTGCCTCTGTCCGTAGAGGGGATTTACCTCACCAACAAATTGGCGACTCCACGGGGGATCAATGCGAGTTTTTATTTTGTCCATTAGGTCTTCTTCTTGGTATTTTTTGGCTTAGCTTGCCTTTTCTAGTTGTTTTGTTGAGTCTTAGACCCTTGTTCAGCCCCAAAGGATTAGATCTGACCTCTGTTTTTCCAAAATTTTCATTTTTCTAAGGTTGGCTTGATTTGTGCGGTTTCCAGTCTAATAGTCACGCCCACTAGCACTTGTTTCTAGTTCATCACCTGCGCCATCCCCTGTCTGGCGCGGATTACAGCCAAACAGTTGCACCATTTCCTGTAGGTGTTATGGTTTTCCTTGTTTTGGAGTTTTTTGTCAGTACTGGTGCCTTTGGGTGTTTTCTTGACTTGATTTGAGTGCTTTGAGATTTTTTGTGACTGTGAACGACCTCCTTCCTTCAGTTATCTGTCCATTTCTTTCAGCATCATGGCCTTAGGGTTTCCCAGTGCTAGGGTATGCTCAGCCTCCTCTAGGAGTTTGAGTCTTTTGTTTCACAATCACCTTCATTATTTGCTTGATTACATTCAGCTCCATGGATCTGTTTTGAGCGATTGCATTTGGTGGAATGAGGCTTGAGTGAGTCTTGCCTCTTTCATTCAGTTTTTCTTCTTGTCACTCCAAGCATAGCTCACATTGCTTGTATGGGTCTGTTTCAACATCTTTCTTCAATTTGAGAGATTGTAACATTGGTTTGATTTTTGTCTTGTTTGCTTTTGAGTTGTTTGGATTGTTTCACTTTGACTCTCGCATTGATATTCTCAAACTAGTGTGAAGGTTTATTTTTCATGACATTTAGTGCACTGTTTTCTCTATTACATTGAAAAATCGAAAAAAAAAATTGTTCTTGCATTCTTGTTTGCATTGTGGAATTGAAAAATCCTTCGCATAACTAGCATTGGGCATTCTAGGAAAGATTTCTCTTTTTCATTAGCTTGCATCAGGTACTGTAGTGGATGCTCCTGTGTGTTCTCATTATTTGCTATTGCTTGAAAACTCCTAAACTTTCTCGTAGATAGCTTTTCATCGAACGAAATGGTATTTTATGGCATGTAGCTTGAATTTAGGGATTTGTGTGATCCAACATGCGGTAGGACCTTGGAATTGAAACATAAATACAAGATCAACTTAAAAAATTTTCAATTAACCTAAGGCAACATCGAAACTTAATGAAACATTTAGTGGTCTAAGTTAGAGACGTGTTCCAGCGTCTTTAAACCTAGCAGTTGTCGCTCGCCATCTGGCTTTAGACAACACTAGTACGGACTTGTGCTCCCCGTACCATCGATTATATAAAGGGAGACCCCTCTAGGTTGTAATCCTTTTATCCATAGGAAGCCGAGTCTGCCTCCTTATAACCGTGATACACCGAACACAACATTCAGGGAGACTACCTACATGTACGTCAAGTCCTTGGTTGATTTTTCTTTCATTTTATAACCAAGGTGTATATGGCAGTTCATGGGAACCTGGTACACCCTTTTGCCTAGACTACCTGAGCAATCATTTTCGATCTTTACTAACTCCATAAATTTGAAAATATCATCAAGCACTTGTCCTTTCACACTCGCTTAAAACTGAAAGAGACTAGAGTCATCTTTGACTATTTCTTGACTCCTAAAACATGAAACAACAAATTTTTGGTTTCAATGTGGTAAAATAAAATACCTACGATTACACGCCCATTAAATTTTGATTACTTGGCCTATCTTTGTTTGCCTTTGTTTTGATCCAAGAGTCTTCATTTTCGATATTTTTCCCTTTCCTGGTGTGCTACATTCACAGTGGCGGAACCATTGGTTTTTTCTACTGGTAGTCCTTTCTTGGACAATTCATCTGAGACTTCTCAGACCTCTAGGTCTACCGAGCTTCAATAGCCTATCATCCTGTCAGAGTACCCCTTTGGAGAACTAGTTGAGTTCCATTGGCCTCTTTCAAACTCTTGTTTTGGGTTTAGGGTCAGGGAACATTTTCCCCCTTTTACATCAGGATCACGATTTTTTGCTTTTATCATACCTCCTAGCCCTCGTAGTCTTTTACAATATCTCACGGTGGATTTAGACATGGACTCGTCTGGTCCTAATGGCAGTGAGGGTATTCTAGTTTTTGATGAAGAATACCAACTTTTCCTGGAAGACATCCATCAAGAGCCTACTCAATCTTCACCATCGGTGTCGCTTCCAGCTGGATATAGGTATTTAGGTTAGATTATAGCCGGTATTTCCTCAATGGAAACATCAACCCCATCAAGGGGGCCGATTCTCCCATCATTAGGGATGTTGCCAATGACACTTGTCTCGTCGATGCCTTTTTTTATGTCTGTTCCCACTAGCCCTACTGTCTGTGTGGCTGCATCGACACCGGTCGTCACTGCTCAGTCGTTAGGAGTTTCGACTTCGGTAGAGACTTTGATTGCCATGGCCATCCCTGACAGCCTTTATTTTGAGGAGTATCAGCTGGCTGTTCAGCAGTAGAACTCCCAGACTTATCAGTCCCCTCGGGATCCTTATCGGTCTTATTTTTCTCATTATGGCGCGGATGGTACCCTAATTTATTCACTTCCATTTCAATATGATGAGCAAGGCAACCCCATCTATTTTCCTGCTCCTGAGGCCTATCAGTTCATTAATGGTTTTATACCTACCTTTCATGTGCAACCTTCTAACCAACAAGGACAACCCTTACAGGGACAACCTTTGGTTCAACAAGGATATGATTTTGGCCCACAAGGACAACCCTTTCCCGGACAACCTTCCGCACAGCAAGCGTATGCATATGACCCACAAGGGCAACCCTTACAGGGACAACCTTCGGTCTAGTAGGGATTTTTTTACAGCCCGCAAGGGTAGCCTTACAATCCTCAAGGTCAACCTTTACAAGCTCAGCCTGTGGTCCAACTAGGGCAACCTCAAGGACCAGCTGGGAAACCGGTATATCAACCTGGACCTTCGTACGGTGCTGGGGAGCAGATCCATCCACCTCAACCTTTGGTGCAACCTCAACAGCCATATTTTCCAATTGTTCCAAGTGTTGCACAACCAGGGCCCTCTTATGGTCCTGCTCCAAGCCAACTTGGTTATCAGGCACAACCTGGCCCACCCCAACCATCAGGCCAACCTGCTCAACAGGGAAAACCTGGTGGCCTTCATCAGTCAGGTCAACCTGTTCAACCAGGACAACATGCACAACCTATTAACCCTGCTCAGCCACTGCTCTATTATATGCCACAGCCGAATCAATCTGTGCACCCGACCCATTCAGCTCAACAGGGCCCCACTTATCAACAGTCCATTCGACCCCAAGGCAGTTATTTTCCTCAAGGTCAATATTCACTAGTTTACAACCCGCCTCAAGGTTCTGCTTACTACCCTCAACTGCCAAGATATACTTATACTCCATAGCAAAAATTTTATACTGCTCAATCTGGATCCTCGTATACTCAGAATCAGTATCCTGGTTTTCAACCCCCGTATCCTAGTCCTCAGCCACCATATCAACCAAATTATCTAGATTATACCCCTTATGGTTCGAATCCTCCATAACAGAACCAATGGGGGTAGATTTATACTCAACCAGAATGGAGTATGGGTACGGGTCCTTATCGAGGACCTTCCATGCCTTTTAACCCTCAATTACCTTTTCTCACCACGTTGGAGTTACCGGATGTGTCCAAATTGACAAATGATCCCATTATTCATAATCCTTTTTGGCCTTCAGTTCTAATGAAGGTTCCAGGTGATTGTCCCAAGTTCGATGGCAAGTCTGGAGAAGACCCCCAAGCACACGTCATGACATACCATTTATGGTGTTCTTCCAATTCTTGGGTGGATGACTCTGTCCGACTCCGCCTTTTCCAGTGCACTCCTACCGGGGCTGCTGTTAAGTGGTATATTGAACTCCCTTGTGGCATCTTTCAAGATTTCAACACTCTCGCTATGGCATTCCTTACCCACTTCCAGTTGCCGGTTCGTTATGAAGCCCAGACGCATCTCTTAACATCCTTGAAATAGGACTAGGCTACCCATATCTCGGACCACATTCATGAATGGAGATGGCGTCATCACCTAATCAAGTTCGAAATTCCTGATCAGCTTCTTACTCATTGGTTCACTACCTATTTTTTCAATCAGATTGTGAAGGACATCCCCATGGGGGCATGTGTAACCGAGGAACAAGCCATCGCTCGTGCCCAGTACCTTGATTTACCATACTCTCAATCGGGAATTTTGTATGACATCTTGACTGAGGCTCTAGGAACTGGGACCTCTAAAGTGCTGGCTACCCCATCAATCGATGGCGTTGTTGGTTCTGTGTCTTAGACTTCACGCAAGTCTTCCAATGGGAAGCAGAACTCAAATTCTTCCAATAATTATGCTCCTCGGGCTACCCCGGATTCTGGTAAAACCTCAGAGGTCAATGCCATTCAGGCCAATCCTGCGGATAGGACTTCCAAGGGGAAAAATAAGGGCAAAGGCAAGGCCAAGGCTGATGCCCCAAAACTAGAATCATCTAAACCTTGTGTTGATGATGGTTCATAGCAAAAGCGAAAGTATCCTTGTCTGATTTGTGATGAGGACCACTACAATAAAGATTGTCCTAGACGATCTGAGGTTAGTCAACTACTCAAAGGTGCTAAGGGAACTCCATCAGTCCTTAAGGAACCTTTCTCATCTCAGCAAACCCAGATGGTCGAGCAACCTCCGCCATCTGCGTCATTTGGATCTCAAGTATTCATGATGAACGGTTCTGCACCCGTTTCCATCGCTACTCGGTCGAAGGATTATGCCGGATCATGCCAGGCAACCAAGAAAGAGGTCGTTGATGGTCCTCGTCCCCCACCTGTCTCTGGTCCTCTTGAGATTGAAAGGCCCAGTGCTGAACCCGTTGTATGGCCACCTTCTAAAGGTGGTCTCCAGAAATCTTCCTATAATCCTAACGCCTGCGCTGCCCAGCATTTCAGTATTGTTGAGGACTTAGCACAGTCGCCTTCCACGATGTCCGTGTTAGAAGTGCTTCAGAGTTTCCCGTCTCAACGGAAAGCGTTACTATCTACGATCGGCAGGATTGATCCTACTGATTCTAGCCTTCTCTCCTTCGACTTAGAGAATTTCATCCCCTGACTTTCGCACCAGATTGCGCTTGTTATGTAAGTCGGAATTAACAGTCTCAACATCCATAGAGCCGTAGTAGACGAGGATGCATCTACTTGTGTCATGTAATCTTCTTGCTGGAAGGCTATTGGCTCTCCAGCCCTGACTTCGTCACCCAATGCCCTTGAGGCATTTAATGAAAGGGAATTGAAACCCCTGGGTGTTCTCGCTAGCTTGTTGATCACGTTGCAAGGAAAGATAGTTAACATTAAAGTAGAATTCATTGGTGCCAAACTCAATTACAATATTCTACTCAGTCACAATTGGACTCACGCTATGCTGTGCATTCCGTCCACCCTCTTCCAACTTCTAAAGTTTCCAGACAAGAGAAAAATCATTACTGTCGATCAGTTTTCGTTCTTTACCTCGTCTTAACGTGCCATACATGGATCATATTCCTTCTCCCCCTGACAGTGTAGGGTTGGGTCTTTTTAAAGATCCCGCTCTCATGGGTATCTTTCCCTTTTCGCCACCAAATACTGTTCAAGTTAATATGGTCTCTCGGTTAGATGACCCATGGATCATCCCTTTGCCTAAACAGGTTGATTCATATGGAGATTCAATGCCACTTAGTCCAATTGAAATCAATTATTGTGAGCTTACCACTGCATCTAATTATCCCCCTCCTAAAGCTGCTCCTTTGAGCATGTCTCTCGACGTTTATTCTCAATCCCCCTGGCTTGGTGATGCAGATTCACCTGATCCTTTGAAAGAAGTGTTTCCATCCAACAAGGCTATCATGGAAACCATGTCTCTCAAGGATCTACCGTGGAGCAATGGGCATCATTGTTCCTCGTTTATGCCTGGCCTCGGGGCAATGTATAACTGTCTTAAGCGTTTTTCGTCTCAAGTTCCTTCTCCGCCGCTTCAAATGCCTATTTTGACTCATGAAGTATTCACTGAAAGTAACTTGGGTAACATTACTCAAACGATGCCTATCAACATTTCCGTGAAACCGGGAATTGTCAAGAACATCCATGTGGGAGTCACTTCCTCTTCCGAGGAAGTCCAAGTGTATACTAGCCTCTTTCGCGAATTTCGTGATGCGTTCACCTATTCTTACGAAGAGATGCCTGGAATCAACCCCAGTACTGTGGTGCATGAGATTCCCAGCTACCCAGGTGTGAAGCCTGTTCGTCAACGTCTTCGTCTAGTGCATCCTCAGAAAGCCGCCGCAATAAAAGCTGAAGTTGAAAAACTTCTCAAAGCGGGTTTAATTTATTTGATTCCTCTGACAGAGTGGGTTTCTAATATTGTCCCTATGGATAATAAGCAGGGAGAAATTTGTGTCTGTGTTGATTATCACGATATCAATTGGGCCTATCCTAAGTATAATTATCCCACCCCTTTCATCGATAAGATCATTGACGATTGTGCGGGTAGTGAGATTTTTTCCCTTATGGATGGTTTTTCTGGCTATAATCATATCAACATTCTCTCGTCCGATAAACGCAAGACCTCTTTTATCTGTCATTAGGGAACGTTTAAGTATAAGAAACTCCCTTTCGGCTTAAAGAATGTTGGGGCCACGTTCCAGCATGCGATGTCTTATGACTTTCACAATATTCGTCATATTTTTCAACCATACCTAGATGACCTTCTGACCCATTCAGTTGCGCGAAAAGACCACTCGGACCATCTCCACCAGATCTTTCTTCGTTGTAGACGCTACAACATCTGGCTCAATCCACATAAATGTGTCTTCTACGTCGACTACAGTATACTTTTAGGTTTTATCTTATCTAAATATGGAATTCACCTTGACCCACTTAAGTTTGAGGCCATTGTTAATCTCCCCTCCCCATCCTCGTTACACCAGCTTCAGAATCTCTAAGGGAAAGCGAACTTCTTACGTCGTTTCATCCCACACTATGCTGAAGTAGCCAAAGGATTCACACGGCTTTTAAAGTAGGACGTCCCTTTCTGTTGGGATGAGATTGCTCAGCAGTCTTTTGATAGGCCTAATAAGTTACTTGTCAACGCTCCCCTATTACATCCTCTGAATTACCATCGTGATTTCACCCTCTATCTAGCTGCCACCTTCAGTACGATCGCCATGGTTTTGGTTCAAGATGATGATGATGGTGCCGAGAATATTGTTTACTACTTGTCTCAAAACCTTCTCGACCCTGAAACACGTTACGCACATATCGAGAAGTTCGCGTTGGCTGCGGTCTAAGCCATCCAACATTTTCGTCATTATACCCTTTTACGCATGGTGACCATGATTTTTGATTGTAATCCCATGACCTATATTCTGTCTCGGTAGTTGTTGGGGAGAAAATACTTGAATTGGATCTTTATCCTCCAAGAGTTTGATTTGGAGTTTACTACTGCCAAATAGAAGAAATCACTTGTTTTCGCTGATTTAATTTGTTCTCTCCCCGCTGACTCTGCTCCTTCTCATTCCGATGATCATATTCCAGACGAAACTATTTTCTTGATTAGCACCCTCAATCTGTGATACGGTGATATCATCGTGTATCTCCAAATGTCTACTTTTAGGTCTGAGTTAACGAAGGATGCCTGACGCCACATTTGGCATCATTCGCAACCTTATCACGTTATTGGAGATAACCTTTATCATGTTGGAGTCGATTATGTACTCCGCTAATGCCTGACCCTCGAGGAAGCTGAAAAAGGTTTAAATGACTACCACAGTGGTGTCTGTGGAGGTCACATGTCTGGTTATGCCACCGCACAGAGGATCCTTCGTGCTGGCTATTTCTGACCATCCATTTTTAAAGACTGCATTGTCGCAGTAACAAATGCCATGCGTGCTAGATATATCAATGCAAGATGTCTGCGCCACCTTTTCCTTTACATCCTGTCATTACCGTTGCTCCTTTTTCCAAATGGGGCATCTATTTTATGATGTGAAACCCTCGTTTGGCCGGGGGGCATGCCTATATTATCATCGCCATCGATTATTTTACCAAATGGGCCGAAGCAATGCCTGCACTGGCTGTGGACAGTAAGACAACAGCAGAATTCATATTCAATCACTTTATTACTTGGTTTGGTGTCCTTCAAGCCATCGTTACTGATCATGGTTCTCATTTTTGGGATTATATGATGGCGGAGCTGACGTCTAAGTTGGGTCTGCGTCATGACAATTCAACACCTTATTATCCTCAAGCTAATGTCCAAGTTGAATTCGTAAACAAAGTCCTTGTTACAATGCTTTAACGAACAACTGGGATCCATAAATCAAAATGGCATCTCATGTTGTTTTCATCTCTTTGGGCTTACCGAACATCGATTAAGAATGCAACCGGATTTACCCCGTTCCAATTGGTATACGGTTTGGAAGCCACTCTTCCGATTAAATGTGAAATCCCTTCACTCAAACTAGTTGTGGAATTACTGCCTAATACTTCACCTGAGGAAGAACATCTCCTCTACTTAGATAGATTGGATGAAACTCATCGCTTAGTTGCCTTGGTCATCGAAGCACAGAAGAAGCAAGTCAAATCTCATTTTGACCAAACAGTTTCCCCTCATTCTTTTATCGAGGGTGATCTGGTTCTCCTATACGACCAAGCTCATGACAAGCTAGGGCAAGAAAATTCCAACCCATGTGGCATGGGCCCTACATCATCAAATTTGTGTTACAGAATGGGGCTTATGAGCTTATTGATTATGAAGGTTACCCCTTAGCACACCCCAGGAATTGGTTGTACCTCAAAAAGTATTAATATTGAGTCATTCATGCATGATATGTGTACATGGTGATTTTTTCATTTTTGTGCATGCTTTGGTTTGATGTGCTTTGTGAGATTTTTCTTCTTATTGGGTCTTGTTTTCCATGTAGATGTCTATTTCCCCTTATGTTGGTTTTGTAGATGGTTCTTCCCGCAATACCAGGAACTTGTCTTCGACAGCCTGGGTAATTTATGATCCTATTGGTGAGTTGATCAACTTACAAGGTATTTGTCTAGGACCGACTACAAACAATGCCACTGAATATAGTGTTTTTTTGGAACTATTAACCGAGGCAGTTAACCTCGGCATACACGTGTTGCTTGTGAATTTGGATTCACAGCTTGTTGTTCCTCAACTTAACGGTCATTATTCGGTTCGAAACCCATGCATTTTGAGATTGTATTTGCGTATTAATTTACTTGAGAGACATTTTGATTTCATTACATATCAACATATACTGAGACAAATGAATACATTAACAGATGAAATAGCTAACATTGTGCTAGATAGACATTTGCGCAATTTATAAAAACATCATCATATGTAAATAGACCCATGTAGAAAATAGATGTATATATATATATATATATATATATATATATATATATATATATATATATATATATATATCGTCTATTTGCAACGTGTGCATCATATAAAACCCAAAAAATATATATGTCTATTTCAGTTACATCATGAGACAACATGTCTCTCAAAATATGCAGAAATAAAGCCTAAGTGCCTAATCAGCGTGGTGCTCATGATAGCATGTCACCACCCGTACCAATCACCTCAGCAAGCGATGGATACAACTTGGCACCCCTACAATATGCCTCTGATAGGCCCGAGGCACATCATCAAAACGAGCATAGTTTTGAATCCCACGGGTGATCCCCGCAAGGTTCTCTACTATCTCCTCGTCAATCCCCTCACCCTGAGGATCGAAATCACGAGGAGTTCGCCTCGCTATTGGCGACATACCTGCAAGACGTTCTGGGCCAACATATTCATACATATAGAGTAGCTGTTAGAACATGCATATATACCCAAAAAAATTATAAACTCATGAAAATAACAAATGAGTCTTACCTAGCTCTTAGTTCCAATTCTCTCCCTCTGAGAGCGGGAGGTCTAGGTCTCCGGTGAATTCTATGTCGGCATAGGGCCAATACTCCATGACAATTAGTTGTCATCAGAGCCAATCAAAAAACTCTGGCCTCTAGGACATCTGTTGGCCACCCCTTGCTCTAGGCATCAGTGCGGCCCATCGGGCCATCCGTGGCTCTGTGGGTGGCGGCATCGAGACAATAACCTCTGGACGCTGGAATATGGGTAATCGTTCAAAGAATAACGATACTAGAATCGATCCATACCCAAAATTCTTTATTTTTGTCTTCTTTCACTTAGTGAGTTGTTGTTTGATGTTGAAAGTCACGGCCTCGGCCCAGTTGAAGATAGTCGGGTTCATGCACTCTGAGGCAAGAAGTAGTTGTGTCTTCATGGCCTCATGCGGTGCCTATGATCCCACAACCCTCATGATAGTGTGCAGCACTACTCTTAGTGCCAGATTAGGGATGGTTTGGATGTCCACTTTGCCACACCCTGTTCCTTTTCTTGCATGTTGGTGTTCCCATGTTTTGGCCAGGTTGACAGAGACCAAAAGATGAGACAACATAGAACCACTTTCAGACCTTAGGATCTAGCCCTCCTAGGTCTAGAGAGGGATCTCTCTATGGTAGTCAAAGGATATGTCTTTGAAGCTCTTAGGTTATGATTTTAGGCTAGTTATAGGCACACGGTTGTTGGTTTGATTGTTTGTGTTTGGTTGGAGGGAATCAGGAAAATAAGGACCAATATGTGACAAGGATGAGCAAAGAGGAAGCTTAGGCAGAGACAGATAACTCAGAGAACAACGAAGCCATTGGGCAATTGAGTCAAGAAAGGGTTTACTTGTAATCAATGTGCAAGCTTTCAGTTGGGCTAGTCATCTAGAGCATTTGGATCTTGAAGGAGATATTTGGAATGGGACACAAAGGATTGAAAATGAAGGAGGAGAACCAACCAACTTTGTCTATAGATCAGGCCAGAGGTCATTTAACTCCAGGCCTGCTTGGACAAAATTAGAGGCAGAACAAGGGATCTTGGAAAGGTTAGCTGGTCGTGCAAAGATCCTAGTGGACAGGGCTAACACTAATCCCCAGTGTTCCCAAACCTTCCAGCTAAATCCTACCAAGAACATATAAACATGGACTTCATCAATTCATACATCAGAGAGTAGGCAATATCATCCACTACACTGGTTAAATCAATTGAAATCAACATTCAGATACACATATAAGCAGAAAACATTGAGGTAGGGAGAGCAGGAAACATAGGGCACCTATCAAGGGTGAATCCTATATTATACTTATGTTGCCTACCAGTAGAAATGAAATGAAATGGAACATAACATAAGAGCAAGTCAATCACAAATACAGAGAAAAAGGAAACATCACCAGCTGCTTTAGATCAGGATCCAAAGAAACATGCTTGTCATATTAAAAACAACACCAATCAGGTACATCATAGCCCATAGCTTGAACATTCAGTCTGAATACATCTAATCTCAGTCTATCTTACAATATACACAGAGAACTTGTCTCAAATAGGAACATTGCTTGCATTCCACTGATTTCTCATCAACAACCATTACAATGTTTCCTTCTGTGCTTTATAGCAAAGAATGGACCTAAGATCGACTGAAGGAGTAGGTGAAAATTGAATGTATCATTAAATACACAAATGAATGTAGGCAAGAAACCCATTCTACTTGACATGCTTTATATTTAATCTCTGTCACCTTCTTTGTGAGAGAATGATCTACTCCAGATTTGATCTTGACATCTTTTGACTGAAGTACTCCTGGTGGTTTGAACAAAAATGAAGTAAACTGCTAGGAAGGTCTGTCTCATAAATGTCTGACTATTTTGAGGTCTGTTGTCTGGTGGAAAACTCTTCAGGGACATGGTACATAATAAAGCCGTATGGGCACCATGTACTTGGTGAAGAACAAACATTTTGTCGATGAAAAACCCAGATATTACCTTTTTCTTGTGCTTGGAATCCTGTAGTCGATCCTCGGGGCCTGTAATCTGCTGCTTTGTCCTCTAAACTTCGGATTAAAAGCTCAAGATCCTCATAAGCTAGCTTTAACCTTTCTTTTCCTCTGTGCTGAAACATTCTGCCGCTCCATTTTCTTCTGACAGGGTAGCTCAGGTTTTAATGGTGATGGGATATTTGCTACAGATTTCGCACTCTATCTTTTCCTTGATGTAAATCCCGTCAGCGGCTTTCTTTGACAATTTTATGGCAGCGCTGGCCCTCGGATTTAATTCTGCCTGCAAACTTCTCCATTAAGATGGTACGATCGGAGCATGGAGGCTTTCACCTCTAGCAACCTTGCAAAACAACAACTGTGAGGAAATCCATGGATGTGGATGATGGAGGAGGCGAGGACACACTGTGGACGTGGAAAATAGCCATGCAGACGGAGAACTGGGGAGAAATCGCGAAAAATGATGACAAAATTCTCTGGTGGAGGAATAATGAAACACAGCGTGAATACACGTAATAGACGAATGAAAACATTAAAAAAAACACGACAAAACCAAAGATATAGTGACGGAGACGGAGAATGTAAGGGGTGTACACGTGGCAATGACGTGGCGAGACGGGGTGAGGCGAGAGACCGTGGAATGGTCAGCAATGTATGGATAGATCTGGACCGTCAGATATCCAGAGAGATCGACGGCGGAACGCGACGCACAGTGGGCCATGGGGGCAAGGGATAGCAGGTTAAGCAGTGTGCAGCTTTGATGAATCATGACCGTAGGATGAAGCGCTTGAGATCGGACGGTGATCGTGAATTCCGCTGCCCGGCTTTCGTCCGAAGATTAATGCGCGAAATGGCAGTTTTCAGAATAGTAAAGGAGGACGCGTGGCAGGAGATGAATGGAATCGCTGGGGCTCTAGGGAAAACCGCCCTGCGCGCAACGGTGGTGCGGAATTTACCGGCGGGTTTGGAGGTATGACGTATGGCAGGCGGGGTCCACTATTTCGGGCGCACTCCGCGCCGTTGGATCCGGTGTTTAACTGACGGTTGAGATTTATCGATCAAACCAAATATATTAAAACCCCCAAATGCGCGTTTGCAAAGGTTTTTTGATGATTTTTCGCATGGGGAAAGGTTAGGAGGGCTAAGCGCCTAGTGGATTTGGTGCTGGTCACGGCGTCGGGTTTCATGGAAAAGAGGGGGCGCGGGCTATCAGAAAAAGGGCTAGGCCTATCATATAGTCGGAAAGTGGGTTTTTAAACCCTTTTAGTGTATTCCAAGGCCTAAGGAGGGTAACGGTAGAAGGATTAAGGGGAATTTTGAGGGAACAAAGGTAAAGGAATAATCCAAAGGGGATTTTGGGGAGATTAGGGGGGGAATTGGGGAGACGACAAAGGGTAAACAGAGGTGACAATGTGATGTTTTGTAGGGGTATAAAGGGCAGTAATGGGCTTTTTAAGAAATGAATCAGCAGAGGAACCATATGTTAGGCACAGCACACAGAGACTCCAAGGAGGATGAATTTTTAGGGGAAAGGCATTCCTTGGAGGCTCCAGAGCAAACTGGCCCCCATCTTGCTTGTCAAGAATTTCATAGGGGGGCTAATAGTGGCTCCACATGGGGATGGATGCTCCTTGGAGGAGTCAAGAAACCAGATATGATCTTTGGAGTAGGCCAGATGCCTGCTATCATAAGCCATCTTCGTTCTTTGATTTTCAGCTGCCACCATATTTTGGATACACAAATCAGCAGAAACATTTTCCCAACCGATCTACCTACCCAAACTACAGCTCTACAATTTTCCCTTGGGTGCATTTGAACTAACAGACCCTTTCCATTTTATCTTGCAAAAAAAATACAAACCTATTCTAATTCTACCCTTATTGCTCCATGAGGCCAGATTAGATTGTTGACCTCATCTATTTCTCTACCTAATCTACTACCTGTTGGGATTAAACTGTCCAACATGTTTCTTCACCTACATTCTAAGACAGGAAATTTAAACACAGCCAAGTCAGGATTAGACTATCTGACTTGCTGGGCAGAAACTTGTAGAAAACAAAACTGTGAAGGCATGGAATTCTGCAACTGTGAAACATCCTTCTTCCTTTCTTGTGACTCAGGTTTTGAGCATATTTGAGTCACTTTTTTCTTTGATTTCAGCTCTAGCTTTGGGCAGATTAGAGCTGATTCTTCTTTTCACTATTGGTCCAGATTTTGAGCTTGTTAGGACCAGCTATTCTGCTTCCTTTTGGCTCAGATTTTGATCAAGTTTGAGCCATGCCTTTTACTTCAGAGGTTCATGTTTTGAGCATGTCTGAACCTCTCTTTTCATTCTGTTTTTTGGAACATTTTTTTTTTTTTTTTTTTTTTGAAAATGAAAAATTGCAATGGTATGTACAATGGAGATGAAACTGGAAATAGAAAATCAATAGAAGTAATGTTTGAGCATCCTGCCATTGACAGGACCCCCAAACAATTCTGTGCCATCAAGTTCTTGCAGAAAAAATGCATTGGGACCCACAGTGGCTTGTATGATATATGGACCTTGCCACAAACTGTCAAACTTACCATGTTTGCTTTTGTCCTCTCTTCTCGAATCCCATCTCAGAACCTTATCTCCAACCTTGAAATCTGAAGCTTTGGTTCTTTTGTCAAACTGTCTCTTTATGCCTTCCTGTACTCTGACAGCTCTGCTATAAACCTGCTCTCTTTTTTGCCGCAGATGGATTGTTTCATTAATTCTCCTTATCATGCTGTCCTCTTCTGATTGGATCTCCTGAACAAGCTTGATTACTGGAACTCCAAGACTAGTAGGAAAGACTGCTTCCGTCCCATAAACCAGCTGGAAAGGTGCCATGCCAATGGATTTCTTTGTGGTGAGCCTGTCTACCCACAAGGCATGTATTAACTTTTTATGCCATGATCTTTTGTTCTCTTCCAGCTGCTTCTTAATGATTGTAACCAAGATTTTATTTGATGATTCGGCTAGGCCATTACCCTGGGGGTAATAGGCAGTTGAATGTCCAAGTGCTATTCTGTACCTGTGATGGAAATCAACCATTCTTTTGGATCCGAAAGCAGCAGCATTTTCAGTGATTATTTTCCTTGGACAACCAAAATGAGATAAGATGAAGTCTTCTAGGAACCTAATGATGACAGAGTCAGTGGAATTCCTAGTGGGTATAGCTTCTATCCATTTAGTGAAGTAATCTGTAGCAGTTAAAATCCATTTATGTTGCCCAGAGGAGGCAGGATGAATCTCTCCTATAAAGTCTAGGCCCCATTGCATGAAGGGACCTTCTATGGTGATA
This sequence comes from Pinus albicaulis, assembly GCA_034641835.2. Lineage (NCBI taxonomy): Eukaryota > Viridiplantae > Streptophyta > Pinopsida > Pinales > Pinaceae > Pinus > Pinus albicaulis. The sequence continues at coordinate 944,598,877 of CM076569.1, forward strand.
GGTTGTAAAGGGAGGGGCAGGAGCTTTCTTTTGCCTTCAAAGATTTGGCATTTGTGGCAGGAAAGAATCATTTTATGGACATCACTGAAGAGGGTAGGCTAGTAGTAACCAGCCCTGAGTATCTTATTTGCAGTGGTTTTCCAACTCAGGTGGCCTCCACACTCCCCAGCATGGAATTCCTGTTTGATTCTTTCAGCTTCAGTTTCAGAAAAAACATTTCAGTAGAAGGCCATTTGGATTTTTCCAATATAGACTCTCATTCATAATGCAGTAATTTCTAGCCTTGAGTTTTATGAATCTGGCCTTTTTTTTGGACAGTTATGGAGGGGCATTGAGGCTAGTGAGCACATAAAGGATGTCGGTATACCAAGGAGAGTTCTGAAACTACTCCTCAACAGTTGGATGGGGCAATCCTTCCTGCTCATCTAAGGCATTCATCATGTTAATGTCCAAGGCCTGAAAATTTGTTTCAGCCATTAATTGGGCTAGGCCTTGACCTTTGATCAAGTTGGTGGGTTTTATTTCAAGGTCGTATTCCAAGATTGTAGCAATCCATTTGCCCCTTTTCCCATCAGGGTCTTGGGACAAGATATCCTTAACCACTATATTTGGAACGAAAGCAATGGTGTGAGAATGTAGAATGTACACCCTAAATTCTTTTAAGGCCTTAATCAGGGCATAGGCCTGCTTTTTCATGATGTTTTACTTTAAGGGTGCATCTCTTAAGGCTTTACTAAAGAAGGCTATAGGCTATTCATTACCTTCTGAATTTTTCTGCAGCAAAACTGCAGCTATCGTGTGTTGTGAAGCAAATGAAAAGATCAGAAAATATTTTGAGAAGTTAGGGCTGATAAGCACGGGGGCCTGAGTGAGTGCAAGTTTTACTGACCCAAAATATTTTTTGGCTTCAACAGTCCACTTAATTCTTGCATCTTTCTTTATAATTTCAGTCATTTTCCTAAGATGCTCGACAAGATTGGGGATAAATCTTCTAAGGAAATTGATCTTCCCTATGAAGGACTGCAATTCCTTGATGTTTCGTGGATGTGTAATTTTAAGTATTCCCTCAACTCGTTGTGGGTCTATCCTAATCCCTTTCTCGGATATAATGTGGCCAAGAAGTTTACCTTCTTGCAGCCCAAAAATAGTCTTTTTAGGATTCAAGGACAGACCGTACCTTCTACATTTTTCAAAGACTTTCCTCAGATGTTTCAAGTGTTCTTCTTCAGTTTTAGAAAAGATAGTCAAGTTGTCCAAGTAGATGACTATAAAGTGTCCAATCTCATCTGAGAAAGCAATATCCATTGCTCTCTCGAAGGTAGCTCCAGCATTCATCAATCCAAAAGGCATTTTCAAGTACATGAAGGTGCCCCATGGAGTGGTAAAAGCTGTTTTGAATTGATTTTCTGGGAGTACCAGAACTTGATTATATCATGATTAACCATCAAGCAACGAGATTCTCTTAGAGCCTACTACTTTCTGAAGGATATGTTCCATTCTAGGCAAAGGGTAGTTGTCTTTCAGGGAGGCTCTGTTGAGGTTTCTGAAGTCTATGCATAGCCTGATCTCCCCTGTTTTCTTCCTTACAGCCACTAATTTTGACACCCAATCAGAAAACCTTACCGGGACTATTATGACTACATCATACATCTTCCTGATCTCTTTTTCTACAGCAGGCAACTGTTTTGGATTGATTCTTCGGAGTTTTTGTTTGAAAGGCTTCTAATTTTCCTTTAGTGGTATTTTATGTTGTATGATGTTGGTGTCATAGGCCTTTAAGTCTTCATAACTCCATGCAAACACATCAATGAATTCCCTAAAAAGGTCAATGTACTTCTTCTTCATGTTTGCAGGTATAGACTTAGCCAGTTTTATCATTTTGGGTCTGTCTTCAGTGCCTATGTTGCATTCTTCTATATCTGATTCTACATGTTCTATTGTGGGCTTTTTTGCTACATCATCAAAATCAAAGAGGTCCTCCAAGGGTGCCAGGCCTCTGGGTATATTCTTGTCTTTGGCCTGCAGCACTTCGACCTCTTCATTTTCTGCATTTTCACTGTCTTTATTCAAATCTCCAGCTTTATCAGAAAAAAGGTTTATTGCTATGTTACAGGGTGTTTCTTCCTCATCTGAGGAATTTTCATCTAGGCAGAAGTTATCAGATTTGGAGTCTGAATCAGAAAATTCAAACTCATTTCTGCCTATCAGGAAATCCTCAATCTGTTTGTCTCCTTCAAAAACCTGCCAATATTTTTCATTTTCTGGCACTGCAGGCCTGAATTTGGTCTGAATGATAATCTGTTGGTCAGCTGGGGTCTTAGGATATGAGCTAGCTAGGCAAGCTAATCCATTTGCAATTGTATTTTTCCCCCTAGGAATGAATACTAACTCATATTCAACAAACGTTTTCAGCAAATCTAGAGTATCATTCCTGTATGCCCTAAGCCTGGGATGTTTTTCTGAATACTCGCCATTCATCTGTTTGATCACTAACTCTGAGTCTCCTCTCATGGCTATCCTACGGGCTCCTAATTTTTCAACAGATTTAAGCCCAAGATCAGAGCCTCATATTCTGCAATGTTATTCGTGCATTTGAAATGCAGATTGACAGCGTGGCTCTCTGCGTGATCATTTTCAGTGTTACGCAGCCACACTCCTGCTCCAACGCTTTGCCTAGTACAGGACCCATAAAAGTTCATTTCCCACTGGGGTTCGTTGTTTACTTCGTCTTCATCCCTCCCCCTACAACTGGGGTCGCCATTATGTTGAGTTGTAAGGTCTGTACTAGGAGAGGGGTTATTTTGTTTTTCATTATGGGCATGGAGATCAGGGAGGTGGCTAGCTTGATGTTTTTGTTCTGTTTTTGTTTCATTCAGCGTTATACTTTCAACATATTTCCCATGGTCTTCTTCTTCGTATTCTTCCCGAGTAGCCATTATTTTGAATTCCATGGGCTGTATGCTTGTATTTCCATTATCTGACCTCGGCTCTTCTGAGGATTGGTCATTGTAGAGGATAAAAGAGTCTAGATCTATATGTACAGAGTATAATGGCACGTCTTCAGGTTTTTGGGGGCTACTGACTAGGAATTTCATCTGAGACTCTCTATACAGTCTTCTAAGTTGGCCAAATATGGGGATAGTGGCATATGAGCCATCCATCTGCATTGTCCCTTGCAATTTGGCTCCCCATGATCTCGACAATAGCATGCCATACTTTGGTGGCACATCTGCCACCACAACATCCATGACCATACATTTAGCAGGAATCTGGGTTAAATTCACACATAAATCTTTGATTAGGCCTAGGCATTTTACTCTTCTAGAGTCAAATGAATATAAGTCTTTGTAAGGTCTGGTAATTTCTAAGCCTAGCCTCTCCATCACTACCTTAGGCATTAAGTTGTGTGATGCTCCGGAATCATGCATGGCATTGTGGAGTATTTTTTCATGAATGTTGAGACTGATATAAAAAGGTGGAACTACCCCTTCCTGAAACTTTCCTTCAGTTTTGGGACCAAAGAGTAGGGCGGGTTGATCATCATTCAGATTTACAGAATCATTCATTTCTCCCAGATTTAATGCTTTTAAAATTTGGCCTTTATATACATCCTGAGTGGCCAGCTCAAATAATGGTACAGAAATTTTGATTTTTGCAAGTTCACTCTCTAAATTGAAAGTGGACTGTGTCTTGGAAACACTTGACTCTGTTTTATTTGTTGCCTTGGTAGCTGAGTCATTTGGTGTTTTCTCACTATGTACAAGGTTTGGAGTAGTTGTATCAGGAGTACTAACTGAAGTGCTAGTACTGCTAGTTGGTTGACTTTGTTTTTCAGTGTCCTGGTTGTCCTTCTCCTTATGTTTACCAAAACTTTCTGCTGTTGTTTTGTTATTTACAGAGGTTTCCTTAGAAGTTTTGTCAGGTCTTTTCTTGATGGTTACCTCAGGAGTCTTCGTTTTGAAAGTATCTTGGCTTTTCTTGCTTTTAAGTTCATATTGTTCCCTGACCTGTAGCATGGCATCCTCAAATCCTAATCTGTAATTCTCAGTTTCCAACCATTCCTCATCCCAAAATGATGGTGAGGGTTGATCTTATTCTGAATCACAGTTAAGGACTGAGTCCTCTACTTCAAACATGTTAATTGTATTCCCTTCAGACTCTTCAATGATTCCCTCGTCCTCGTCTAAAAATTTTTCTTGAAATGGGGGAATGAATTGTTGGTCTGACTCTCTTTGTCTGTTGGGAGCAACATTGTTTCTTCTAATGTTTTGGTTCTGGTTTCTGTTTTGGTTGTTGTTTTGGACAACCATCCTCTTAATCATTTGTTGCAGTTCTTCCACATTTTTAGACAGTCTGTCATATTTGGGATCGGATATGGAAGCTATGTTTTCATCTCTATATGTTACCCTTTTTTCAGCTTTTAGTCTCGCCCTCTTTTCAATTAAGTTTGCTTCTATGGTTATGGCTCATTTCTGCATGTCTTCCAGTGTGGTATACTCTTTATCTCTTAGCTCATAGGCCATGTCATCATCAAATCCATCAGGATATTTTTCTAGGGCCATACCTTGTGGAGGTTTCATGTGTGGAGGGAGAGCATTATAAATGCTGTTGAATCTGGTGGTGTAATCATGAACACTCTCTCCTACATTCCTCTTAAGGGACATGTATTCTGCAAGGAGCTGGCGAGGGTTTGCTCTAACCTCCCACTTGTTTATAAAGGTCTGGTATAATGCAGGGAGATCTTGAATACTGCCAGGAGGCAATCCTTTAAACCATTTCTTGACCTCACCCCCTAAGCTTTGGGCAAAGATCCTCATTTTGATTGTTTCATCATCAATTTCCATATAGTCAAAAGAGTCCTCCATTTTATCTACATGTTGCTGAGCTGTTATGGACTCTTTAGCAGTAAAGTGTGGGATTTTTGACTGATAATCGTTGGGCAAGGGTAACAAGGGTTGAGGTAAAAGCAAAGGTGCATACCAGGCTGCCATAATGATGTTCTGATGGGGTAAAAGATTAGCTTGAGCAGCTGGTATTTGGATGACAGGGATGTTTGGACCAGCAGAAGTCTGTTGAGCAAATCTAGGGTGAGAGAGCCCCAAGTTTTAAAGGAAGTGAAAATCAGGTGGTGTGGAAGGAGGGGTAACACTGTTCCTAGTGTTTTGCCCACTGCTAGATGGTGTATTGTAAACTTCGAGGTCTTGCTAGTCTAGATGGTTGAATGACCTAATTCTCGGTAGTCTATTAGGTATGTCTAGGTCAGGGAGGGAATGTGCTAGAGCTGTTAGGTTTTCTGGTGCAGAATTAGCTCTAAGAATGTGGCTGGAAATGGTTGTTCTTTTAGGTGTAGGAGCTCCTTTGAGGATACTCTCTAGATTTTCAACTACTTCCGGTGGGTTTGGATCAGGGTAAGCTCTTGTGTAGATGGCTCTCAAAGCCAGAATGTTGTTTATAAGCCAAGCAGTTTAACCCTACCCGTTACTTCTACTGTGGTTAATGTTGTCTTAGGGGCTGGCCTCCCAGTGGAGTCTTCATTATGTTTCAGGTCTAGTCTCCCAGTGGAGTCTGATTGTGAAACCAAGATAATCAGCAGGCCTACTGATCACCAGTGGATTCCCTTAACGTTTAGGAAAAATGGAGTCGCCGGGTGGAGGGTTTAGGATGTTTCTAAAGGATACACTATCCACCACAGTGCTCAGGCACTATCACCTTTCAAGAATCTCCTCTAAACAACAAGCTCTAACCAGAGATTTACTGGGAGGGCATTTATCAGATATGTCACCTCTGAAAAGAGGATGAGATCTGGAGGCTACCTGGCCCTTTCCAGGCTCTGTCTAAGAGTATGGTGGATATTCAATAATGGAGGTTGATTCAAGAAAGGGGTGACTTACTGTCAACCTTACCAGATTTCTAAGTTTCTGAGTCTTTTACGAATGTTTAAGGTGAAAAGCACTCAGAGTTCCCCAGCGGAGTCGCCATTATGTTGGTGTTCCCATGTTTTGGCCAGGTTGACAGAGACCAAAAGATGAGACAACATAGAACCACTTTCAGACCTTAGGATCTAGCCCTCCTAGGTCCAGAGAGGGATCTCTCTATGGTATTCAAAGGATATGTCTTTGAAGCTCTTAGGTTATGATTTTAGGCTAGTTATAGGCACAGGGTTGTTGGTTTGATTGTTTGTGTTTGGTTGGAGGGAATCAGGAAAAGAAGGACCAATATGTGACAAGGATGAGCAAAGAGGAAGCTTAGGCAGAGACAGATAACTCAAAGAACATCAAAGCCATTGGGCTATGGAGTCAAGAAAGGATTTATTTGTGTTCAATGTGCAAGCTTTCAATTGGGCTAGTCATCTAGAGCATTTGGATCTTAAAGGAGATATTTGGAATGAGACATTAAGGGCTGAAAATGAAAGGAGGAGGACCAACCAACTCAATCTATAGATCAGGCCAGAGGTCATTTAACTCCAGGCCTGCTTGGACAGAATTAGAGGCAATTACAAGGGATCTTAGAAAGGTTAGCTAGTCGTGCAAAGATCCTAGTGGACAGGGCTAACACTAATCCCCAGTGTTCCCAAACCTTCCAGCTAAATCCTACCAAGAACATATAAACATGGACTTCATCAATTCATACATCAGAGAGCAGGCAATATCATCCGCTACACTAGTTAAATCAATTGAAATCGACGTTCAGATACACATATAAGCAGAAAACATTGAGGTAGGGAGAGCAGGAAACATAGGGCACCTATCAAGGGTGAATCCTATATTATACTTCTGTTGCCTACCAGTAGAAATGAAATGAAATGGAACATAACATAACAACAAGTCAATCACAAATACAGAGAAAGAGGAAACATCACCAGCTGCTTTAGATCAGGATCCAAAGAAACATGCTTGTCATATTAAAAACAACACCAATCAGGTGCATCATAGCCCATAGCTTGAACATTCAGTCTGAATACATCTAATCTCAGTCTATCTTACAATATACACAGAGAACTTGTCTCAAATAGAAACATTGCTTGCATTCGACTGATTTCTCATCAGCAACCATTACAATGTTTCCTTCTGTGCTTTATAGCAAAGAATGGACCTAAGATCGACCGAAGGAGTAGGTGAAAATTGAATGTATCATTAAATACACAAATGAATGCAGGGCCGAAACCCATTGTGCTTGAAATGATCTATATTTAATCTCTGTCACCTTCTTTGTGAGAGAATGATCTGCTCCAGATTTGATCTTGACATCTTTTGACTGAAGTACTCCTGGTGGTTTGAACAAAAATGAAGTAAACTGCTAGGAAGGTCTGTCTCATAAATGTCTGACTGTTTTGAGGTCTGTTGTCTGGTGGAAAACACTTCAGGGACATGGTACATAATAAAGCCATATGGGCGCCATGTACTTGGTGAAGAACAAACATTCTGCCGATGAAAAACCCAGATATTACCTTTTGCCTGTGCTTGGAATCTTGTAGTCGATCCTTGGGGCCTGTAATCTGCTGCTTTGTCCTCTAAACTTCGAATTAAAAGCTCAAGATCCTCATAAGCTAGCTTTAATCTTCCTTTTCCTCTGTGCTGAAACATTCTGCTGCTCCATTTTCTTCTGACAGGGAGATTTGCTGCAGAGTTTGCACTCTGTCTTTTCCTTGATGTAAATCCCGTCAGCGGCTTTCTTTGACAATTTTATGGCAGCGCCGGCCCTCGGATTTAATTCTTCCTGCAAACTTCTCCATTAATATGGTACGATCGGAGCATGGAGGCTTTCACCTCTAGCAACCCTGCAAAACAACAACTGTGAAGAAATACATGGACGTGGATGATGGAGAAGGCGAGGACACACTGTGGACGTGGAAAATAGCCATGCAGACGGAGAACTGGGGAGAAATCGCGAAAAATGATGACAGAATGCTCTGCTGGAGGAATAATGAAACACAGCGTGAATACACGTAATAGACGAACGAAAACATTAAAAAAAACACGACAAAACCAAAGATATAGTGACGGAGACGAAGAATGTACGGGGCGTACACGTGGCAATGACGTGGCGAGACGGGGTGAGGTGGGAGACCGTGGAATGGTCAGCAATGTATGGATAGATCTGGACCGTCAGATATCCAGAGAGATCGACGGCGGAACGTGACGCACAGTGGGCCATGGGGGCGAGGGACAACAGGTTAAGCAGTGTGCAGCTTCGATGAATCACGACCGTAGGATGAAGCGCTCGAGATCGGACGGTGATCGTGAATTCCGCTGCTCAGCTTTCGTCCGAAGATTAATGCGCGAAATGGCAGTTTTTAGAATAGTACAGGAGGATGTGTGGCAGGAGATGAATGGAATCGCTGGGGCTCTGGGGAAAACCGCCCTGCGCGCAACGGTGGTGCGGAATTTACTGGCGGGTTTGGAGGTATGACGTATGGCAGGCGGGGTCCACTATTTCAGGCGCGCTCCGCGCCGTTGGATCTGGTGTTTAACGGACAGCGGAGATTTATCGATCAAACCAAATATATTAAAACCCCCAAATGCGCGTTTGCAAAGGTTTTTTGATGATTTTTCGCGCGGGGAAAGGTTATAAGGGCTAAGTGCCTAGTGGATTTGGTGTTGGTCACGGTGCCAGGTTTCATGGAAAAGAAGGGGCACGGACTATCAGAAAAAGGGCTAGGCCTGTCATATAGTCGGAAAGTGGGTTTTTAAACCCTTTTAGTGTATTCCAAGGCCTAAGGAGGGTAACGGTAGAAGGATTAAGGGGAATTTTGAGGGAACAAAGGTAAAGGAATAATCCAAAGGGGATTTTGGGGATATTAGGGGGGGAATTGGGGAGACGACAAAGGGGAAACAGAGGTGACAATGTGATGTTTTGCAGGGGTATAAAGGGCAGTAATGGGCTTTTTGAGAAATGAATCAGCAGAGGAACCATATGTTAGGCACAGCACACAGAGACTCCAAGGAGGATGAATTTTCAAGGGAAAGGCATTCCTTGGAAGCTCCAGAGAAAACTAGCCCCCAGCTTGCTTGTCAAGAATTTCATAGGGGGGCTAACAGTGCCCCTCAGAACACCCTGTCAATTACCATTCCCATGCTTTCCTCGGAAGGACGGGTACCGGTCAAGATAGGGACTGCAACTCTACGCAACAATCCAGTGATGAAATACACATCAGAAACTTCAATTTAAAGCTCCTGATCCCGAAGTACAAACTTCTCCTAATCTTCATCCCAAATGCTTATCAAATATTGAAGCAATTCAGGCTGAGCTCAGAGACATGGTGTCATGAAGAACTTCTTGAGCCCACAATTTCTAAGGGCATTCATGCATTGTTCATTTTCCATGGCATGTTCATCCTCCTCACTGAGTTCTCTCTCTTTCCACTCAATTACCATCTTTTCTGCTTGGTACCTGCATGCATTGTCCATATGAACATTGTAAGTCCCCTTGGGAATTAAAATTTGCAATTAAATGGTTTCATTTTCTTGAAATTAAAGCGGATTTTGAGTTGCGCGGTTGGCACAACTATTTTTCTAACAGTCATGCCACCTGGCGTGACCCTTGTGTAAAAAAGGGTCGATTGGCACGGGTTCGTGCTCAAAACCCGTGCCAACTGTGATGCCCTAATTTTTACAAATCCTCCCCTAAGGGATCCAAAATTACAATCAAATGCAATAAAATTTAGTTCAAAAGATTGCAAATGGTGTCGGCTCTTACCTGGAACAGATGAAATCCAGATTGGTTCACTGGATTGTTCACAATTGTCGCCAAAAGATCACAAGGAAAACGGGTCACTATTGCTCTGCAAAGAGGTAAAAGTGAAAATTAAATATTATTTACCACTTATGGTCATTTATAACTTTTAAAAATATTAAAATAGGTTTTAAAACATATTTGTCACTATATTTTCATATTATTTTCGAGAAATAAATTTTACATGTGTCTTTTTGTGCAGCAACAGGCTTTCACAAGGTTATGACGAAGAAACGAGTTGTATTTTATACTTTTTCGGACTCGGTAAAAACATGAAAAAGTCACTACTGGAGTCACCTTTCAGCTCTTTTTTGACTCTCTAAAACTGAAAATATCGCTGAGTCGCTTGTCGTTTTGAACTCGTTAAATTGCCTGTGAAATGATATCTACCCAATATACGTTTACCCCTTTTTCGGGCTGGGATAGATTATTTACGAAAAAGGAATACCTTAGCCGATCGCGACTAAGAGGTTCTTTCAGATATTGTTTTCTACCTTTTTAGATCTGAGAGACTATTTATGAAAAGGGACTACAGGAGTTTTCTTTTCCGCCTTCTTTTCAAACTCTCTAAACATGAAAAGATGTCGAGTTCTCCCTTTGTTAGACTCGTTAAAACCTGATGACATCGGACTCCGTTGTCATGACATGACTCGAGTTCCTCCTTCCTAGGGCTCGTAAAATGTACTAGGTTGGATTTTTCCGAAGGAAAAACTTACATTGCAAGCATATGTTATCCCCTTCAAGCTTGTTTTCAAAAATAATTGGGGTACTCACCAAAAATGGTGCGGGAAAATGGAACCACATTATAGTTGTGTTGGTAGTATGTCACTCTTGAACATGGCACTTGTCTGCATTTGTGTCAGGTTTGGGACATCTCATCTTGTTATTCATTTGCCTCTATGGGTTTGGGTAATCTCTATTGACTGCTCATCTACTCTTTTCCACATCACCATGATCTCAGATCCCTTGATGTCAAATACTGCCAAATCCAGTGTCGTGCCGCCGATATGTTCAAGAGAAGTTTGCTTCTGAAGTTGTCAACCTCCCTCTGATTCTATGTTAGTCTTGATTCACAAACATCATATTCCTTTGTCTCGTGTCGATGATGTGGGAAACATTATGGCCCACCTTAGATCAAGGTCTCTTCCTATCGACTCTAGCTCATTATCTAGGAAGATGATCTAGAGACTCCCTTCAGGTACCTTGGAGCCTGCATGCCTCAATGGTAGGTTCTTCACATTCGACATAAGGTCCACATCATTGGCCTTCGATCGACTGAATCTGTAGGTGTTTAATGTCATATCATTGTTCACATTCCGTGGATTGTACCTTTTTTACCTTGAGAACCATTTTCATTATTGGTGGTTTCTCTCACGTCTATTAACAACTTTCATCATTGGCTGGTAATTAGACGATTTTCTTGCATGTTCGACTTCAGCTCACATATTCGCATGCTCGAATTTGTACTTTTTTTGGGTCGAGATGGAGTGCAAGACCCTGGGTTTTGTCTGATGAAATCTAGGCTACGGGTTCTTTGTGGATTACTATGACTTATTATGTGACTCTTCTGATTGGATGGCTAAAACCATACCTGAGTCTATTTATTGATCCCTACTGCTGGATGGTTGTGTCCATACCTTGGATCCCATTGTTTATGTACTCTGTTATGGATGGCTGCACCCATGCCACATGTCATGTAGCATATGTATCAGTTGTACTTGTACTTGTAGGTTTTCCGACAACATTTTTTGGGTCGAACGCATTCTCATAAAGCACTTCACCCCTCCCTCTCTCTTGGACCTCATGATTTAGGGGGCATTTGTTACACAGTTTTTTGTCACTGTCCCTGAAATCTGTCACCCCGCATATTGGAGGGTATTTCTCATGACTTGTGAGATGTGTCATACTCTGAAAACACCTTCTTTGCATCCTTCTACAGAAGGACATCCTTTCTCCTGTTGAACATTTCCTCAGAAAGCCCATAAAAACCTATGTTTTGGCATTGGCGCGGGTAGCCAATTCACCCCTCGCGCCAGTATGGAAGATGTACACTAGAGACCACGACTTCTGCCCCTAATTTGTTAAAAAGCATTCCTAAAAAGCTTGGCGTAACCACAACAAAGAGAAAGAGCACTAGTTGGCGCTCTGTCTCTTTGTTGTGCTTGCGCCAATCTTTTTAGGAATGTTTTTTAACAAATTAGAGGGAGAAGTTTCCTTTAACCACCTCAGGGATGAATCACAGCAAGTGGTTAAACTTGATAAGCCACGAATCTCTTCTTTTAGGTAGTGGTTTTAGAATATTTTTGAATATAGGACTCCCCTCCATGACTATAGGGATCCTAACCTCTCCTCCTTCCTCTATATAAATAGGCCTTCTCCCTTTACAAAAGTTAGCTAAACATATAGCCAAGAAGCTAAACTTGGAGAAGAGATACTATAGTTGAGTAATCGTTATCAAGAAGGTATAACTAGGGAGAATTCCGTAGAGAGAGCCACATCCGAATTCGCGACGAGCTTTGTGATACGCGCTCCACTGGAACCCTGTTGGAGGAGACCGCAACATCGAAGCTTGGTTTTACTCTTCCTTCTTTTAAATAATATACTCGACTATGGTATTGGTTCCATATTTGTGTTGTGTTTATTGATGCATTGATTTAGTCTTCTTCAACTGAATGATAGTTACAGATGCGAAATAGTATGTTGTATATCGTCTTTGTTTCTTGTGTATGTGAAGGTATCCAAGCGTGAGAATGAGCGGATCGTGACCTGTCGAACCAAGATGTAATGTTCCAAATTTTTATGGAACATTAATTTTTCATAATTTTATGTAGGAAATGAATAAAATGGGTAGGAGACCCATTTCTTTCATGAAAAGAGAATTAAAATCCTCTAAGTATGAAAGATGATCTTATTTGGAGCTGGATTTCACACTTCCATGTGTGAAAGGAGGTTTTTTCAAACATGCTTGGCCAAGGTTGACCAAGTCAAACTACGTTGGCACGAGTTGGAAAGCACTATGTGGGAAAGATTAGGAGGGAAGATTCTAGATGGAGGAAACCCTAATTCAAAGTAGGGCCCATGGAGGGAAAGGATCACTTGTATAAAAGAGGAGCAAGGCAGCCATTGTGCACATCTTTGATCATTTTACATTTGAGTCTTGAACACTTGTTGCTGCCTCTTACTGTTCAGCAGAGCTGTAGTGCCTTTGGGCATGAGGGAGTCCCATTGAGGATTTCCTCTCCTTCTTGAGTAGCTCATGAAGGATTGCACTCCATTCCCCATATTCAGGCATTTAGCCCAAAGCTTCAGTCATCTACATAAGCGTATTTTCTGCAGCAGAGATTGTGCAGTGTTGTTGGGTGTTGCTGGGGAGGTTTCCACACAACATTCGGAGCTAGTTTTTCAATGGAGAGAGGTTCCATCCATTGGGAGATCAAAAAAGGGGGTCTATGAGTATATCCCATCATATTTGGCATCAGGCCAACCACATTCCACCATTGGCAGCGCAGTCCCTCTCTTAGACAACGTTTTCTATGTGAATATTTGCTGTGAGGGATTAGCAGATTTTGGAGGGGACGTCTTGGGTGAAAGGATCAGCCTTTCACTTTATATTTTAATTGAAGAAGGGCTTTTCATTTACAGTAGCTATTTCAGCCTTCTCCATCCATTTCCAGCTCTTGATTTGCAGCAACTACTGCAACTCCGGCATTTCTGTATGATAGTGTTTTTGTATAGATTTCAGCCAATCCTCTTAAAGGATTGATGTTATGTATTTTCATGGGTTGAGATCTTGATCCCCCTTATTATTTGAGCCTACATTGATATATCATTGTATTTTCATCATTTATGCAACAGTTCCTCTCTATACTGCGCAGTCATGGCCAAGGGATTTTTCTATGCAGCTATGTATTTCATATTTACATGTACAGATTTCTTGAGGCTTCTAGTGCCTTGCTTGAGTGATCATTCCCTCAAGGATTTGTATTCTTATTTGCTGCTATGTATTAATGTGATGGTCATATTGGATTCTCTAGAATTTTATGTTTTCATGAGTCACTGCTATTCCATTTGATGTATTTGATTATTATTGTAGCTACAATGTTGGGGTAATCTTAAGAGACTTCCAATCTTGTTGTATTTCCCTATTGGGGATATTGTCCTTTGAAAATCACTCTATAGACAGAGTAGTGGGCTAGGTAGCCTCTAGAGCTCATCCTTTGTGTAAAGGTGACAAATCCAGTAAATTCCCCTGTAGTCTATCTCTGGAATAGATTTGCTTTGTCGATTGACAATATTTCTGAAAAAGGAACATTACAGTGGTATCAGAGCATCGAACTGGCACAGCCTGTGAGTTCAATTTCAGAGGAGAATGATGAAGGATATGAGACTGATCTCATCTAATTTTGGATTAAAGAAGAGCCTCCCTGAGGAGGAGGAGAATAAAAAGGGAGAAGAGGAAGGTCCATGCACTTCCTATTCTCTTGAAGACCAGCATGGCAGATGCTTGGATTTCCAGATCTTAAGCAAGTACCTGGGTGACTATAAACCCCATTCTGCAACATTCAGGGGAGCTACAGAATTCCCACAGTATATTAAACAGATGGAGGAGAGAAGACCCTGTGGAAAAGAAGAAATGAGAGACAATAGATTTCTATTGTCTACATTTCATGGGGTTACTTCAGCTAAGGCTTGGGAGAAGAAGCTAGAGGCATTTTTATTACCGCATCTAGTGGCAGAGAAAGAAGCAGTGGAGATGAAAGTGCTGCACATGGAGGAGGAAACCTTTGTTTGGTGGTTCAAACCCTTGGCTCATTCAAGGGTGATTTATTTTTCAGTCTTTTCTCAAAGTTTTATCCAAACCTCTGATGAAGAAAGAACAAAGGAAGAGAAGATCACACCACCATGGGAGGAGGATCGCACCAACGCTACTACAACTTTGAAGGAGCAGCCTTCAATATCTATGGATGAAGAAGCCATTAGAAGAAAAGCCATTGTAGCCACACAAGAAGGTCCCAATATACACCAAGGTATGAGCAAAGTTCCACTTTCTATTTTAGCAAATAATCTTAAGGATGGTGGAATTTCATATAAGGAGGTCCCAGGATCAAATCACATGGCCACTTTAGGGCCTCATGATTGCACTGCGCTGTGAAAGGGGTTCAAGGAGGATATGAACCCTCATCCTCATACATCTTTGATGATTTTCATTCATCCTTCAAGGTGGGAGTGTAAACTTTTGGAGGATGAAGTAAACCATGACACCTCCATGGAGACTGATGAAGCAAATTGTAGAACCGGAGGAAGAGACAGCTACTACATCATTGGAGGAATCAGCAGCGCTGTTGAACATGGGTGGAGAGGAGACATCACCTCCATCACATTTGGATCCTCATATATCCAACATGGTCATGGGAGAGAGGCCTTTCCTAAGAGGTCTCCAAGGAGCTGCATTTCAAACTCTCATGAAATGCAAAAAGCAAGAATTGGTTTGGGAGAATGGTAGCCCTCATGGGAGGAGTACCAAAGAAGAGGAGAGATGGTAGGATGTTTACAACATTGGGCAGCAAGGATAAGGGATACATATTGCTGATATGACATATATATCAGTCATGGTACCTTCATCACATGAGTCATATGATGTGAGCATGAGGAGGCATCAAGCACTTGAGTTGCTTGGGATTGACGGGAGAGAGCACAAGTATATTTTCTCTTATATGATTGATGGTGTTGTAGGAGTAGAGGAGGGCACTCTAATAGTGCAAGGGGATCACTCCTTAGCTGGGATTGGTTGGGAGGCATTTCCCTCTTGGGAGAGGCTTCATATTTACAGCAGCATCACTAGAGTTGTTCTTGACAAGGAGCATGTCAAGGAACAAATATTGGCATGGGCAAGAGCCTTTTTGCATGAGCTCACAACGCTGTCATTTGGGAGGAGGATCACATGCATAGATCCATCTATCATCTCACTTCCAGCCTATGGTAAGATCCTTGTGTATACCTTTTCTGATTTACATACTCTTATCATTATGATGCAGTGCATGGTTTTTCAAAGGGGCAGATTTTTCATGTTACTCCATGAGAAAAATTGTGCCAACCCATGTGATGGAGACAGCCATCTTTTATATGGCCTTGGGCAAGTGTTAACTTCCATGTATGTTTAGCACTTATATTCAGCCACTTATCATGCATTATCAGATGTAAGAACATACATTTTTATTCATGAGCTGAACACAACTTGCCATATCATTTCTCAAAGCAACAGTTTGGGAAACTGCGCTGTGACCACTTGGGAGACTGTTGGTACATCTTTGCACAACATGAAACCTTCAGTACTTACCTAATTTTATTGCTGAGTATGATATCCTTGGCTGATATTTCTGTTATCTCAGTGAAGGACATGATTAGAGGAGAGACACATGGGATGAATGTGTCCTTGATGAGGGAGGACTCCCATATTTTCTGCATTGCATGTTCTAATGGGAACATGAGAGGAGACATGGCCACCATAGCCATCTATTTGCTTAATCTTGAGGAGTTCCATGAGCATGATGATGAAATCCATCCATTTTTTATATTTGGGCATGTATTTTATTTTGTATTTCTGGTTCACTCATTTATTTATTGTTCAGTAGTAGAGGTGATATTTTTTGTACAATACTTGCCATGCTATTTTCTGCAGCTACAGTGGGTGAGATTGCATTGTGACCCCATGAGACATTATTTCATATTTATTCACATGGTATAACCTACATCAAAAATTTCATGGGGGCATTCTATGTTGATCTTGTCCTATTCATCATAGACGACATGTCTTGGGCCGACTGATTTTTCATTGATGGAGGAGAGATTCTTGGGGAATTACTCTTCATTTTCCCATTTGAGGGCAATATATTTGCAGCCCAAGATCGGAATAGACTCCACACTTGTCATGAGTGGGGGAGAGGACAGCATGGGGCAAGTTATATCACTTTCCATGAGCATATTTTGAGCCCACCTTCATTTCCAGAGCTCAAGGTGGAGGGAGATTTTCCATGAGTTGCCTTGATGGGAGGCAACTTCTTTTCATGATTGATGGCTTGGGGATGAGAGATTCATATGGGTATGATAAGTCCCATTATATATCAGACCTCATGCCTCAAGGAGGCCCTTATATAGCTCTTGTTCCTTCATGGATACTTGTTCCTACATGATAGCTGATTTGGGAGTGCTCATCCCAAGGCTAGATTGCATATGTTGGAGGGACAGTTTGAAGACTTGATTGCTGATATGGAATCCTTTTATTGAGGAGATCATCACACAAGGATGCTACAGGAGGAAGGGCATAAGAAAATTATTTCATCCTTGAAATTTCTTGAGTGCAAGCAATATTTTGAGAGGGGAGGACTGTAATGTTCCAAATTTTTATGGAACATTAATTTTTGATCATTTTATGTAGGAAATGAATAAAATGGGTGGGAGACCCATTTCTTGCATGAATAGAGAATAAAAATCCTCTAATTATGAAAGAGGATCTTATTTGGAGCTGGATTTCACACTTCCATGTGTGAAAGGAGGTTTTTGCAAACATGCTTGGCCAAGGTTGACCAAGTCAAACTGTGTTGGCATGAGTTGGAAAGCACTATGTGGGACAACGTAGGAGGGAAGATTCTAGATGGAGGAAACCCAAATTCGAAGTAGGGCCCATTGAGGGAAGGCTCACTTGTATAAAATATGATCAAGGCAGCCATTGTGCACATCTTTGATCATTTTACATTTGAGTCTTGAAGACTTGTTGCTACCTCTTGCTGTTCAGCAGAGTTGCAGTGCCTTTGGGCATGAGGGAGTCCCGTTGAGGATTTCCTCTCCTTATTGAGTAGCTCATGAAGGATTTCACTCCATTCCCCATATTCAGGGCAAAGCTTCAGTCATCTACATTAGCGCAGTTTCTGCAGCAGAGATTGTGCAGTGTTGTTGGGTGTTGCTGGGGAGGTTTCCACACACCATCTGGAGCTATTTTTTCAATGGAGAGAGGTTCCAACCATTGGGAGATCAGAAAAGGGGATCTATGAGTGGATCCCATCATATTTGGCATCAGGCCAACCACATTCCACCATTTGCAGTGTAGTCCCTCTCTTAGACAGCGTTTTCTGGGTGAATATTTGCTGTGAGGGATTAGCAGATTTTGGAGGGGAAGTCTTGGGTGAAAGGATCATCCTTTCACTTCAGATTTTCATTAGAGAAGGGATATTCATCTATAGCAACTATTTTAGCCTTCTCCATCCATTTCCAGCTCTTGAGTTGTAGCAGCTACTGCAACTCCGACATTTCAGTATGATAATTTTCTTGTATAGATTTCAGCCAATCCTCTTAAAGGATTGATGTTATGTATTTTTAGGGGTTGAGATCTTGCTCCCCCTTCTTATTTGAGCCTACATTGCTATATCATTATATTTTTATGTAGTAGTTCCTCTCTATACTGTGCAGTCATGGCCTAGGGCTTTTTCTATGCAGCTATGTATTTCATAGTTACATGTACATATTTCTTGAGGCTTCCAGTGCCTTGCTTGAGTGATCATTCCCTCAAGGATTTGTATTATTATTTGCTGCTATGTATTAATGTGATGGCCATATTGGATTCTCTAGAATTGTATGTGTTCATGAGTCACTGCTATTCCATTTGATGTATTTGATTATTGTTGTAGCTACAATGTTGGGGTAATCTTAAGAGACTTCCAATCTTTTTGTATTTCCCTATTGGGGATATTGTCCTTTGACAATCACTCTATAGACAGAGTCTGCTAGTGGGCCAGGTAGCCTATGGAGCTCATCCTTTGTTTAAAGGTGAAAAATCCAGTAAATTCCCCTACAATCTATCTCTGGAATAGATTTTATTTTTTGATTGACAATGTTTCTGAAAAGGGAACATTACACAGGAGCAAGAGGCAGCCACTCTTTCGATGACAAAAACAACGCAGGATATACGGTAAGTTATTTATCGAATCTCCATTCATCTGTTAACTAGGAATTGATGTCATATAATTTCTTTTTTTTGGCTAGACCCACTCTAGGGCTACTGGGATCGCCTCTATACGCAGAGGGGATTTTCCTCACCAACAAGGAGGATACCAAGAACCATGGGTTTGAAGAAGGCATTGGAAAAACAAAGAGAACAAGAATCATCCTTGGCAGAGCAGCTCCCTCCAGATGAGTTGTTGGCCATGGAGATAGCATATGATCGGGAGCCTTGGCTAGAAAAAGCCAAAATACACTTGGAGGCTAAATTGGAGAAAGCCAATAAGGATCTTGATCTCCAAAGGAATACTACCAAGCATTATTCTCGAAGAAACCAAGTTGCAGGGGCTAAACTCAAAAAGGCCCATGCCAAGATACAAGCACTCAAAGAGGTAAAATACCAATCAAACCTTGGAATATTGGCTCAAGCTTCTCTACAGGCCTCTCAAAACTCATGAGGAAGACATCCACCAAATTTGGGAAAAATTTGACAAATTTTGGTTTTTTGCAAATTTAGAAGCCTCTAAGCGCAACACCTTTGGCGCTACGCTTTCATCTCAGGCATCCTTAGGAGGAAAACTTGGCATTTTTTGAATCCTCAGCTCAAGTACAACATGCTCACCATCAGAGAATTTGGAGCATTTTTTGTCCCTCAAAAGATCAAAAAACACCTAATTTTTCACCTTTCTGTCTCATTTATAGGCCTAACGTTGTGCCTAGAGAATTTTTTGGAAATTTTCCTTTTAGATAAGTTAATGGAGCTCAATAAGAAAACAAAGTGTAGATTTGGAAATTAGACTCAGCAGGCTTTCTAACAGGCCATCACGAAGACAATTCTGACATTGGGAAGGTCATCAAAACTTGGTTGGAAGTGGACCCAGTTTCTCCCGTGCATGGCACTACACTTTCAAACCTCACTGTGTGTTTTTGGCCAAAAAGTCAACAAAAGACACTCATTAATGGAAAAATGATATTTTAGTGTTTTTTGAGGCAAATCACTCCAAAGTTAGGTGCTAGGAGTTAGTTTTGCATTTATTTCATGAGGGATTTTTTGTCTTAGGCCTTTCATGGTCTCTTAGACATAAATGACATTTATGGATGTTTTTGACATTTTCAAACCCTAGTTAGGCTTTTTTCCCTCCTTTGCTAGATAAATAGAGCATGAGGGCCTCATTGTAAAAGGTTGGCATTTTATGACTCTTTGGAGCAATACATAGTTTTTTTTTGAGATTGAAGAAGAAATTGGTGTTGTGGAGTTTGTGAATGGCTTGTCTTGATTGATGATGGAGAAGGCTTGCTTGAAGGATCCCTGAGCTTGGTTAATGGTGATATGCTTCTATTTAGTTCATGTTTTCTTATGTATCCTGTTGTTTCATCCTTCTAAATTGTAGTAGGACAAAGTTTTAGACTAAGAAATGTTTTTCAAAGGCACCTTAGCTCTGTTTGTTCTTCATTGCCTCTATGTTTTCATTTTCTAGGTCAGTTTAGAGAATTCTTAGTTGCTCTATAGACCCACCCAAGCTTGTTTATCTCATGAATTGTTCAATAGAGTAGGTATAAAAGATGTTTTATGGTTAGCCGTTCTTGTTTGATGTTACTAAAACATTTTTCTTGAGATCTTTCTTTGAAGTACCATTGATTAGGTTTTTCCAAAGAGGCTATGTTTCGATCATACCCTTTGTTCATGCTTGAATATTTATTTTGGAGATCTTTATGGCTATGATAAATGATTTTTAGGAGTTCCATCTTCTTTGATTAAATTTATATGTTTATCTTAAATTATTTCTAATCTTGAAGGTGAAATCACTAGAAGTTAAATGAGTTTCTTGCCTTTTATATTTCATTGGATTGTTTGTCTTAAATGCTTATTTGTTTGAGTTGAATCAAAGATTTATTGGTGTGCCCTGTCTATTGATTACTTCTTTATGCTAAATAGTGTTGAAGTCACTTCTTGTTAAAGTATTTGAAAAAGGATTATTAATTTCCCTTTTCCCTACTTTGTTCACAAACTTGATGCTCATTTCATCTCACACCGGGCTTTGCCTCCTACTGGGCTCCTGCCCCTATGTCTGCTCCCAAGAAAGTGGGCATGGTGGAGCGGGTAGGTGCACATGAAGCCATCGGCTGAGGAGTATCATGCTGAGCAGCACCATGCTCCAGAAAATGATGGGATGTTCCTGGTCCCTCACCTACCTAGAAAACCCGTGGGGTCTCACGCTGTCTAGCCTCCACAACGGTGAATCTCTGACCCATCACCTCAATTTGTCTAGCTAAATCCTGCACCGATTTGAGGAGTGCCTCCCCAAACTGTTTGGCCTCTGTTTCATCTTCCATTGGCCCTCTCTACTCTGAATCTAATACAGGCTCTCTCTCCTGCTCTGTGTCCACCACCCGAACACAGTCTCCCTCTCCGTAGGTGTTCTCCAACCTACACTCACGGTCTCTATACTTCCTGCCTCTGTAACAAATATATGTTCTCTTCCCTGGTGTCATAGACCATAGGCTAAGCCAGAACTATGCTCTGATACCACTGTAATATCCCATTTTGGGGATATCTCTAAAACACGGCAAACTCCAACCAGAGATGGACTAGGAGGGCGTTTACCAGATATGCTGCCTCTGGAAAGAGGACGAAATATGCAGGCTACCTGGCCCTTTCCAGACTCTGTCTAAGAGTATGAAATAAACACACCAAGTGGTATAGAACTAGAATGCTCAAGAATATATAAAAATAATAGTGCAGCAGACATATAATAACATATAAAGAATGTGCGGCAACTCATCCAGAAATATAGAGAGGAAATGCTAAGCCATTTTATTAAACTGAGAAATATAATGAAGTACAATAGGTGATCAAAGTGATGGCACCTAAACTTGCTCAAGGCAAGTGAAGAAATACTCTCAAAATACACCAGAAATGGCTGCTCTATGAACTGTGTCCCAACTACTGGAAAATTGTCGTGCAGCTGCTACCACTAAAATGAACTGATAACTAGGGGCTGCACCCCGTGCCAGAATGAGCTAAAAATCTGGAATCCTCCTCTACTCACCAATCCCGACAAAACCCATAAACCATATCAGAAATGGCCGACCTCCGAAAAACACCCCCTTGGGGAATTACGATGGCCTCCAAGGCTCTGCGCAGAGGCTAAATGAGAATGACTGAAAAACCACCTCAAACTCCACCAAAATCCTCCCAAAGGAAAAGGTTGATCCTTTGCTCAAAATCTCGGCTCAAATCTCCTGAAAAAACCCTGATCTGGAACACCTCCTAGATGGACTGCGTCCTCCCTCTCAGTTACTGCACAGTCTCTATGAATGCTCAGCTCTGAAACAAAACCAAACACCAAAAACTCCTACAAAATGCTGAAGAAATAACCTTTCCCGAGTATGCACTCGAAGTCCCCCGGGGCTAAGGGCGAGATCTCCGACCGGAGACACTCAATGCACTAAACAGTGTTGCAGACAGGCTAAACAACCAGCGTGCTTAAGAAGTCAAAACGACCAGCTCAATATCATAAACAACAGAATGAATCAAATGAGAAGGCTCATCCCTCTTTTATAACACCCTTCCTCCAACCCTAAGGCCCATTTCCTCAACGAAGCCTCTCTCTCTTGCCACGTGCTCATCCTCATCTGCGCAGTAGCTTCTAGAGCATACGTGGGCCCCCTCTCTACGTGGTGCTTGGCCCCCCCTTGGCTCTCCTTTAAGTCACAATGTTGTGCTACTAGGGAGGGTGTTTAATTCCACTTAA
The DNA here is from genome assembly GCA_034641835.2 of Pinus albicaulis. Classification (NCBI taxonomy): domain Eukaryota; kingdom Viridiplantae; phylum Streptophyta; class Pinopsida; order Pinales; family Pinaceae; genus Pinus; species Pinus albicaulis. The sequence goes on from CM076569.1 coordinate 944,621,355, forward strand.
GTGAGTTATACCCTCTTCACTCACTTTTGTTTATTAATAAACTATAGACGGAAAAACTGAACAAAATCAAATATTCCAATTAGCTATCGCTAATTAGGAATATTACAGTGTCATCATAACTAGCATTGTAAAAAATAGCAAGGCCTTGGCTAACAAGGTCTATCTCTCCACTATATTAAAGCATAATGTTGGGAGGCATAAATTTGGACATTATTGCCTCTTTAGGCACATACCTCATCCATATGTTCACCAAGTATGTCCTCACAGTACTATTCTTATCTTGGATATATATCCTCAAAGAATATTAGTAGTCATGATTATTCTTATCTTGGATACAAATCCTCAAATAATTTCAATCCCAAATTCTTATCAAATACACCATTCTCCATACTAATGCCTTCACTAGACTCACGATTGTTAGTTCTAGCCATAGTGGAAGACACATGGAGAATAAGGTGTCAATCCTCACTCCCTCTCACCTAGGTGATATCCTCAGTCCCTCTCAACGAGAAGAAATAACCACAAGCCTAATCTTGTCAAAAATACTCATCAATGCATCGACTACTTTTTCTTCCATGGAGATCTATTGTAGCTTCATTGATCCTATCTACATCACATCATAACGAACTTCAACCTTCTTGTTTCTATTTCAATGTTCATGTAGCTTCAACATGTCAACAATTAGTTCATCAAACATCTCATGGAATCAAACATTTTTACAATTTATGGCACAAGTCTTCACATCTTCTTCCTGTTGGGAATCACAATCGTCGTTAGACCAAAACCCACAGGTGTTAGTCAATGATCGCATCACCGGAGATAAGGATCCATGAGAGGCAGTTAGTCTTCTCCCTGTGTGTTTCGTGACATGGACTAACCGCCTCTCGTGGATCCTTATCTATGGCGATGCGATCGTTAACTAACACCAGTGAGTTTTGGTCTAACGACAATGTTATGAAACCAGCTCCAAAAATAGAAGAAAAGAGAGATCAACGCCTTATAAATCAACCACTTCGAGGGGGAAACCTCCAATACATTACATAAATGAACAATTTGTCTGCTCAACTTGGTGTTCCTAAATTGATGTCATAAATTTTCAACCAGGGCTAGTAAATTGTTGAAGTGAAGTGCACTATATGTGCCTAGGTATCTATTTCTCACTACGTTGTGTTTAGTGTTTTTCCAATGTTTTTGATTTTGTGTTTTTATTCTAAGAGGAAAAGAACAAAGTGTTGGTAAAGAGAATTTGTTGGTCACACTAAAATAGAGAAAAACCTATTCTAAACTATGTATGGCACTTGAGAACAGAAAATGCAGTACTTTAACAAGAAAAATATCTCATAGCATGAACTCAATAACTCATAACATGAACTCAGTCCAATTCATTCATCATAAATATGTTGGAATAATTTGAGAAAAGGATAATTTTAATGTAATGAGGTTCTTCTAAGTAAACAACAATCTACAATATCACAGATAAAATCTCGTCCATGGCTAGAAATTTGTTGGAACACATTTGGAAAAAGATAGTCTGCAACCTAGTGAAGAATTCTACTCTAAATTAACCTATGACACCGAAATTAATCCATTCCACAACTCAAAATATCACTGTTAAACCTCATTCAAGAATTAGAAATCTTTTGGAATGGCTTTGGAAAAGAGGCAGTTTGTGAATTTATGAGAAGTTGCAGAACAGTCAAGACTTCAAAATGACATCACCAATTCTTGTTCCTATGATGATGATGTATTAGTAGAAATTAAGAACAGGAGTGGTTTTGTAAATAATGAAGGCCATCAAGTCTAACTTAGCAACTAGAATACAACTGACTAATAAAACTAAAAATACAATGGATAAAACTGAACTAGAATGCAATCATTCAAACTTGAAATATAGTGAACAGAATTGAACTAAAGTGCCATTAACCTCCGGAGTTTTACAACTAAATTAAAATGCAACTAATCACTGAAATACTACAGCTCTGTCTCATTCGGTGTTAGTGGTATTTTGGAACAATTCATAGAACAATACTGGCTGTAACATGTGATGTAAATGAGCATAAAAGTATAAAGTTCAAAAAATGCAACTAAGCTCTAAAACACCACAGCTCAGTCTCATTCAGTGTTAGTGATATTTTGGAATAATTCGTAAGAACAAGACTAGCTGTAACAATTGATGTAATTGAGAACAAAAACGTAAAGTTCAGAAAAATGCAACTAATTCCTAGAATACTACAGTTATATCTCATTCAATGTTAGTGATATTTTGGAACAATTCGTAAGAATAAGATTGGCTGTAGCATCCAATGCAAGTGAGTATAAAACACAAATTTCAAAAAATTGCTTAAGCTAGGAATGCAACAAGGCTAAAGTTACTTATCTAAAAAATGTGCACAGAGCTTCTCGGAAAGTAGGGGCCCTCTACCACCGGATTATCATACAAATATCCTCAATATTACCTCAGATCTTGCAATAAAGCGGTACTTCTTTCATTAAAGGAAAAGTATTTCAAAAACAGAGTATTATGGTCTTTTGAGATCTAGCAACAAAACATCAATCTATCTAGTTGTCTCTCGGTCTTCCAAGTCATTATTATAAAAGAAATACATAACTACCCTTGAGAAGAAACAGGAACAAGTTTCTTTTTCAATCAAAATCAAATTAGAACTCTTATGGAAGCCTTGTACTTTTTTGGAGACAACTGTAGAGTCCCTGTCCTGGTAGGAATCTGCTTATTGGCTTTGATCTCTTCCACGTGTATAACCACCTGTAACTTCTTGCTCATACTTCGTAGAGAGCAATAAATGATGTGAGAGTGTTGTGGAATTCAACCATATGTGTTTTTCCTTGAAATGACACTTGTAACCTGTGAGAACATGAAGATAGTCGCAGAATAGGCGACTGGCTACAAAATGGCTGCATTCTGTAGCTGAGTCTAGTCAAAAATTACTACAACAACAAAACCATGAAAATATAGCAAGTCAGTCATTGTATACATTCCTAAAGTGACTTTAATCAATCCTATTGACCATTTAAGCCTGTAATTGATAAGGGACAAAGGAAATGAAGTGAAATTTGGTGAAGGGAAAGGACATCTTTGGGGCTCAACACAATTCTTGGATGATACAAATGACCAAAACCTCCTTTTATATATAGGATTCCAAGGGCCCATAATATAATCCTAGCCGACCTAAAAATAACAATGTAAGGGCACAATAATAACAATATTGGGGTTACAAGGGTACAACAATAACAATAATGGGGCTACACTAATAACAATAAGGGACTAAACTAGTAATATTGGGACCTAACATGCCCCTCTCCTTCAAAAAAATTTTGTCCTAAATGCTTGAGTAGCTTTGGGTTCTTCTATATAAAATTTTCATCCTCCCATGTAGAATCTTCAGTGGGTAAGTTCTTCCACTTGAGGAGATACTCTGAAATTGATCGATTTCGTAGATGTCGAGTTCGTGTTTCCGTGACCACTTCATGTTCCAATATGATTTTTCCTTCCTCATCAAGTTCTGGAAATATTGTTTGAACTGGAATATTTTCACCTATAACCTTATTTAAGCATGAAACATGGAAAACTAGATGCACTCGCGAAGAAGCGGGAAGCTCCAATTTGTATGCCATAGTACCAATATTTTGCAACACCTTGTAAGGACCATACTACTTTGACGATAATTTATTATCCTTCTTAGCTTGCTTGATGGACATTTGTTTGTATGGTATTAGCCATAAAAACACCCAGTCTCCTACATCAAAACTTCTCTCACTGCGATGTTGATATGTCTGTTGTTTCATTCGATTTTGTGCCAAATTTAGGTTATCCTTTAAGAGTTGGGGAACTTCTTGTCGATGCTCGATGTGATCTTCCACTGATTGAACCTTAGAATTTTCTCTTGAATATGATGTGATGGATGGTGGATGATATCCATAAAGTTCCATAAATGGGGTCATTTTTGCTTCAATATGGAAGGAAGTGTTATACCACCATTCAATGAGAGGTAACCAATTGACCCATTGTGTTTTTTTACCAGATACAAAACAACAAAGATATCCTTCCAAAAATTTATTCACTATATTAGTTTAACCATCAAATTGAGGATGATAAGATGAGCTATGAGCTAATTTAGTACCCAAACAAGAAAATAACTTCATCCAAAAATTTCCAGTAAAAATGGGATCTCTGTCACTCACAATAACCTTTGGGTTTCCATGTAGCTTTTTAATTGTGTCCATAAATGTAGTAGCAACTATACTTGCTTTAAATGGATGAGATAATGCACAAAAGTGTGCATACTTGGTAATTCTATCAACTACCACCATGATGACACACTTTCCTTTGGACTTAGGTAAACCTGTGATAAAATCCATTGAAATCTCCTCCCAATGTTGACTTGGAATGGATAAAGGTTGTAGAAGACCCGGGATCTTAATTGTCTCAACTTTATTTTGCTAGCAAACCAAACATTCTGCCACAAACTTTTGAATATCAGATTTAAGATCATCCCAAAAAAAATCTTTCTTCACCCTGTGGTAAGTTTTTAAAAATCCCGAGTGTCCTCCTAAAGGATAAGTGTGCAATTCCAAAAGAATCTTTTGTTTTAGTTGGGAATTCTTACAAAGATATAAGTGAGATTTGTACCATAAGGAATCATTTTTCAAACTAAATGTATCAAATGTACTAGGATCTTGCTACAAATTTTGAATGAGTGTCCACACTTCTTCATCCTTCTTCCATTCATCTCTTGCTTCAGTTATCCAATCTGGTTGAATAATAGAAATGGAACAAAGCAATGCTTCCACCTCTTCATTCTTTCTTAAGATTGCATCTGCAACAAAATTTAGCTTCCCTTTTTTGTAGATTATTTCAAAGTCATAACCTGACATATTCATGGCCCATTTTTTCTTCTCTTCTAAAGATAGTCATTGTTCCAAAAAATGTTTAAGACTATCATGATCAGTTTTTACCTTAAAGTGTCTTCCCATTAGGTAAGGTCACCATTTCTTTAGTGCATGTAGTATTGCTAACATGTCCTTCTCATAAATAGCTTTTTGTAAATACTCCCCTTTGATTGGACAACTTTCAAAAATAATGGATCTTCCTTCTTGAATTAAAACATCACCAATTCCATTTCCTAAGGCATCGCATTCCACAATAAAGGTTTTTGTGAAGTTTGGCGTAGCTAAGACCGGTGCTAGGCACATTTCCTCTTTAAGATGTTCAAAGGCCTTAGTTGCTTCAGGAGTCCATGAAAATGCATATTTATTCAATAACATTGTTAGAGGTGTTGATATTCTCCCATAATTATTTACAAACTTGTGATAATACCCTGTTAACCTGAGAAATTCTCGCAACTACTTTATGGTTGTGGGGACTTTCCATTCCTTAATGGATTTAATTTTGTTAGGGTCTACCTTAACACCCTCATGAGATACAATATGACCTAGATATTCCACCTCTTGTACTCCAAAGAAACATTTGGATGTTTTTGCATATAATTGTTTCTCCTGCAATAGTTTGAACACCCTATCAACATGTTGAACATGATCCTTCCAAGTGTTGTTGTAGATTAGTATATCATCAAAAAATGCTAGCACAAATTTTCTAAGGAAGGGTTTGAAAATGGAATTCATCAACCCTTGAAATGTAGAAGGTGCATTGGTAAGGCCAAAAGGAATGACCAAGGATTCATAATGACCCTCATGAGTTCGAAATGTTGTTTTCGGAATATCTTCAGTCTTCATTCTAATTTGATGATATCCTGAATGAATATCCAACTTGGTAAAATAAATTGCTCCATGTAATTCACCCAATAATTCATCAATCATAGAAATGATAAATTTATCTTTAGTGGTGAGCTTATTGAGCTCCCTATAATCTGGACACATGCACCATGATTCATCCTTCTTGTGTACCAATACTACTAGAGCAGAGAAAGAACTTTGACTAGGTTGAATTATACCAGCCTCTAACATTTCTGCAATCATACATTCAATTTCACTCTTTTAGACAAAAGGATATCTATCAGCCCTGATGTTTGGAGGAACACTTCCTGGAATCAAATGAATAGCATGATCATGATCACGAATAGGTGGGATTCCTTTGGGAGTTTCAAACACCTTGGAATGATTGTCCAAGACTTTTTGGAGATCTACAAAAATAGATGATTTTGATGTTGGAACTTCTAGTGAGCATAATTGTGCAATTACGCTTCGTTTTTATTTCTTCAGAAGCTTTGTCATGACATTAGAGCTTATTATCTTTCCCAGCTTCCCTACGATACCCCGTAATTCGACTTCCTTTCCTTCTGAAAACAAATTCAAGAAAAGTTCTTGAAATTAAAAGCTAATGTCCCCAAAGACTGTAACCATTGTACTCCTAGTACACCATCAGCACCTCCCTTAGGAATGGAAAGCATTGGACTATTCAATACATATTCCGCCATGGTTAGCTTGATATTATGGCATTTTCCAGAGCAATTTATAGTTCGTCCATTTGGAACCATCACTTGACAGTATGGTGTTGGGTATAGGAAACAATTCAATTCCTTGGCTACCTTACAATGAATAAAATTATGGTACTACCCGAATCAATCGACACTATTACCTTTTTCTTCTTGATATGTCCTTCTATCTTGAGAGTTTGAGGAGTGGTAATTATTGCCAATGCATTACACGATATGGTCGGACTCATTTCTTCCTCTTCTAGGGTTGGTTCCTGGTGTATATCCTCTTCTTTTGAAGATTCTTGTTCATCTTATTCTTCCTCTTCACAATCTATGTAAAATAATTTCTTCTCAGCACATTTGTGACCATTAGGGTGTTTGCTATCACAACTGTAGAAAAGCTCTTTTTCTCTTTTTTCTTCCAATTGTTGTGGTGTCAACCTTGTATGTTGTGGAAGTCTAGGAATAGCAACACTTCCATATTTATATATGTGAGTGGTAGGCTTCCTTGTTGCCATAATTTTACATTCAATTTTTCTTTCCAACCTGAATGCCTTCTCCAATGAATCAGGTTCCCAAACACGAACTTCATGTTGGATGTTATCCTTTAAAGTTTCTATGAAGACATCAATCCTGTGTTCCTCTGGAATATTAGTTACCCTTATATTCAATTTTGTGAAGTCCTCAATGTGCTCCACCGCTAAACCCTTTTGTTTGAGATTTATCAATTGGCTAAAGAAGGTGTTTCTTTTTGTATCCTCATAATGTGCTATCCTTTCCTCCGTAAAAATTGACCAAGTGACAATTTTTTTACGGGAGAAAAGCCATCGATACCATATAATTTATTTTTTTCTAAATGTAAAGTTGCAATGCGTATCTTTTGTGTGTTTTTCACATTATTGAGATCAAAATATTGCTCCATCTGTAGTATCCATGTTACAGGATCCTTGCCATCAAAATTCCTCATATCCATCTTTGGAATATGGTGGTTCTTCCATCCAACATTAGAGTTTATAAAATCACGATTAACATTTATTTTGTTCTCATCATGAATTTCCTCTACTGTCTTTTCACCATTATGAAAAATTTCTTGTATCAAATTTTCCAAACGTTCGATGTCTACTTTTAGATCATTCTTCATGTTTTCCATGTTGTCTTTCATTTTTTCATCAATCTTAGCTTCCATGTCATCCATCTTAGCTTCCATGCCCACTTCCATGCCATCCATCTTAGCTTCCCAACCATTCATCTTAGCTTCCACGCATTTCTTCAAACCATCCATCTTAGTTTCCATGCCTTTTTCCAAAACTTCCATTTCATTTTTGGTTGCTCTTTGCAATAGCAAAATTTGATGCACTTGATCTTGTAATTTGGATATCTCATGTTGTATTTTTTCGTCTTCATGAGTTATAGTAGAGCCTTCTGAAGGCTTAATTGGCATTGAATTCTTTTTAGGGGGGATTTAGAACCCAATACTGATATCTATTCTTCAATATGCCCTTGGAATAAATTCAAACTATTTTTTTTTTCAAACGAGACTTATGTAATTCAAAAATACTATACACTTTTTTCTTGCTTTTGAGGAGCTCGACATTGAAACTAAGTTATCTCTGTGATTTTGGGTCTTCAATATTTGAAATTTGGCTTTGAAGTAGCCCTCTAAATCATATTTCAAATTCCATAGGTCTGATCTGATTTGGATTCTTCAAGGAAAAATTATGCTCAGTCTCCCACGATGACCTGATTATGGACTGGTTCAGTAGAGCGAACTTGTACAACTTGCCACATGTCACTTTTTCCTCCTTTGGCTTTGAAATTGATATACCAAAAACTAAATTCCATGCACTTGTGGAAAATTTCTATAGAATCCCAATCTGACGCTCAGAGAGAGAGTTATGAGTTTTTTCCCACGGTCACCTCTTTGCAATGAAATTCAGGATCCTAAAACAATCCTAACTTCCACAGATCATATCTTCAAAAATATTTCGAACCAAGATCTAAAATTTTTATAGGAAGTTCCTCAAGATTTCAGCTTCGTACTGTGAAAATTTTAGCTTATGAAACTTTGTGTACAAAAAATGTATAGCGAAAATTCCATGATGCCATGTTTTAGATGAAATTCGAGAGCCTGAAAAAACCCTAACTTCCCTGGATCATATCTTCGAAAATATTGCAAACCAAGATCTGAAATTTGTACAGGAGGTTCCTCAGGATCTCGGCTTCAGGTTGTAAAAATTTCATACTCTGAACCTTCGTAGAAAAAACGTTATTGCGAAAATTCCATGATGACCGGTTTGGAGCCGCGAAACCCTAGAATCCAAAGCTCTCATACCAAATGTTATGAAACCAACTCCAAAAATAGAAGAAAAGAGAGATCAATGCCTTAGAAATCAACCACTTCGAGGGGGGAACCTCCAATACATTACATAAATGAACAATTCTTGGATGATACAAATGACCAAAACCTCCTTTTATATATAGGAGTCCATGGGCCCACAATATAATCCTAGCCGACCTAACAATAATAATGTAAGGGCACAATAATAACAATATTGGGGTTACAGGGGTACAAAAATAACAATAATGTTGCTACTCTAATAAAAATAAGGGACTAAACTAGTAATACTAAACTAGTAATATAGGGACCTAACATACAATCGTGATTCCCAACAAGTGTGTATGTGTTTAGCCTATTTGGAGGTGCAGTCAGTTGGATGAGTAAAATATAGTCTGTAGTGGCTCTTTGAACTACATAGGCAGAATAAATGGAAACCACTCATGCAAGAAAGGAATATTTTTTGTTATATATATATTTTTTCAAGTATGGGGTTAGTGCAGCGAGCTATAATGATAGACTGTGATAGCCAAATCACAACTTTCTTGGCTAAGAACATTCAAAGGCAAAGCACATTGATGTTCAACATCACTTTGTGAGAGATATGGTTGAGGATACAAAGGTGTTGCTAGTAAAGGTGGACACTTTGAAGAATGTTGCAAATGCATTAACGAAGTCTGTGAGAACTCCGAAGTTCTCTTGTTGTATAGAAACAATGGGTGTTGCAGGGTTGAAATAATGACTAAGCTCTCTTGTGGCCCCCTGTGGAAAGAAAACAACAAGTGGGAGAATTTTGGGTGTGTATTATATGGTTTTGTGCATGGGGTTCACATGGTTTTGGGGCATGATGGTTTTCGGCCCCTCGTATTTTGTAGATCCGATCAAGGGAGCTATGGTTATGTTATAATCCAAGGTTAATGGATTGGGGTTTATGAATGCTTCGGCATGTATATATATGTGTTGTAACACTAAAAAGAATACAATGAAAAATCAAGCTGGTAGTCCCGATTTGGGATCCATGGGAAAAATCTATGTGTATATTTGTTTTATGTTTTATGCTCTCACTATTGTTTATTTTTTGTTTTTAAGAATTTGTTTGCAAATAATTTATGTGTAGGGTTAAAACCTACATTTGGTATTAGAGTTGTTTCGGCTTCAAGGGGACTCCTTTGCTGCTAAGTGGTTTTTTTCTTAGGCCTGTGGTAGACCCTATTTAGTGGGAGATCTGTCGGAATGATTCTTGTGGTGAAAGAATATGGCAAGAAGTGGAAAGATAGAGATCGAGAAATTTAATGGTCAAATTTTTTATTTTTGGAAGCTCAAGATGGAGGATCTACTAGTGGATAAATATCAGTGGATTGTGGTAGATCCGGGTACTAAACCAACGACAATGTAAAATGAATATTGGGCGAAGTTGGATCGGAAGGAAAACAGCACAATACAATTGTATATCTCAAATTAAATATTTTTGAATGTATCTGGGGAAGCTATGGTGAAGACTTTGTGGGTCAAGTTAGGGAATTTGTACCAATCTAAGTCTTTGGTGAATAAATTGTTCCTACGAAAAAAGTTGTTAACTTGAGGATGAAGGATGGAGACTTGATGACAGATCATCTGAACACCTTCAATATTTTGGTAAGTCAGTTGTCATATGTTGATATTAAAATCTCAGATGAAGATAATTGGATCATTTTATTGTGTTCTCTACCAGATTCGTGGGACAGTTTGGTTATTGCAACAGGTAGAAATACAACTACCTTGAATTTTGATGAAATTGTCTCAGCCTTTTTGTCGAAGGAAATGAGATGGAGAAATATGGAGGGCCATAATTGAGATGCCTTATCTGTACGAGGAAGGTCCCAGAATAGAAACAAAAATAATTTTTCGAGTGGGAGATCTAAATCTACAGGAAAGCATGTAAAGGTGTTGGAAATGCAAAAAGGAAGGGCACTTCAAAAAGGACTACATATCTAAAGCTCCTGAGAAAGGAAAGGGATATGATGATTCTCCTTCTACAGAGGCAAAAACCACCTCATATGAAGGTGGGGATGTGTATTTGGCTTCTTCTTCAAATACACATGTATATCATGAGGCATGGTTGATTGACTCAGGTGCATCCTTTCACTTCACTCCCCATAGGGAGTGGTTCTGCAAGTATGAGAAGTATGATGGTGGTGATGTCTTCTTAGGGGATGATAGGAAAGCCATAATATTCGAACGTGGAAAATTCAAGTTGACACTACAAGGTGGAAGGATTAGAACACTTCCTAGTATTCTAAATATTCCTGCATTCACTAGAAACCTGATTTATGTAAGCAAGATGGATGATGCAGGTGTAAAAACAATGTTCGATAAAGATACCTACAAGATGGCTCGGGGAGAACTGGCATTAATGTGGGGAGCTTAGATTTGAACTTTGTAAAAGCCTCAGGGTAGCACTATTATTGATGGGTGAAATAGTTATGTGGTTCCTATAAGTGGAGTGGAAAGCCTAGCGGTCTCTAGAGAAAAGACCATGATATGGCATCAAAGGCTGGGACAAATTGGAGAGAAGGGCCTTCAGATGTTGCATGGTAATGGTATGGTATAAGTTATGTATAATTTCTCTCTGTATTTCTATTTCTATGAACATTGTGTATATGGGACGCAGAATCAGGTGAGTTTTCCTTCTGGTGCTAAGATTGCGAACAAGATATTAGAGATTGTGCACAGTGATGTGTTTGGACCTGTGTCGGTTCCATCATTGGGAAAGTCTCTGTACTTTTTTTTTATTCATAGACGAATTCTCAAGGAATACATTGATATATTTCTTGACAAATAAATCTGAAGTATTTGACAGATTTAAAGAATTTAAGGCTCTAGTGGAAAACCAGACAAAGAAGAAGATAAAAATGTTGAGGACAGATAATGGTGGAGAGTTTTGTAAGAAAGAAATGGAAGAGTTTTGTAGGAAGTGTGTTATATCACGGCAGAAGACTACTCCATACACACCTCAGCAAAATGGAGTTGCAGAAAGAATTAACAGAATGTTGATGGAAAAGGCAAGAAGCATGAGTCAGTGGTATCGGGTTAGGACAAGAATTTTGGGCAGAGGCAGGGGAGACTGCATTTTACCTGGTTAAGAGATCACGTTCATCAATGTTGGAGGATAAGACTCCAGATGAGGCATGGGCTGGTAAGAAACCCTCTTTTTCACATTTGAGGGTATTTGGATGTTGTTCATATCCTATAAATCATAGTATCTCTAGGTGATTGGATATTTCATCTTCCTTGCAATTTCATATTGAAAATGTTTTTCAATATTCAAGTGATTTCCAATAAAAAGAAATTAAAAGAAAATAAAAGAGGGTATAAAAATAACGAAAAAGAAAAATAAAAAGAAAGAAAACCAAAAAAAAAAAATACTGAAAGTAATGCAAATCAAAATGCCACTACTCATTAGATAGGTTTGTTCAATCATACAATTTAAGCATGATTTTACAATTTTCGATTTCTGTTGATAGGTTAGAAAATAAATATTTGCCAAACTGTTTAATCTTGTCATATCAGTAGATAGGTAAAAATTAATTGACTCAACATTTTAATCTGAGTCAATGGAAGAAATAAGGATAGATGTTAGGCTAGAAGTTCAAAAGAAAAGATGTTTTAAGGTCTGCAAGTCCAAATGCACCCTGCAAAAGAATAAAAAATGTTAGATCTGTAGTTTGGGTAGGTAGACATGAAGAGAAGAAAAAAGAAGAAAGATGAAATTTACTCTAAAATATTATCTTAAAAATTCCATGCTTTCTATGGTTACAGGGAAAAATCAAAGGGTAAAGAGGTCTTCCTTCCTAAGTTTGGAAATTCATGTTCTTTGAAAGGCCTATTGGGACATATTGATGTCATATTCTATTTTATCCTAAGTCCCAAACTTCCTATTTACCCTTATCCTAAACTATAAAACATTAAATTCCCTATCCTAATGCTATAGGGTAAAATGCTTGGGTTGTTGGTTATCGAATATCCCTCTCAGGGCTTTCCGGTGCCCGAGGCAGACAGTAATATTAGCTGTATAGTTCACAAATAAGGCACATACATGTTCATATTAGCTTAAAACAACTTGATAGAACGAGATATAAGATTACCTTTTTAATGATCTTGGAGTCCCTTGGAGAGCACTAGGCAGCGAAGCAGGAGTTCTCCTTCACCAGCTCCAAATCTTGGCCCTACAATCATTTAAAGCACCTGTGTAATCTCTACCATAACATATATTTCCTATCAATTAAGCCAATATATAATAAACACTTAAACTATGCACATATAAGCCATTCATCTTGTTGACCATGTCAGAATTCTATTGAAATTTTGATAAGCAATCTTACTTAAACCTTTCAAACCCCCTCTTTTTGCCCTGAGAAATTCGTTTTCTGCTCATTATTACCTTATCCCAGCTTCAAATCTGCATAAAAGGGCTGAAATTCTACATTATAATATATTTAAGGTCTATCACCTTTCGGCCCTAGCCCCTGCACCTTTTTCTCCACATGACCGGAGGTCAAAACCAAGTGCTAGCCATAAAGGCGCTTACCACATATATACATCGAAAACGTTTATAACCGTCGATATGTACAGATCCGACGGCATTCGCCAGTCTTCATCGCGCCCGTGGTCCACTCTTTTCATCACCAAAATTTCCTGTCCGTCATCCGTTTAAACACAGATCAATGACTCACAGTACACCTGCCCCTGGTGGTCCTCGTGCCGTGCACTGTGCAAAACCCGCCCGGCTTCTATCGCACCGCTTTTGGGCGGTAGGCTGTATTTTATGTTTCGGAGAGATTCCATACATTTTTTACCGCGTGTCCCTGCGTACGGCTCAAAAACTGCCCTCCATCGCGCGTTATCATTCGTCCGTAGACACTGTGCGATATCCACGAGAGCCGTCCGATTTGGGGCAATCCATCCGATGTTAGTCGCTCCACGAAACTGCGTGGAAGATAACCTAAGGAAATCGTACCCCTGGCCCACGGTCCATCACCCTCTGACGCATTTTCAGCCATCGATCTCCTCCTGAGATCTGATGGTCCAGATCACTTACCTCTCCACCAGCTGACTCCGTACCTCCACATCACCCATTCCACGTGTTTGTCATATTTTTCCTCCGCCCTTATACATTTCATTCATTTGTCAAATTTCAAATGTTTCGTATTAAAATCTTTCATCAGTCCATTCACCATTGTTTCACTGTGTTTTTTTTCGCCACCCTGCATTGTTTCACCATTTCGCCATGTCCACGCGACCACTTTCATTGACCCCACCACATTCACCATCCCCATGCATGGTTTTCCTAACGAGTTTGCAGGTTTTGTAGGGTTACAGCAGTGGAAATCTACCATGATTTACAACTTTTATTACAGTAATAGAGAACACATCAAAGGACCATTTTTCAGAGGCTGTAATTATGGAGAAAGGCCTGGGGAGGTATATCGATACGACTTACATTAAAGAAGCAGGTTTAAAATCTGTCAAGCCCTCCAGAGTCATTCAAAGCACAGATCGCGTAGATGGAGACATTAATGGAGCAGCAGAGAAATATCAGTGAATGATCAAGGAATTCAACTTTCAGCATTGAAGATCTTAAACTGTAATTCAAAGTTTAGAAGGCAGAGGGTGCCATTCGCAGAAAACAGTACTCTAAAGTTTTCTTTTCAGCACCATTTTCTTTCAAGAAAGGAAGGAATGTCTATGTGATTCTACTTCTTTTCCATGTTCCTAAAGAGATTTCTACCCAGTGCATTTATTTCACTAAGCAGATAGCAGAGTACACACAGCATTACAAAGTCATCGAACAGTATGGGCATGCACGTTTCCACCATCTTGTTTTAATTAGGCAAATTAAATGCTCATCACCTACTCCCTTTTCGAGCTTTCTTTTTCTCCTATAAAGCTCCCGAAGAACAGATGATTTAGGGTCCAGATTTTATCAAAAAATTATGCGGTGAAAGGATTTTTGTATACATTTTTTTGAACTCCTGTATGAAGGCTCAGAGCCCGTAGGGTCTCAATGAGGAGGAGTTCCATCTGTTAAGAGGATTCTGGTCTTTGGTATTTCACAGTGTGTAACTTTCTCTCTTATGTGTTATTTTAATAGATCATTTCACTTCATCCATCTTTCCTATATCATGTTTCTGGAATGTGAGTGGCTCACTAATTTTTGGTATGGATTTATCCTAGTTGATACCCATGCTCGAATTATTCAAGCACTTTAAATATGGCTCAAGCATGATATTTTGTTCCACTATTCATCTAAACCGTATTTCTTCTATATTAGTTTCTTTGGGAGGGTGTTTTTAAAATGCTATTGTCATGAATGGATTCTTAAATTGGTAAGCCCATTACATGGTGATATTGTGTATCTGGATATCAGCTCAATGATAACTGATATTCTCTCAATATTTCATTCACTACATACACCTTCTGATAATTTATTTCTGTGAGGTATTTCTGAATTGGCCCTCTTTACAGTAAGCTGTCTCTGAATTGTCTGTTGCTGTTATATTGGAGTTTTGCATGTTGCCTCTGCAGTATTCCTTTCTCTGTGTCAATTTCTGAAGGTCTTGGTCCCATTCAGATTAATATTCCTTGTTTTTCAGTAAATATCATGAGAGCCTTTATATTGATAACTTCCTCTGTTATACCATATGCTCCTTGCTAATATAAGATGTCCTAGGCACTAGTCTTTCACAACTCAAGGTTGTCTCTAGGAACGACAACATCATTTTGGCACCGTTTCCAAGGAACAAATTAAGAAAATTTAAATCCCTAGGCCTCGACAAAACCTAATTCACTCTTCAAGTAGGTGACTATGGAGAGTTGAGAGTTGTAGATCCCTCACCTTAGCGACTCCACATTTGTTTATTAGATAAATTTATTTGCAGTCCTGGCTCCTCGTAAGCCACACCTGAGGTCAGATACGTCTCAGCCAAAGACACCTTCAGTATATGACCCTGAAAAGATCATACACAGAAGAAATTGGAGGGAAAGAAAATCAGTCCACTCTGAAATCCCTGAATTTTCTATAGAAAACTTTCCATCCTCTTCTTCTCAAGTAGCTCGAGTACTAGTTCCCGACTCCACTATGGGAGATACTGATTATTATTCAGATAGTCCACCCCGAGGAGGTGTCAGAAATAAATAAAATTTTCACCCTACTCCTGAGGTCGAAGAGGTCAAGGAAGTCACTGAAGTATCTGCTATTAACAGACTGTTGTTCCCCTCAACACCTCAAGCTGGTGTTCATTATATTCCTATTGTTATTCATACTCCACTTCCACCTCCTCCTCCTTTTGCACATCAAAATATTGCTTTACCTCCACCCCATCCAATGGCCAATGTTATAGGATTCTTGCTGAATAAATATGATCCTCTGGCATTACCCCAAGTGTTGAAGGATATGCCCCAGGATTATCTGAAGATTTTACCCCGATTTAATGGGGAAAACGAGATTGATGCTCAAAAACATCTTGAGGTATTTTGTGCTTTTGCAGATAATTTTAATGTGGAAGATTTAGATGTGGTCTTAAGGTTGTTTGTCCAATATCTTGATGGTGAAGCTCGAAAATGGTTTAAGACATTGGCAGGCCGTTCTATTACCACTTGGGAAATTATGGAAGATACTTTTCTCAGAAAATGGGGAGAGAATAAAGACCATGGACATTATCTTACTGAGTTCAATACACTCAAGAAAAAACATAATGAAGGTGTGTCATAATTTATCAAGAGATTTAATAAATTGTATATGAGTCTTCCTGCTGATATGAAACCTCATCAAACTGCTGCTAAAGTTGTTTTTGTAGTAGCTTTTGATTCAGAATTTGGTTTCTCTCTCAGAGAAATAAAGCCTGCTACTCTGGATGATGCTTAGACAGATTCACTAGAGTTGGAAGCAAAATTTTCCTCCACTGGCAAATCAAAGGGAAAATCTGAACAAGATACTAGAAGAAGGGGCAAAGAGGAGGTATCTATCTCCTACCAAGACAGAGATTCAGCTAATGACAAAATTGAAGAAATGAGCAAAATGATTAAGAAAATTTCTGGTAAACTGGTCAAGCTTGAACTAGAGGCAAAGAATTCAGCCTCCAAGAATTTCCACAATGCTCAAAACAGAGGTTACAATCCTCAGTATAGGAAGCCACCCCTGTAAATATTGCCAAGGGAAACAAAGAAGCAACAGGATCAGGTGCCACACCCATTGTACTTGGAAGGCCCAGTAGATGATTATGCTGAAGACACTGCCTATGGACTGGAGGATGCAAATATTGCTTTTTCAAATAGTGATGGAGAAGAATTCCCTTTCCAAGGAAATGATGGAACTGAGTTCCCATTGCAAGAAGAAGAAAAGTCCAGAGACACAGTAGACGCAGAAATTGATCATTATTGTAAACAATTTGTTGATTTCATGCAAGCACAGTTCAATAGAATGTATGACCTCAGATCTTCTAGGAAGAGGACTCGTAGTCAAGATCAAGAAGAAGAGCTACCCCAGAAGGAAACACCTTCTCAAAAGGAGTCGACAATGCAGAAGGTCACAGACAAAGGTAAGGGCCCTCTAAACAAACCTTTGCAGTCTAATGACCAAATTCCTTCCTATTCAAAAGTAGTCATTCCTCCTAATACAAAGTTTTTGTCAAAAGAAGTAAAACCCTTAGCTGAAAATAAAGAGTCAAAAGAGGTTGTAATAGAAAAATCTTCTCCTGTTTTCAGTCTGCAAAAGGAACTTGAAAAAGTCAAAATCCCAGTTCCCCTAACTGAACTGTTGAAACAACCTGCATATCAATCCCAAGTCACCTCTTTTATGATCCCTCCAGACGCAACACTCAACCCAGACAGTCTAAACCTTCAAGAAGAGAGACCCATGGTTATATTTGGCCCACATGTTGAGGAATTAGATGTTTCTACTCCTCCCTTCTATGTGTCTCTAGTGATTCATGACCTGCTATTACATAATTGTATGTTAGATTCTGGAGCTTCCCATAATATATTTCCTTTATCAGTCATGGAAAAACTAGGATTACAAATCACCCGTCCATACAAAGACCTCTATTTATTTGATTCCAAAAGAGTTAAATGCCTGGGGATGATCAAAGATTTGGTAGTCAATTTGGCCCAAATCCCATCAAAAAGTGTAGTAATGGACATCGTGGTGGCAGACATCCCAGCTCGCTTTGGCATTTTACTGTCAAGGTCCTAGGGAACAAAAATTGGTGGGTCAATTAAGTTGGATTTAACATATGCCACCATCCCAATTTTGGTGGCCAAGAGAGGAGGTTGTACAGGGAAACTAGATTTGTCAAGATGGTGACTAAGGCTGACAACTCTATTAATTCACCTGTCTACAGTAAAGAAGGAGATTTCTCATGCTTGGTGCTAGAAGAAGATCAATATTATGCTCATGAACCTTCCTTCTACCAGATCAAGACTAAGCAGCCCTCAGAGAGCCATGAAGCAGGAACCTGGACACTTTATTTTGATGGAGCAAATTCAAGAGAAGGTAATGGGGCTGGAGTACTACTGATTTCTCCTATAGGGAAATGGGTCCCATTGTCCTTCAATCTGGAATATGAAGCTACTAATAATGTGGCTGAATATGAAGCACTTCTGTTAGGATTGTAGACAGCGAGGAACATGAATATAAAAAGTTTAAAAGTTCTGGGAGATTCAGAACTGGTGGTTAGACAAGTCAGGAATCAGTGTCAAACCAAAAATCCTCAGTTGAGGGCTTATAGGAATGAAGTTTGGGACATGGTGGAACATTTCTTCTTGGCATTCAATATCCAGTTCATGCCCCGAGAACAGAATAGGATGGTTGATTCCCTTGCTATGGATGCCAGTACATTTCGTCCACCTCAGAACCCTCTTTTAAGATATGAAGTTGAGGTGCGTTATCGGCCATCAATCCCAGATAACATCAAGCACTGGTAGGTATTTCAGGATGAGGAACAGATGAAGAAATTCCTGGAAACAGTAGGAGAATTCTCCAATATGGAGATTGATGCTGATGAAGAATAAGAGACTGAAGATACTTCAGAAAGAAATTGGGAGGAGAAAATTGCAGGTAATAAAGTGTTGCAATTGAAGGGAAACATTATACCTAGAGGACTGGTGCCTCTAGAAATATTATTTGAAAAGAATGATGTCCCACTGTAGCCAAGCAAAGTGGTAGAAGAAAATCAGGTAGAAGACCTGAATCTTGGTATTGAGGCTGACCCCAAAATTGTGAAGTTATCAAAGAAGATCCCAGGAGAATATAAAAAGCTATACCAGAAGTTATTTTAGTCCTACAAAGATTTGTTTGCATGGTCCTATTAGGATTTAAAAACTTTTGACATCAATATAATGCAGCACAAAATTCCACTAACGGGAGATGCAAAGCCTCACAAGCAGAAGCTCAAACAAATAAATCCCCTGCTGCTTCCTTCCATTGAGAAGGAAATTAAGAAGTTGTTAAAGGCCAAAATAATTGTGCCATTGAGGTAATCTGAATGGGTGGCAAACCCGGTTCCTGTCAGAAAGAAGAATGGATAAATAAGGCTGTGTGTGGATTTCCAAAATTTAAACAGAGCATCCTTAAAGGATAATTATCCACTACCTAAGATGGATCACATCCTGCAAAAAGTGGTTGGAGCCTCTAGGATGTCGATGATGGATGGATTCTCTGGTTATAACCAGGTGGTTGTACTTCCAGAAGATCAAAAGAAGACTACTTTCACCACACCATGGGGTACATTTATGTATGCGAGGATGCCTTTTGGGCTGATTAATGCGGGGGCCACTTTTCAGAGGGCAATGGACATTGCTTTTGTTGGGGAGCAAGATAAATTTTTGGTAGTCTACCTCGATGATATCACTGTATTTTCAAACAATGATACTAAATTGAGCATCTGCGTAGAACCTTTGAGAAATGCAGAAGGTATGGTCTCTCCCTAAACCCTTAGAAGTATTTATTTTCATTAGAAGAGGGTAAAATTTTGGGACACATTGTAACAAAATATTGGGTGAAGATAGATCCTAAGAGGGTAGAGGTTATAAATGGTATTTCTCTTCCTAGAAACAAGAAGGAGGTACAAGTATTCCTAGGGCGTATTAATTTCCTGAGAAGGTTTATTCCTAACTATGCTGAAATAGTTAGACATATAACTGACATGCTGAAGAAGAATAATGAAGTTAAATGGTCCCAGGAATCACGAGAGGCATTTACCAGGATAAAAAATGCTTTTGCAAAAGCCCCTGTGCTAGCTGGACCAGATTATGATAAACCTTTCATGATATTTTCTTTTGCATCACCTCATACAATAGCAGGAGTTTTATTGCAGAAAAATGAGGAAGGGTATGAGTAGCCCATCGCCTTCTTCAGTCAGGTGCTCCGTGATGTAGAATTAAAATATAACATATTGGAAAAGCAAGCATACGCCCTAGTAAAATCCCTCAAAGCATTCCGCATATATGTTTTGTAGTCCCATATCACTGCTTTTGTGCCTACAACTGCTGTAAAATATATTCTTATCCAAGGGGATAGTGAAGGAAAAAGGGGGAGGTGGATTGCCAAGATACAGGAGTATGAATTAGACATCCACCCTACTAAGCTTATCAAAGGACAGGGGCTTGCCAAAATATTATCTAAATCAAAATATCAGGCTCTGGGCATAAATTTTTCCATTATAGCAGGTGAGGAATCTGAGGATAAAGAAGAGTGACAGGGAATTGGGGTAGCTACCCCGAAGACACATATAAAGTACCTCACCAGTTAGTGGTACAAGGAGATAGTAGAATATCTCCTCACACTCAGCTGCCCTCCAAGCTGTGATAAAGCTAAATACAGAACACTAAGATTGAAATCACAGAAGTACATAGTCGCCAATGGCCGGCTATACTGGCGAGATCCCTTAGGCATCCTACTCCTGTGTCTCACAGAGGATGATGTAGGGAGTATTATAGCCAAGTTTCATGAAGGGATCTGTGGGGGTCATTACAGCTGGAGGGCCACTGCTCACAAGATCCTGAAGGCTAGTTTCTATTGGCCCAATCTTTTTGGAGATGTTTTTACCCGAGTCAGAGCTTGTGAGAAGTGTCATAAATTTTTTGAAAGACAGAAGTTGGCACCTATGCCCATGATTCCCGTGCACGTGAATGAACCATTCCGACAATGGGGAATTGATTTTATAGGTGAAATACACCCTCCATCAAGTGGTCATCATAAGTGGATTTTAACTGCCACTGATTATTTCACAAAATGGGTGGAATCCATACCTGCAAGGAATGCCACAGATACTATGATAATAAAATTCATGGAAGAAAACATCATATCCAGGTTTGGCTGCCCTGCCAGAATAGTGACCGATAATGCACAGGCCTTCAAATATGCAAAGTTTGTGAGTTTTTGTCAGCAGTATAACATCACACTAATCCACTCTACAGCCTATTATCCACAAGGAAATGGCTTGTCAGAATCTTCCAATAAAACCTTGGTGAGGGCACTGAAGAAGGCTATAAATGAAAACCAGAAAAATTGGGATTCCCAGTTGAAATTTTCTCTGTGGGCCAATAGAATTACCAACAAGAGAGCAACTGGGAGATCCCCATATGAATTAGTATATGGGAGGGCAGTAGTATTCCCTATCCAATTAGCCCTACCAGTAGCCCGATTCATGCAAGAAAGTCAAGAAGAGCCTTATGATATGACCAGGAGAATAAATCAGCTGGTGGAATTGGAAGAAACCCGCAACCGGGTAAGTCAAAGGCTAACTGAATATCAGGAGAAGATGAAATACATTTTTTATCAACATGCCAAGAACAGGAATTTTCATATTGGTGATTTAGTGCTCAGGTGGGATATCCGGAGGGCTGAAAAAAGGAAAACATGGTAAATTCGACCCGCTTTGGTTTGGTCCCTTCAAAATTGTGGAACAGGGAGGTAACAACACTTTCAAGTTGGAAAATTTATAGGGTGACTTGCTTGACGCCCCTGTAAATGGTCAGTTTCTTAAACCCTACTTCTAGTTCTAATTCAGGCAGAGATAGCCTGATGTATTATACTGTATATTAGTTTCCTGTTTTCTCCCTTGTTTGAATAATGTGGGTGTCGTGATGAATTATGAAAAGAAAGGTAGAAGCGCTGAAGAGAAAAGTTTGCACAGAAGATTATCAAATGGTCTGCGAAGTTCTCGACACGTCCAGGGATGAGCGTGCCATCCCCAAGTCGAGCCAATGTTGACCATGTCAGCATTCTATTGAAATTTTGATAACCAATCTTGCTTAAACCTTTCAAACCACCTCTTTCTGCCCTAAGAAATTCATTTTCTGCTCATTATTACCTTCTCCCAGCTTCAAATTTGCATAAAAGGGCCGAAATTCCACATTATAATATATTTAAGGTCTAGCACCTTTCGGCCCTAGCCCCTGCACCTTTTTCTCCACATGACCGGAGGTCAAAACCGAGTGATAGCCATAAAGGCGCTTACCACATATATACATCAGACACGTTTATAACTGTCGATCTGTACAGATTTGACGGCATTCGACAGTCTTCATCGCGCCCGTGGTCCACTCCGTTCATTGCCAAAATCACCTGTCAACCGTCCATTTAAACCAAAGATCAACGGCTCACAGTACACCTGCCCCGGTGGTCCCCGCGCTGTGCACTATGCAAAACCCACCTGGTTTCTATCGCACCGCTTTTGGGCGGTACGCGGTATTTTATTTTTCGGAGCGATTCCATACATTGTTTGTCGCGTGTCCCTGCGTATGGCTCAAAAACCACCCTCCATCACGTGTTATCATTCGTCCATAGACACAACGCAATATCCACAAGAGCCATCCAATTTCGGGCGATCCATCCGACGGTAGTCACTCCACGAAACTGCGCGGAAGATAACCCAAGGAAATCATACCCCTGGCCCACAGTCCATCGCCCTCTGACGCATTTTCAGCCGTCGATCTCCTCCTGAGATCTGACGGTCCAGATCACTTACCTCTCTGCCAGTTGACTCTGTACCTCCACGTCACCCGTTCCACGTGTTTGTCGTATTTTTCCTCAGCCCTTATACATTTCATTCATTTGTCAAATTTCAAATGTTTCGTATTAAAACCTTTCATCAATCCATTCATCATTGTTTCACTGTGTTTTTTGTCGCCACCCTGCATTGTTTCACCATTTCGCCATGTCCGCACAACCACTTTCATTGACCCCACCACATTCACCATCCCCATGCATGGTTTTCCTAACGAGTTTGCGGGTTTTGCAGGGTTACAGCAGCAGAAATCTGCCATGATTTATAGCCTTTATTACAGTAACAGAGAACACATCAAAGGACCATTTTTCAGAGGCTGTAATTATGGAGAAATGCCTGGGGAGGTATATCGATACGACTTACATTAAAGAAGCAGGGTTAAAATCTGTCAAGCCCTCCAGAGTCATTCAAAGCACAGATCGCGTAGATGGAGACATTAATGGAGCAGCAGAGAAATATCAGTGAATGATCGAGGAATTCAACATTCAGCATTGAAGATCTTAAACTGTAATTCAAAGTTTAGAAGGCAGAGGGTGCCATTCGCAGAAAACAATACTCTAAAGCTTTCTTTTCAACACCATTTTCTTTCAGGAAAGGACGAAATGTCTATGTGATTCTACTTCTTTGCCGTGTTCCTGAAGAGATTTCTACCCAGTGCATTTATTTCAATAAGCAGATAGCAGAGTACACACAGCATTACAAATTCATTGAACAGTATGGGCGTGCACGTTTCCGCCATCTTGTTTTAATTAGGCAAATTAAATTTTCATCAGCTACTCCCTTTTCGAGCTTTCTTTTTCTCCTATAAAGCTCCCGAAGAACAGATGATTTAGGGTTCCATATTTTATCAGAAAATTATGCGGTGAAAGGATTTTTGTATACATTTTTTTAAACTCCTGTATGAAGGCTAAGAGCCCGTAGGGTCTCAGTGAGGAGGAGTTCCATCTGTTAAGAGGATTCTGGTCTTTGGTATTTCACAGTGTGTAACTTTCTCTCTTATGTGTTATTTTAATAGATCATTTCAATTCATCCATCTTTCCTGTATCATGTTTCTGGAATGCGAGTGGCTCACTGATTTTTGGTATGGATTTATCCTAGTTGATACCCATGCTCGGATTAGTCAAGCGCTTTAAATATGGCTCAGGCATGATATTCTGTTCCACTATTCATCTAAACCGTATTTCTGCTATATTAGTTTCTTTGGGAGGGTGTTTTTAAAACACTATTGTCATGAATGGATTCTTAAATTGGTAATCACATTACATGGTGATATTGTGTATCTAGATATCAGCTTAATGACAACTAATATTCTCTCAATATTTAATTCACTACATACACCTTCTGATAATTTATTTATGTGAGGTATTTCTGAATTGGCCCTCTTTACAGTAAGTTGTCTCTGAATTGTCTGTTGCTGTTATATTGGAGTTTTGCATGTTGCCTCTGCAGTATTCCTTTCTCTATGTCAGTTTCTAAAGGTCGTGGTCCCATTTAGATTAATATTCCTTGTTTTTCAGGAAATAGCATGAGAGCCTTTATATTGATAACTTCCTCTGTTATACCATATGCTCCTTGCTAATATAAGATGTCCTAGGCACTGGTCTTTCACAATTCAAGGCTATCTCTAGGAACGACAACACATCTCATGCTATATAAGTGATTAAATAATAATGACAATATCAACGCATATAATGGACAAAACAGATACAGTTCTATTGATTTATAAAAAAGGAGGATTACAACCATCGGTTGTACCATACCCTCCTCAACCTTCCAATCTCTCTATCTCTCAACGTGGTGATGTCTTGATCAACAAGTTCTGAATGAACCTCTTTGACCTTTTACCTTCACACTACAACAATTATCTCTACTTCACAAGTATGCAAAAATTTGAAAATCCTTCAACCTTGAACCAAGAGCCTTCAACTCCATTTTATAGGAGATGGAGAGAGAAATCATTGCCCTTCTCTTTCCACCAATTTTGAATAGAAAAAACCAATATGTTTCTTCAACCTCCATGCTTTTGCCTTCTTTGAAAGTTCAGTTGTTTATGGCAAGGCCCAATAAGAGTTGGTGCCTTAGTATTGACTCTCTTGTGAGAAAAAGCTGGAGATTCAAATCATTCTCCGTGGGTTTTTCCCATTTCAAACTTAAAACACGGGTAACGCTGCCCTCTAGTGTAAACAGAGCGTTTCCCTAGCCACTAACGCAGCCCATTCATTAATCAACTGTGTTATAACGCTCTTATGTTGTTATAGTGAGGTGTTACCTTGGCAGAAATAGGTTTAGTTTAGGTCTTTTTATTCCTTTCATATTTATCTTTTCCTCTGAGCTGTTGAGGAGGTATTTTGACCTATAACAGATGCCCCCTAAAGTGTGAGGTTAGAGATGAATACGATGTCTGAAATACTTTACAATGTGTGTAGTAGAGATAAAGAGATTGAAAGACTAAGGAAAACCTGAAACAACAACATATGTCAGAAAATATAGTATCTGCCTTGAGTCGGGCATTCCCATGCTCAGTAGCTTAAACAACATGATTTCTCTAGAATAGAGATATGAAGAATCTATCCACCGATAAGCACAATGTGGAAGTGTCTATCATAACAGGATCAGGCTGAAGAAGTTGTCTCCATAAACAATATCGCAACTTGGGGAAGGAAACACAACTTTAATGATGTAGCCTTTGCCCCAAGGTCTTGACCGCCGATTCACTTAAACTACATATTTCTCAACATGTGAATGAAGGAGTTGTCGTCGAACATGTGAGAAATCGTCTGATTACCAGTCAATAATGAAAACTGTTAACAGACGCGAAGGTGGCCACCGATAATGATGATGGTCCCTAAGATGCACAGTACAATCTAGCGAGTGTGAATAAAATGAGTTGAAGTCGAACACTCGTAGAATCATTCGACCAGGAGCCAATGATGAAGACCCCTGATCAAACACAAGACTACCTGCCACTGATGTCTGCAAGTATCCGGGTACTGATGGGTTTCTGGATCAACTTCCTAGATAAGATGTTGAAGTTGATAGGAAGAGATCTGTTGAAAGGTAGGCACTGAGGCATCCTACATCAGTCAACATGAAACGGAAACCAACTGATTTTGTTTATGATTGAGATAATGAAGAGTAAATGGGGATGTCGGACGACAAATAATTTCTGGCATAATGAGCGGTTTGGTTGATAACAGGAGCAGTAGATAGCGAGATCTGCTTGAACAATAGAAGGCACTCTAGCAGGGTACTAGGCAGCTGAAGCTTGATGAACACCAAAGAGTGTGTTAGGATTTTACCGGTGTAGGGACACTGGGAGATGAAGGCTAATACTCATAGATGGTAGGGTTTGGCTAACTGCGAAAGAGTTTTCTGGGAAGTGCCATGTTCAAGATTTTTGCTGCCAAATCGACCTTTCTGAATTGTCACAGAGGTAGTATCCATTTTGTCCAAATTTTTCCCCGTCTTATTAAGTTTAACGAGTCCAGACGAGTAAACTCAGCGAATTTTTCATGTTTAGAGAGTCTGAAAAATATCATCAAAGACAGCTCCGTGCCCTGTCTAATTAGGTTTAACGAGTCCAGACGAGTAAAATCGGTGAATTTTTCATGTTTAAAGAGTCTGAAAATATCATAAAAGACAACTCCATTGGGGTACCTTTGTCATGTCTTGATAACTAGGCACGATAAAGGGAGAATAGTAAGCCCGAAACAATTCATTTTCCGTGAGTTAGTCCATCGAAGCCAGAAAATTGAGAAATCTGTGTTCAATGGACGTCTACTTCATTTTGTTATGAGTACGAGGAGACAGAGTAAACTTTGTATTCCTTGTGAAATTTTAACGAGTCCAACAAAGAAAAAGTCGGTGCCCTCCATGAAATTTTAACGAGTCACGTGGAGAAAACTCAGTTACTTTTTTAGTTTAAAGAGCTTTGAAAAAAGAGGAAAAGAATGGCTCCTTACTCTCTGTCGTGGTAGTTTAGCGAGCCCGACAAAGTCAACTCGAGGTTTTTTTAGTTTAATGAGCGAGAAAAAGGTCCCTAAAAAGAAAGCTCAGTTCTTCTTCATATCAGTTTTAACGAGTCTGAAGAAGAGGACTCTAGGTTTTTTGGATTAACGAGCAAGAAAAAGACCATAAAAAGAATGCTCGATATCAACTTCGTATAAGTTTAATGAGTCCGAAGAAGGGAACTCGAGGTTTTTCGGATTAACGAGCAAGAAACATACCATAAAAAGAATGCCCGTGTAAACATGAGTATGTATGCATATGAATCTTGATCACTCATCAGAACATCAGTAACAAATCTCAATAGTTGCGACAAATGTGCAGCAAGAATTCACAACTTTTTCCGACTAGCGTAAGAGAGTCATGCCCCAGAATTGGCTATAAGAAGGTCGGAAGACCTTCATTTTCACTGTTTTGAGTGCTGTGAAGGAGCTCTAGGGTGAAAAGGGGTGAAATCTTCAGCTGATGATTGCGGTCAATCTGGGCAACAATTTTCCTTCCCGCGAGATCCAGGTAAGAGCTAGAACCTCCTGCTATCATTAAATTGTCTTTTTGTTAAGTTTTGCTGGTTCAAAATAGAAAATTTGTGAGGCCCTAAAAAAAGTTTGCGCCTAATGCGGGCCAGTAGTGTTAGGGACGCGTTAAGCGCATATCCCGTGAAGGGATGCTGCATTAGCGTGCTCTGTTTTACACTAAGGCCAACGTTAGGTGCACCACGTTTTTTAGCAACTCATTTCCCATTGTTTTGAAGTGGTCTAGTCAATTTTTAATCGGTTGAAAATGTCGCTTTTGCAGGTATTCAGCTGTTAATCATGAGTATCTGGAGAGAAAGAGAACATGAACGGGAATAACGAGAGATGACTACGGATGCTGCAATATTGATGGCTCTAGCAGATGTGGATTGCTAAAATATGCCCGCTTAGAACTGATGAGGGGTCAAGAGGACCTCTTGAGGTGGCTGATCCATCAATGGGACGAGTGGCACCATGTCTTTCGGATTGGGGGCAATGAGCTCTCAATCGAGAAGGATGATGTGTACTTTTTGACTGGCCTATCATGTCATGGACTAAGGCCCAACTTGACGGGGTCCAGAGCTGACCCACGTTCCATTGCTGATCTGATTCTTGAGCATTGCATACCTGACACTTAGGCTGTGAGCAACCGGGTACCGATTGCACGAGTGACTTTGAGACCACTGCGGTCTATATTATGGATGATTGTTTGCTTGGAAGGTGCCGAGAGTCAGCATGTGGCCACCAAGGCCCAGATGCTCCTAGCCTTGGACTGTATGCAACCTCAGGTTTTTGAGTGGTGTGGTGGAGTTGTCCATCGGGTCCGAGTAGAGCTTACCACATGTAAGACCCACACCCAGAGAGAGTTTGGGTACGGTACACTGATTGTCTCTTTCTTACTGGAGCAGGTACCATTGATGAGGCCCAGGATCGTTACAGCTCTATTGGGCCCACGTGAGCTGAGGCAGGCTCGGTGGGCAGCCTTGCTTCTGCGGACTGGAGAGGGTCCCGTCTGCCACTGTTTTGATGATGGATTTTTTGATTGGCTGAACTCCTAGATTATTATGATTAAGGATTATCCCTATGCAGGGATGAACTTCACAGGCGATCCAGAGTTAGCACTACCCCCTGGCACCCAGTGGGGACTCGATGGTAAGAAGGAAATGATCAACGTATTTTAAGGAAGTACTTTGTTTTTTGTCTTTTGAATGTTTATGCAATTTTTTTGTTGAAATAGGGTGAAAATTATGTTTTGACATGAAGCATTTGTTTCCTTGAAACAGATGTGGCACTTGTTCGACTAGTTGGGGCCCCTCGCTATGCACGACGAGGACTGCAGCTACCCGGGGCTGGTGCACTAGCAGAGGATGCGGAAGTCACCGAGGATGATGATGCCCAGGTTTTACATGAACTCTCCAGAATCCTGGAGGGTTTGAGTATGTGCATACCACCCCTTCCTATGCAGAAGGTTCCAGTTCGTTTGCAGTGGCATACCGTAGGTGTGCCAGAGAGATACCTGGTGCCTCTGAGGAGGATAGCTAGAGCAGTTGTATGTTACCATGAGCATCAGGCCTAGCTGGCGGAGCGGATGTATTAGTGTCAGAGCATGGCTTAGTATAGCCAAATTTTTGTAAAACACCCAAGTTTTGGAAGATTTTTTGATGTAACTATTGTACTGGACACGACATATATATATACATACTTTTTGATGATTTTGTGTTTTTTAAATTTTTATGTATTTTCAATGGGATAAAAATATATATACTCATGAGTACATCTTTTATAACAAATGTGACAAATGCCAATATAACACATAGTTTGCCAAAGAATTGGCTAATGCATTAAATTCTCTAGGAACGTGCTCAAATGTGAATGTTTGAAATTGACGTTCTAAAAGTTGCACCTTTTAAAAAATAACGTAACAAGACTGGATGACGGACACGGTAATGATTGTTTAACTGCATAATGACGAGTTGGGAATCTAACCTGACCACTAAATTGGAGATGTCACGAGACGCCGCCTCTGTGAGGAGTTGGATCACTAACATGTACTCGGAAATGTTATTGGTGGCACTACCTAGGAAAATTCCCCTAAAACCAAGAATTTCTGACTTAGGAGTGTAGAGAACCCAAGTAGTTGAAGCAATGTGTCTAGTGTGATGACTAGCACGGTCCGCATATCCGACGTATGATAAGAAGGATGACGGAATCTGTGTGAAAGAAAAATATTGTAGATGAGAAAAACACCTCAAAAACCAAAAAACATCCAGAGACATCAAAACAATAGGAAAAACTTATATACATAAAATTACAAATCATACACCTAGTGTGAAGCTAGGAAAAATAATTCTTTAGATAGAGCCTGTTGCGGGGCTCCGCGAGCGGAATTCCATTATAGTCCTGAAGTTTGTAAGCCCCTTTTGAGAGGACTTTAGTGATGATGTAAGGACCAAGCCATAATGGTTGGAGTGTTCCTGCCCCCAAGAGGTCATGTTTCTAATCATAGAGTAGAACGAGATCACCCTCTTGGAAAGAACGAGGCTTGACAGATTTGTCAAATTGAGCTTTGACTCGGCGCTGGTGAGCTACGAGTGCTAATGTAGCATCTCGACGAGTTTCATCCAAATGATCGAGCGAGAGCAAGCACTCTTTTGTGGTGGTGGTGCCAGGCAGGAGTTCTACAACGAGTTTGAGTGATGCAATTTCACACTCGATTGGAAGTACTGCCTCTAGGCCAAAAGCAAGTTGAAATGGCGTGAAGCCTGTGGCAGTTTTGACTGACGTTTGGTATGCCCATAACGAAAAATAAAACTTCCGATGCCATGTGGTTTTATGGTTTCCAACCAGTCGACGAATCATGGTTTTGAGGACGCCATTTACGGCTTCGACTTGACCATTAGCTTAAGGATAATAAGATGAAGATTGATCTTGATGAAAACCTAGCATGGATGTTAATTTGGTCATCATATGATTCTGAAAGTGGGATCCATGATTTGTGACAATAGATAGGGGTATGCCGAACCGAAATATTACCTGATTGAACAGGAAGAGAGCGACGGTTTCGCCATCGGTCTTAAAAGTGGGAATGGCTTCTGCCCATTTTGTAAAATAGTCGACCGCAACCACGATGTATTTGTGCCCATTTTCCGAAGTGGGATTGCAGGTGACGAAGTCAATTCCCCATTTAGCGAAAGGAGAAATGGAGATAAATGGATGAAGGGGGGCAGGATGAGCACGCATTTTCTTTGTGAAAATTTGACATGGATGGAAATTCTGGACCGCTGCAATGCAGTCTTTAAACAAAGTGGGCCAATAGTAACCTGCGCGCAGGATTTTTTGGGCAATATCTATGCCCGAAAGATTACCACCACATGCCCCTGCGTGGTAGTCATTCAAAACGCGTTCCGCTTCATTGAAAGTGAGACAATGCCAAAGAATAGTATCGATACCACGGCGATATAATGTATCATTTAGCACGAGGTAGTGCTTTTCCTGGTGGTGAATACGACGACGGTCGTCGGACGTGAGAGTTGGGCGGAAGCATTGGGTTTGTAGGTATACCAAAATGTGTCCATACCATGGGTCTGAAGAATCGACCAAGTATACAGATTCATCAGGAAATGGAGCATGAGCTACTTCTCCTAGGTCGATTCTGGGAAGGTCCGATAATAATTCGGTGAAGACGAGGGATTTCTTTGCTTTGGCAGCTGTGAAGACCAAATCAAATTGTTGGAGGATTATGATCCATTTGGAACATTTTCCTCCAATAATTTTTCTAGACAGGATGTGTCGCATGGGGTTCTCCAAAGCAATAACCGTAGTCTGTCGCAGCAATATATAGTGTCGGAGTCAGGCAACGGTAAAAACTACCGCCAGAGAAAGTTTCTCCACATGTGAATAATGTAATTCAGGTCCGATTAGACCTTTGGATAAATAGTAAATCACATGTTCACTGTCGTCACTGTGAACTTGAACCAGAACCATTCCAAGTGAGGATGGTGAGGCTGCCAGGTAGAGGAGAAAGTCGTGTGAGTAGTCGGGGGCACTAAGGAGTGGGGCTGAAACCAGTGCATGTTTTAAAGCATCAAATGACCGTTGAGCTTGGTCATCCCATAAATATAGTGTTCCCTTCTTCAATAATCGTATAAATCCTTTCGTCATCTCGGCATAGTTAACGATGAAATGACGTAAAAAGTTTGCCTTCCCTTGCAAACGTTGGAGTTGAAGGATGGATTGTGGTGCTGGAAATTCAACAATTGCCTTAACCTTATCGGGATCAACCCTAATCCTGTGCTTGGAGACAATGAAACCTAATAGACGTTCGGACTCGACCATAAATACCCACTTATGAGGATTTAGACGTATATTGTAGAATATACACCTAGCAAAAATTTCTTTCAGATGAGCAAGGTGATCAGGTCGTTTCTTAGAGTGGGCCAGAAGGTCATCCAAGTAAGCTTGTACAATATGTCAAATGTAGTGAAAAGCATAGTCCATAGCCTGCTGAAAATTTGCTCCAACATTCTTCAGTCCGAATGGGAGTTTTTGATACGCAAATGTGCCCCAAGGACAGATGAAGGAAGTTTTATGCTGGTCGTCTTTTTTAATTGTAATCTGGTTATAGCCCGAGAATCCATCCATGAAGGAAAAATATTCGCATCTGGCACAATCGTCGAGAATTTGATCTATGAACGGTGTAGGATAATTATCTTTGGGACAAGTGGCATTCAGATCGCGATAGTCAACACAAACTCGAATGGTGCCTTGTTTTTTATCGACAGGAACCGGATTGGAAACCCATTCCATCAAAGGAATATGATAGATGAAAGCAATGTTTAAAATTTTTTCTACCTCAATTTTGATGGTGGCTGCTTTGCTTGGGTGGACAGGTCTGAGTCACTGCCGAATTGGTTTGGCATTGTCATAAATATTGATTTCGTGATCGACTATAGATGGATCTATGCTGGGCATTTCGTCATAAGACCAAGCAAACACATCACGGAACTCCTTGAAAAGGGATGTGAAGCATGCAATTTCCTCGGGATTGCAATCAGCTCCAATCTGAATATTTTCCATGATGCCCATTTTGACCGAGATATCAATGAACATTGTCTTAGAAATATTTCCCATGTTCCCTTCTAAATCGATAGTTTGAACAGTCGTGTAAGAGGAGGGAGCCATCTCAGGTGGGTCAAAGGATGGGATTTCAATTTTTATCACGTCCGAGTCAATCATCGAAACATGATGGTGAAACTCTCCCCAAGGTCGTTCTTCTAGAGACATGATCTCTTGAATAGCTTCGTCTGTAGGAAAGGCGTCATTGAGGAGATCTTTAGAGAGAACTGTGATGGGTGGGAGGTTTCTACCTTCAGTCGAAACCATGGCAGTGGAGGGTTTAGATGTTATTTGGATGGCTTGGTAAGCCAACTTGGCTGGTGAGAGCAGCATCTAATCTCCATAGGAATCAATGTATGAAGGTGTCGGGATGATCCATAGGTCGATAGAGCCATCCAAAGTGGTGGATATCATTGCAACCGTGTTTGGGATCTGTGGCAGCGGGAGAGGAAAACAATCCAGTAGGGAAGATACCTTCAGAAGACCGATACCGATACTGACGTAAGAGTCAGGAAAGCCTCCTATTAGGGGTACAGTGCTACTTGGTAACGTGGTATAATCAGGGGTGCAGAAGGATAACTGATCCACTGTGACTATTTTCCCATCCAATGGAAATAGGATGAGTTGGAATATCGAAGAAACAATGGCGGTCATGGCATAAGACCAACTGCAACCAAGCAATAGATTATAGTCGAGATGGTGCTCTACAACTTCAACGTCCATGGTTACCGTTTTCCCACTCAGGGTGATGGGAAAGCTAGCAAGGTATCCTTTTGGGAGGAACGTGTGGTCGTCAAAAGCTTTGAGAGAATTCAATGGTGGTGTTAAGGTAGGAGAACCTAAATTGAGCCAGAAAGCTTGTGACATAACGCAGTTCGAAGCACCTTCGTCTATGATAGTGCGATGGATTGGTCTCCCTTTCGACACAACCTGCACCTGGAATGTCAGTTGGTGTGAGAGGCCAGATTTAGATTTTTCCATAACAAATATAGCTAGCATGGAATCCTGGGGGTCTATTCCGCCAATGGCCGAAAGCAAGGCTTTCCTTTGTGCTAGACAAGTTTGCAATACTTCGAGAGAAAACATAGCTGACGGTGCCTGCGCCAAATCTTCTACAATGTTGTAGTTTTGGGCTGCACGTGCAGAGGTGTTATGAGTCATGCATCGAAGTGTCTCTTTGGGGGGATGAATCACAGGGTCAGCAGTAGGCCGTTCGATATTCAAATCATTGGGCGGTGGTGGATTTGAACTAGTACCAGGTTCTTGAGCATCTATGGTAGGTCCTTGGGAAGGATGTGAACCACCATTACCCCATTACTGGGGGTGTGGCAGGTTGTCAACCATGTGTTGATGTTGTTGTTGTTGATTAGGGAAAGGATTATGAAGAAAAGCAGGTGCTCACCCAGAATCCTTGTTCGCGATAAAATCGGTGCATTCCTGCGGCCGAGCACATTTGTATGTCAAGTGGTCCTCCGCACAGATCTTGCAAGGAAATTTCATGGGTTTATCCTTCCCTTTGTCATTTTTGGCAGCGTTTTTCTGTTTAGGGTTATTCTGATTGTCCGACTACTCTTCCGAAGAAGATGTCTTTTTCTTGTTCTTCTTATTTTTCCCACTAGGTTTTTGTGATTTTTGCACAGAATTTACCTCAACGGTAGGAAGAGTAGTCATTTGGTGAGGGGCGGTGGGAGCCGAAAATGGCTGGGAGGCTTGCCCCTGAGATTGTTTTGTGGCCACACCAGAGATTGTGCCAACGAGACCGTCGGCATGTGCTCTGGTTTTCTGAGTGGCGGAGGATTTGGGTTACCAGGGGCATTGGGGAGCAAATCATATAACATGCCAGATTGTGAATAGATTAAATCCAAATGTTGGGCACGACGAATGCATTGATCTTCTGTAACCACACCAAAAAGGCCAATGTCTTTAGATATGTGGGGTAAGAGACACTTACAAAACCAATTAGCTAAGAGATGCTATAGAATTGGCGCTTTGACTAGCCTCCTCCTACGTCTCCATTCATGAATGTGATCGGAGATGTGGGTGGTAGTGTCTTGGCGCAGCGAGGTTAAAATTTCCATCCTGGTTTCAAATCTGATTGGTAATTTTAAGTTCTTTAGAAACTCCGTCGCTAAAGCGCCAAAAGTGTTGATGGCGGCGCTTGGTAATTCAATATACCACTTGGCAGCATTTCCTGTAAGGGTGCGGGGAAACAGTCGAAGCTGGACACTATCATCCACCATGGAATTGGATATAGACCATAGATGAAAGGTAGTGAAGTGTGCAGCTGGGTTGTCCCCTTGTTTCCCATTGAACTTGGGGATGTCAGAAGGAATCTTGTGTGGTACTGGAGGCCAGAGAAGGTTGTGATTGATGGGATCATTAGTTAGTTTATGGATGTCGGGAATGTCTAGAGCTGCCAAAATGGAAATTGTGGATTTTCCCCCGAATCTAAACAAGGAAGTATGGGCTGAATACTTAGACCATAGGGTCCACCCATCAATGTGTTACCAGGAGGAAAATTAGGACTTTGATAAAAATTTCCTATAGGTGGAGGGGTAGGGACATATGGTTGTTGTCCATAGGGCATATTGTATTGCGGGGTGAACGGTTGGTTGCCCCCAGTATAAAAGTGCCCTCCCATTCCAGATGGAGGTTGGGGTGGGTTAGTCCATATGGATGCAATAGAGTTTCCCAGAGGCATGCTACTACTTTCATAGTTCGGAAATGGCATAGACCCTACACCTATATTTGAACCACTTAAGGGAATAATATTAACAATAGGTTGTCTCGTTTGTCCTAAGGATTGCAGGGGAAGTGAAATGTTCCCTGCTACCTGCATGCTGGTGACACTGCCCCCTGGTATAGTGGCCAAGGGGTTTGAACTCAACAAAGGGTTCCAACCGAAAGGGTTGCTAAAAGGAATCAAAGTAGTCACACTGGTGGGAGGAGCAACCTTGGGTCCCAACGTGGTCATAGTAGGAGTAGATCCCGAAGGATTCGGTGAGCTACTGATAGTTGTGATGACCGTAGGGTTGGGATTAGGTATATGTTGACTACTGGGGTTACCTAGTGATGGCATAGAACTGACGACCGGCGGGGAGGATGGTGGCGAACCTGGGAGGGTTGCCATTGGCATCGACCCTGTGGATGCCGGTTGTGAAATGGATGTTTTTGCAGCCGAAGACATGTCTTGGCATGGTGGAATATAAACTATCACAGGCCCCAAAGGATCAGTGAGTGGAGGATTGTAATGAGGTACAACCCCTTCCGTGAAAGGGTCCTCTGAAAATTCCGTATGATATGAGGCTATGTGAAAATCAAGGTTTTTCAATGGATACTGCTCTTCTGCAGAAGGCACGGGTTCACCAAGGTTCAGTTCTTCCTCAATAGTCAGAGGAGGTAGACCTTGTTTTCGTCAAGATAGGCGGCGTGGATAAGATGACGCCACGGTAACCTGTTTATTTTTAACAAATTTTAATAAATTGTGATGTATTATAAAGTCTCAATGACAGTAACCACACATCTAAAAAATAAAAAAGGACTCTCTAAAATCAATCAGCAAGCAGCCAAAATAGGGTTCCCTGTCTGAGTACTACCATTTGCTAGTGATGAAATCTAGTATCACAATAGTATACAGAGAGGGTTGGTCGAAAGTACAGTTACGGTCACTCTAGAGCTTCGCTCAAACCTCAGACGATAGGTGTAAGCACTCTCATGAATACCAGAACAACCCATCCTAGTCACCTTGTGTAAGTCCCTAAAAAGTATGGCGACTAAAGATACCTCAAATCACAGACATCATCAGGGGGGTCCACAGTCATGGATAGCATGCTATATGGGCAGAATACCTAGATCCCCGATCTAGTTTCGACATCCCTGAAGGGAACCCCAATATATAACACACCCACCGAATGCAGTCAAAAGGCTAGCTACCTTCTTGTGCACCCAAGTTTTGTCTCGCGCTGAGCTCTGGTAAAGGAACAGTCCCGATAATATGAGTGCAGTAGGATTTTGCTCGTTAATGACTCTAGTTTCAAGTTTTGAGATCTTGGGTGATTTTCTCACTTTTCCTAACCCAAGATCCTAGCCTGAACTACTGTTGGTGTGAGCTCAAAAAGAGTAATGTGATTGATTTTATTATCGCTTGATTCTTAGTGTACTTGATTATTAGTCTTGCGGAGGGGGAGTGGACGTATGAAATGTAATGAGACTCTGACTCAAGAAACCATGCAAAATATTCTCTAACTATTCAATTCGATGAAGAGTATTTCTACAAAGAGAGGTTTCTTTTCAACATCCATACACTAACATTAAAATAGCACATTTCAACTTTAAAGATTCAGACTTTTATCTACCTCTTC
The DNA here is from genome assembly GCA_034641835.2 of Pinus albicaulis. NCBI lineage: Eukaryota > Viridiplantae > Streptophyta > Pinopsida > Pinales > Pinaceae > Pinus > Pinus albicaulis. Next base: position 944,658,180 of record CM076569.1, read on the forward strand.
TTAACATTCTATGACCTGAAATTTTCAGAATTAACTCAGCTAGATGCAAAAAAACTTTAAAAAAAAAAATTCTTCTCTAAAAATTAAATTCTTTCAACACTAGCTTTTCAAACAAGAGAAAACAAACAGAAATACTAGCTTAGTAAACAAGCACAGGAATTCAGTCAAGGAGAGATACTGATGGCCAAAAACTATGCAACCAAAACACAATCACAGTAGTGAACAACAAATTTTGGCTGAGTAACACATTGTCTCTAAGTAAAGACAGCGTTAATCCAAAGACTAACACACTGTATTTAAGTAGAGCCAGTGTTATAACGCACTGGAAAACCCACAGAGGTAGCATTAGCCAGGGAAAAGTTCTTCAGATGGTCAAACAGAAACAGGATTGAACTATGCGAGCTTTTAAAATGTTTACTGGGCATAAATACTGGTTGGAAGGGTCTGTGAACAGAGGAAAGAAGAGAGGAGGAAATAAATAGTCTGGAAACTATGGGGAAACTCCCCAACAGAGTCACCAATTCTGCTATAGGGTAAAATGCTTGGGTTTTTGGTTATTGAATATGCCTCTCAGGTCTTTCCGGTGCCCAAGGCAGACAGTAAGATTAGCTGTATAGTTCACAAAGAAGGCACATACATGTTCATATTAGCTTAAAACAACTTGATAGAATGAGATAGAATATTACCTCTTTAATGATCTTGGAGTCCCTTGGAGAGCACTAGGCAGCGAAGCAGAATTTCTCCTTCATCAGCTCCAAATCTTGGCCTTGCAATCAATTAAAGCACCTGTGTAATATCTACCATAACATATATTTCCTATCAATTAAGCCAATATATAATAAACACTTAAACTATGCACATCTAATCCATTCATCTCATGCTATATAAGTGATTAAATAATAATGAAAATATCAACGCATAGAATGGACAAAACAGATACAGTTCTATTTATTTACAAAAAAGGAGGATTATAACCGTTGGTTGTACCAAGCCCTCCTCAGCCTTCCAATCTCTCTATCTCTCAAAGTGGTGATGTCTTGATCAACAAGTTCTCAATGAACCTCTTTGACCTTTGACCTTCACACTACAACAATGATCTCCACTTCACAAGTATGCAAAATTTTGACAATCCTTCGACCTTGAACCAAGAGCCTTTAACTCCATTTTATAGGAGATGGAGAGAGCAATCATTGCCCTTCTCTTTCCACCAGTTCTGAATAGAAAAAACCAAGATTTTTCCTCAACCTCCATGATTTTTCCTTCTTTGAGAGTTCAGTTGTTTATAGCAAGGCCCAATAAGAGTTGGTGGTTTGCAGTTTCCTTGTTTTACTGACTCTCTTGTGAGAAAAATCTGGAGATTCAAATCATTCTCCGCAGGTTTTTCTCATTTCAAACTTAAAACACGGGTAACGCTACCCTCTAGTGTAAACAGAGCGTTTCCCTAGCCACTAACGCGGCCCATTCACTGATCAGCTGTGTTATAATGCTCTTGTGTTGTAATACCTTGGCAGAAATAGGTTTAGTTTAGGTCTTTGTATTCCTTCCATATTTATCTTCTCCTCTGAGCTGATGAGGAGGTATTTTGACCTGTAACAATAGCGAGTGCAGTTGATACTGATAAATTGGGTTTTGTGAAATGGGACCGAATTGATACTATCCCTGGTACGGTTGATACATGAATTTTGGTTGACTTGTGACAATCGTACTTGTACCAGCTTGTCCCGCAGGTATCTGGACCGAAGTTTGAACTGTAGGTCCTGATTAGGGTACAGAGACTTGAGGGATTTGCATGGATGCAGGGATAGTAGAAACCGGGGTTACAGATACTCCAGAGACATGTGTTATAGGTTGAACAGATGTTGCATTGTGGTGACGGTTGCCCAGGCAGTACGGGGTGTACTAGGCCCCGGTGTTGAATGGGGCGGTGCGGGGATTTTAACGATGGGTGAATGAGGTTGTTGGGTTGGACCGAAGCAAAGGCATCCCGAGGTTGATTAGATAGCGCACATTAGGTTTCATGGTGCATTTGAATTTGGGACGGATCCCACACCATGTTCATTAGAGGTATTGTCTGTGAAGCTTGTACATATGAAGGACCATATTTTAATTGAATGTAGAGGTTGATAATTAAGAGGTAAATTTCCAGCTCCTTGTACAAATGATTGACCAGAAGGCGGTTGAAAACCTTGAGTTGGGTACTGACCTTGAGGTTGACAACCTTGACGTGCATACTGAATCTGGGGTTGATAAGGACCTTGAGGAACATACTGAGTCTGGGGTTGACCTTGGGGTATGTATTGTCCTAAAGGTTGATAACCTTGAGGTATGTACTGTCCTTGAGGTTATTCTCCAAAATAATATTTTCCTACAGTTTTTCCTGGGAAAAAATTACCCTGAAATTGCCCCCCAGGCAGTGATTGACTACCTTGAGGTTGCCCCCCAGGCAGTAACTGACTGCCTTGAGGTTGCCCCCCAGGCGGTAACTGACTGCCTTGAGGTTGCCCCCCAGGTGGTAATTGACTGCCTTGAGGTTGCCCCCCAGGTGCTAACTGACCACCTTGAGGTTGAGGATTTGGAATATTACCAGACATCATAAATATTTGCTCTGTGTTCGACGTTTCAATTTCAATTCCATTAAGACCAGGTGATAATACTTGTGCAATCGGTCAAGGAGATGCTCCTAAGAAAGTACCAGAAAGAGCCTGATACCCTGAAGGAATAGAAGGACCACCGTGTAAAAATGATTCCGGTGTTTGGGAAAACATCGATGACTCTCCTGCCATGATAGATGAAGGATAGTAACCTCTGGGCGTAGGATGAAATGGAATTCGAGGTGGAGAAAAAGCAAGACCTGGGTTTTCTAAAATATTTTTCAAAGATAGATACCAAGCGTCGCTCCTAATAGGGTTGTAGAAAATGGATTCACGCTCCCTAAGATTCAAAGACTGATGGGATTTGGGAAGAGATACCTCTTCATCTGGACTAACAAGTTCTTCAATGGAAATGAGGCCAGATGGAAGATCTTCAGCAATAATATTTCTTACCCTAGGTGAAGCAAGATCGCTAGAAGTTGGAGTATTAAATCCTGAGGATGTTTCCAAAATAGAAGGTTTAGTGTCAGGTTCGAAAATTTCAGGTTCTTTAGCTAGTTCTATGGAAGGAGAAATACTGCCAGTAACTTTAGAAATTGAAATCGGTTCTTGGATGTGTTCTGTCGTGGGTATTTTATGATCAAGATGGAAAACTATAGATGAACTTCCAATTTCTGTTGATCTAATTTTACCGCTACTAGATGATACTAGAGCACGCAGCCCTTCAAGCTGACTTGGTGTATATTCAGGGGGCTTTCCATGAAGTCTTTGGGACTGTCTCGGTAATTCTACCATGATTAAATAATAAGCAATCACATGCAAACAAAGAAAATTTCAATAAAAACACCTAAAGTCTCTAAAGAAACAAACAGCTGAAGCACGCGCCTAAAAAATCTAAGAGTTCAAACCACGCACAAATAGTAACTTCCCATACTAAAAACACTATTTGGTGATGAAATCCAACTTAGTAGAAGTTTAATACAGAAAGGGCGGTTGGAACAGTTACCCCGAAAACCTGTTTAATGAAACAGATTGGCACAAGTTTCTTCACAAAACCATCTCGTGTGAAGAGAACCCCCCAGAGAGTCCAAGTGAGTCTAGTCAACGTCTACTCCATAACAAGACTGGATAATGAACACGGTAATGATTGTTTAACTGCATAATGACGAGTTGCGAATACAACCTGACCACTAAATTGGAGATGTCACGAGATGTTGCTTCCGTGAGGAGTTGGATCACTGACATGTACTCGAAAAAATTATTGGTGGCGCTACCTAGGAAGATTCCCCCAGAACCAAGAAGGTCCGACTCAGGAGTGTAGAGAACCCAAGCAGCTGAAGCAATGCGTCTAATGTGACAACTAGCACTGTCTGCATATCCGACATATGATAAGGACGGTGACGGCATCTGTGTGAAAGAAAAATATTATACATGAGAAAAAACACCTCAAAAACCAAAAAATATCCAGAAACATCAAAACAATAGGCAAAACTTATATACATAAAATTACAAATCATATGCCTAGTGTGAAACTAGGCAAAATACTTCTTTAGATAGAGCCCATTGCAGGGCTCCGCGAATGGAATTCCATTACAGTCCTAAATTTTGTAAGCCCCTTTTGAGAGGACTTTAGTGACGATGTAAGGACCAAGCCATAATGGTTGGAGTGTTCCTGCCCCCAAGAGGTCATGTTTATGATCATAGAGTAGAACAAGATCACCCTCTTGGAAAGAACGAGGCTTGACAGATTTGTCGTATTGAGCTTTGACTCAGCGTTGGTGAGCTTCGAGTGCTAGTGTAGCATCTCCATGAGTTTCGTCCAAATGATTGAGTGAGAGCAAGTGCTCTTCTATGGCAGTGGTGCTAGGCAGGAGTTCTACGACGAGTTTGAGTGATGTAATTTCGCACTCGATTGGAAGTACTACCTCCAGGCCGAATGCAAGTTGGAATGGCGTGAAGCCTGTGGTAGTTTTGACTGATGTTTGGTATGCCCATAACATGGAATACAAGTTTTGATGCCATGTGGTTTTATGATTTCCAACCAATTGACGAATCATGGTTTTGAGGACGCCATTTACGGCTTCGACTTGACCATTAGCTTGAGGATAATAAGACGAATATTGATCTTGACGAAAACCTAGCATGGATGTTAATTCGCTCATCATATGATTCTGAAAGTGGGATCCATGATCTGTGACAATAGATAGGGGTACGCCAAACCGACAGATTACCTGATTGAACAAGAAGAGAACGGCGGTTTCTCTATCGGCCTTAAAAGTGGGAATAACTTCCGCCCATTTCATAAAATAGTCGATCACAACCACGATGTAAATGTGTCCATTTTCCGAAGTGGGATTGCAGGTGACGAAGTAAATTCGCCATTTAGCGAAAGGACCAATGGAGATAACTGGATGAAGGGGGGCAGGATGAGCGCGCATTTTCTTTGTGAAAATTTGACATGGACGACACTTCTGGATTACTGCAGCATAGTCTTTGAACAAAGTGGGCCAATAGTAACCTGCGCGCAAGATTTTTTGGGCAGTAGCTATGCCCGAAAGATGACCACCGCATGCCCCTGTGTGGCAGTCATTCAAAACGCATTCTGCTTCATAGAAAGTGAGACAACGTCAGAGAATGGTATCAACACCACGAAGATATAGTGTATCGTTTAGCACAAGGTAGTGCTTTGCCTGGTGGCGAATACAACGACGGTCGTCGAACGTGAGAGTTGGGTAGAAGCGTTGGGTTTGTAGGTAGACCAAAATGTCTCCATACCATGGGTCCAAAGAATTGACCAAGTATATAGATTCATTAGCAAATGGATCATGAGCTACTTCTCCTGGGTCGATTCTGGGAAGGTCCGATAATAATTCGGCGAAGACTAGGGATTTCTTTGCTTTGGCAGCTGTGAAAACCAAATCAATTTGTTGGAGGATTATGATCCATTTGGAATATTTTCCTCCAATAATTTTTCTATACAGGATGTGTCGCATGGGGTTCTCCAAAGCAATAACCGTAGTCTATCGCAGCAATATATAGTGTCGAAGTCGGGTGATGGAGAAAACTACCGCCAGAGAAATTTTCTCCACATGGGAATAACGTAGTTTAGGTCTGATTAGACCTTTGGACAAATAGTATATCACATGTTCATTGTCGTCACTGTGAACTTGAACCAGAACCATTCCAAGTGAGGATGGTGAGGCTGCCAGGTAGAGGAGAAAGTTGCGTGAGTAGCCGGGGGCACTAAGGAGTGGGGTTGAAACAAGTGCATGTTTTAAAGCATCAAATGACCGTTGAGCTTGGTCATCCCACAAGTATAGTGTTCCTTTCTTCAATAATCGTATAAATCCTTTCGTCATCTCGGCATAGTTAACAATTAATCGACGTAAAAAGTTTTCCTTCCCTTGCAAACGTTGGAGTTGAAGGATGGATTGTGGTGCCGGCAATTCAACAATCGCCTTAACCTTATCGGGATCAACCCTAATCCTATGCTTGGAGATAATGAAACCTAAAAAATGCCTGGACTCGACCATAAATACGCACTTATGAGGATTCAGACGTATATTGTAGAATCTACACCTAGCAAAAATTTCTTTCAGACAAGCGAGGTGATCAGGTCATTTCTTGGAATGGGCTGGAAGGTCATCCAAGTAAGCCTGTAAAATATGTCCAATTTCGTGAAAAGCATAGTCCATAGCCCGCTGAAAAGTTGCTCCTGCATTCTTCAGACCAATGGGAGTTTACGATACACAAATGTGCCCCAAGGACAGATGAAGGCAATTTTATGCTGGTCGTCTTTTTTAATTGCAATCTAGTTATAGCCTGAGAATCCATCCATGAAGGAAAAAGATTCGCATCCGGCACAATCATCGAGAATATGATCTATGAACGGTGTAGGATAATCGTCTTTGGGACAAGTGGTGTTCAGATCGTGATAGTCAACACAAACTTGAATGGTGCCTTATTTATTATCGACGGGAACCAGATTAGAAACCCATTCCGTCAAAGGAATGGGATAGATGAAACCAGCGTTTAAAAGTTTTTCTACCTCAATTTTGATGGTGGCTACTTTGTGCGGGTGGACAGGTCTGAGTCGCTGCCAAATTGGTTTGGAATTGTCATAAATATTTATTTCATGCTCGACTATAGATGGATCTATGCCGGTAATTTCATCATAAGACCAAGCAAACACATCACGGAATTCCTTGAAAAGGGATGTGAAGCATGAAATTTCCTCAGGATTGCAATCGGCTCCAATCTGAATATTTTCCATGATACCTGTTTTGACCGAGATATCAATGAGCATTGTCTTAGAAATATTACCCATGTTCCTTTCTGAATAGATAGTTTGAACAGTCGTGTAAGTGGAGGGAACCATCTCAAGTGGGTCAAAGGATGGGATTTCAGTTTTTATCATGTCTGAGTCGATCATCGAAGCGTGATGGTGAAACTCTCCCCAAGGTCATTCTTCTAGAGACATGATCTCTCGAATAGCTTCATTTGTAGGCAAGACTTCATTGAGGATATCCTTAGAGAGAATTGTGATGGGTGGGAGGTTTGTACCTTTGGTCGAAACCATAGCAGTGGAGGGTTCAGATGTGATTTGGATGGCTTGGTAAGCCAACTCGGCCGGTGAGAGCGGCATCTGATCTCCGTAGGAATAAATTTCTGAAGGTGCTGGGATGATCCATGGGTCGATAGATCCATCCAAATTGGTGGATATCATTGCAACTGTCTTTGGGATCTGTGGCGGCAGGAGGGGAAAACAACCCAATAGGGAAGAAGTCTTCAGAAGCCTGGTACCGATGCTGACATAAGAGTCAGGAAAGCCTCCTATTAGGGGTACAGTGCTACTTGGTAACGTGGTATAATCAGGGGTGCAGAAGGATAACTGATCCACTGTGACTATTTTCCCATCCAATGGAATTAGGATGAGTCGGAAGACCGAAGAAACAATGGTGGTCATGGAATAAGACCAACTACGACCAAGCAATAGATTATAGTCGAGATGGTGCTCTACGACTTCAACGTCCATGGTTACCATTTTCCCACTCTGAGTGATGGGAAAGCTAGCAAGGTATCCTTTTGGGAGGAACATGTGGCCATTGAAAGCTTTGAGGGAATTCGATGGCGGTGTTAAGGTAGGAGAACCTAAATTGAGCCAGCAAGCTTGTGACATAACGCAGGTTGAAGCACCTTCGTCTATGACAGTGTGATGGATTGGTCTCCCTTTCGACATAACGTGCACCTGGAATGCGAGTTGGTGTGAGAGGTGAGGTTTAGATTTTTACATATCAAAGATAGCTAGCATGGAATTCTAGGGGTCTATTCCACCAATGGCCAAAAGCAAGGCTTTCCTTTGTGCTAGACAGGTTTGTAATAATTCGAGAGCAGACATAGCTGACGGTGCCTGCGCCAAATCTTCTACAATGTTGTAGTTTTGGGCTGCACGTGATTCATGCATCGAAGTGTCCCTTTGGGGGGACAAATCACGGGGTCAGCAATAGGCCATTCGATATATAGATCATTGGGCGGTGGTGGATTTGAACTAGTACCAGGTTCTTGAGCATCTATGGTCCTTCACCGGAAGGATGTGAACCACCATTGCCTCGTTGATGGGGTTGTGGCGGATTTTCAACCATGTGTTGATGTTGTTGATGTTTATTAGGGAACGGATTATGAAGAATGACAGGTGTTCGCCCAGAATCCTTATTTGCAATAAAATCGGTGCATTCCTGCAGCCGAGGAAATTTGTATGTCAAGTGGTCCTCCATACAGATCTTGCAAGGAAATTTCATGGGTTTATCCTTCCCTTTGTCATTTTTGGCAGCATTTTTCTGATTAGGGTTATTCTGATTGTCCAACTGCTCTTCCGAAGAAGATGTATTTTTCTTGTTCTTCTTATTTTTTCCACTAGGTTTTTGTGAAGTTTGCACAGAATTTACTTCAGTGGCAGGAAGAGTAGTCATTTGGTGAGGGGCGGTGGCAGCCGAATATGGGTGGGAGGCTTGCCCCTGAGACTGTTTTGTGGCTACACCATAGATTGTGCCAACGAGACCGTCGACATGAGCTCTGGTTTTCTGAGTAGCCAGAGGATTTGGGTTACCAGGGGCATTGGGGAGAAAATCATATAGCGTGCCAGATTTTGAATAGATTAAATCCAAATGTTGGGCATGACGAATGCATTGATCTTCTGTAACCACACCGGAAAGGCCAACGTCTTTAGAGATGTGGGGTAAGAGAGACTTATAAAACCAATTAGCTAAGAGATGGTATGGGATTGGCGCTTTGACTAGCCTCCTCCTACGTCTCCATTCATGAATGTGATCGGAGATATGGGTGGCGGTGTCTTGGCGCAGCGAGGTTAACAATTCCATTCCGGTTTCAAATATGATTGGTAATTGGAATTTCTTTAGAAACTCCGTCGCTAAAGCACCAAAAGTGTTGACGGCGTGTAATATTCCCAATTAGCTTTTCTAATTGGAATATTTCAATTTTGTTTAATTTTGCCGCTTTAGCTAGAAGTAATAAATAAAGTGAGAAATAAGAGGGGTCACCTCACTTTAGTCACCTCACTTTATAAATAAAGTGTTCTTTTCCTAGTTGATTGACGTTATAACTTAGAGAGGGGGCCTTGGGGGGGGTCCACATGAGTATGATGGGGAGGCATCAGGCTGACCCAAGGTTAACTACGCAGGCCAAGGAGAGTGAAGGACGCAGTTAAGGTTTTGGAGGGAGTTTAGCATTATAAAAGGTGGGGTTCTCACCTCATTTGGACATGCTTGATTTGATATTGATATTGAGAGCTAGACTTCTGTCTGCTTCAGCACGCCGGTTGTTTAGTCGGTCTGCAGCACTGTTTAGTGCAACCGAGTGTCTTCGTTCGGAGATCTCACCCTTAGCCTCGGGGGACTTCGAGTGCCTGCCCTGGTAAGGTTATTTTCTGTATCACCCTTAGCTTCGGGGGACTTCGAGTGCCTGCCCTAGTAAGGTAATTTTCTGAGTAACATCCTTCAGTTTCAGTGGTAGTCAGAAGCAGTTTCTTGGTGGAGATTTGGAGAGAAGGAAGCCCTTCTTGAGACTGCGCAGATCCAGGAGGGAGGACGCTGGTCTAGAGAAGGAAGGACGCAGATCCAGTTGGCTAAGGCAGAAGGACGCAGATCTGGGGAGGCATTGGCAGAACCAGTCTTGGAGGACGCAGATCTGAGAGATTCAGCCTTGGAGAGTGCAGATCTGGAGGGATAGCATCAGATCCAGCCTTGGAGGATACAGATCTGAGGAGACATTGGCAGATCTAGCCTTGGAGAGTGCAGATCTGGAGAGATAGCATCAGATCCAGCCTTGGAGGATACAGATCTGAGGAGATATTGTCAGATCCAGCCTAGATTTGAAGAAATAGCAGCAGATCTGGCCTTAGAGGACGCAGATCTGGAGTGATAGGACACAGATCTGGAAAGGAGGATTCAGATCTAGCAGATCTGAGGGAGAGAGAACGCAGATCCAGTCAGGAGGGACGCTGATCTGATGAGCAGAGTCTGGTGGGTGAGATTTGGCAGCGTTTTTCAGTGGTTCCAGCCTTGAGGAGTTGATCTTGCCATCTGGAGGTTCTGTGGCCAGCATTTCATCTGTCTTCTGCGCTGTCACTAGCAGAGACAGCGTTTTTATTGGTGAGGGTTTGGGGATTGAGATCAGCCATCTTCTAGTCTTCAGTTCACAGTTCCATTGCATTCCAGCAGCAGCTCTTCATAGTAGATCTTCAGCCAGCTAGGACGCTGTCCTTATTTGCAGCCATTATCTGTTTGAGAGGGTCTCCACTTGCCTAGGGCAAGGATAGGTGCACTCATTCTGATTATTTTGTACTCCTCTCTATGTATTCTCAGATTAATAAAATGGCTTAGTTTTCTGGCATTCTATATGTACTAGTTCCATGATCTGGTTCCATCATTGTATTTTCTATATCTGTCTGGCATATTTCTGTGTATTACTGGTTATTTCCCTTTGGGGATATTACACGGCGGCACGTGGAAATTCTATATACCACTTGGCAACATTGCATGTAAGGGTGCGGGGAAACAGTCGAAGCCAGACACTATCATCCACCATGGAATTGGATATAGACCATAGATGAAAGGTAGTGATGTGTGCGGCTGGGTCGTCCCCTTGTTTCCCATCGAACTTTGGGATGTCAGAAGGAATCTTGTGCAGTACTAGAGGCTAGAGCAGGTTGTGATTGATGGGATCATTAGTCAGTTTATGGATATCGGGGATGTCCAGAGCTGCCAAAAATGGCAATTGTGGATTTGCCCCCGAATCTAACCAAGGAAGTATGAGCTGACTATTTAGACCATAGGGTCCACCCATCAATGTGTTACCAGGAGGATAAGTAGGACTTTGATAAAAATTTCCTATAGGTGGAGGGGGACATATGGTTGTTGTCCATAGGGCATACTGTATTGCGGGGCGAATGGTCGGTTGCCCCCAATATAAACGTGCCCTCCCATTACATATGGAGGTTGGGGTGGGTTATTCCATATGGATGCAATAGAGTTTCCCGAAGGCATGCTACTACTTGCATAGTTTGGCAACGACATAGACCCTACACCTATATTTGAACCACTTAAGGGAACAATATTAACAATGGGTTGTCCCATTTGTCCTAAGGATTGCAGGGGAAGTGAAATTTTCCCTGCTACCTGCGTGCTAGTGACACTGCCCCCTGGTATAGTGGCCAAGGGGTTTGAACTCAGCAAAGGGTTCCAACCAAAAGGGTTGCTAAAAGGAACTGAAGTAGTCACACTCGTGGGAGGAGCAACCGTGGGTCCCAACGTGGTCACGGTAGGAGTAGATCCCAAAGGATTTGGAGAGCTACTGATATTTGTGATGACCATAGGGTTGGGATTAGGTATATGTTGACTACTAGGGTTACCTAGTGATGGCATAGAACTGACAACCGGCGGGGAGGATGGTGGCGAACCTGGGATGGTTTCCATTGGAATCGACCCTGTGGATGCCGGTGGTGAAATGGATGTTTGTGCGGCCGAAGACATATCTTGGCATGGTGGAATCTGAACTATCACAGGCCCCAACGGATCAGTGAGTGGAGGATTGTAATGAGGTACAACCCCTTCCATGAAAGGGTCCTTCGGAAATTCCGTATGATACGAGGCTATGTGTAAATCAGTGTTTGTCAGCAGAGACTGCTCTTCCGTAGAAGGCACGGGTTCACCAAGGTTCAATTTTTCCTCAAGAGGCAGAGGAGGTAGACCTTGTTTTCGTCGAGACAGACGGCATGGGTCGGACAATGCCACGGTGACCTGTTTATTTTTAACAACTTTTAATAAATTGTGATGTATTATAAAGCCTCAATGACATTAACCACACACCTAAAAAAGAAAAAATGACTCTCTAAAATCAATCTTCAAGCAGCCAGAATAGGGTGCCCTGTCTGAGTACTACCATTTTCTGGTGATTAAATCCAGTATCATAATAGTATACAGAGAGGGTTGGTCGAAAGTGCAGTTACGGTCACTCTAGAGCTTTTCCCAAACCTCAGACGATAGGTGTAAGCACTCTCATGAAAATGAGTACTCTCATAAAGATCAAAGACAAAGTGGGTCCGTCTATTTCAGGTACCAGGATAGCCCATCCTAGTCACCTTGTGTAAGACCCTAAAAATTATGGCCACTAAAGCTACCTCAAATCTCAGACATCATCAGGGGGGTCCACGGTCAAGGACAACATGCTATATGGGCAGATTACCTAGATCCCCGATCTAGTTTCGACATCCCCGAAGGGAACCCCAATATATAACACACCCACCAGATGCAGTCAAAGGCGGGCTACCTTCTTGTGCACCAAAGTGTTGTCTCGCACTGAGCTCCGGTAAAGGAACAGTCCCGATAATATGAGTGCAGTAGGATTTCACTCATTAATGACTCTAGTTTCAAGTTTTGAGATCTTGGGTGATTTTCTCACTTTTCCTAACCCAAGATCGTAGCTTGAACTACTGTTGGTGTGAGCTCAAAAAGAGTAATGTGATTGATTTTATTATCGCTTGATTCTTAGTGTACTTGATTATTAGTCTTGCGGAGGGGGAGTGGACGTATGAAATGTAATGAGACTCTGACTCAAGAAACCATGCAAAATATGCTCTAAATATTCAATTCGATGAAGAGTATTTCTACAAAGAGGGGTTTCTTTTCAACATCCATACACTAACATTAAAATAGCACATTTCAACTTTAAAGATTCAGACTTTTATCTACCTCTTCTTAACATTCTATGACCTGAAATTTTCAGAATTAACTCAGCTAGATGCAAAAAAACTTTAAAAAAAAAATTTCTTCTCTAAAAATTAAATTCTTTCAACACTAGCTTTTCAAACAAGAGAAAACAAACAGAAATAGCAGCTTAGTAAACAAGCACAGGAATTCAGTCAAGGAGAGATACTGATGGCCAAAAACTCTGCAACCAAAACACAATCACAGTAGTGAACAACAAATTTTAGCTGAGTAACACATTGTCTCTAAGTAAAGACAGCATTAATACAAAGACTAACACACTATATTTAAGTAGAGCCGGCGTTATAACGCACTGGAAAACCCACAGAGGTAGCGTTAGCCAGGGAAAAGTTCTTCAGATGGTCAAACAGAAACAGGATTGAACTATGCGAGCTTTTAAAATGTTTACTGGGCATAAATACTGGTTGGAAGGGTCTGTGAACAGAGGAAAGAAGAGAGGAGGAAATAAATAGTCTGGAAACTATGGGGAAACTCCCCAACAGAGTCACCAATTCTGCTATAGGGTAAAATGCTTGGGTTTTTGGTTATTGAATATGCCTCTCAGGTCTTTCCGGTGCCCAAGGCAGACAGTAAGATTAGCTGTATAGTTCACAAAGAAGGCACATACATGTTCATATTAGCTTAAAACAACTTGATAGAATGAGATAGAATATTACCTCTTTAATGATCTTGGAGTCCCTTGGAGAGCACTAGGCAGCGAAGCAGGATTTCTCCTTCACCAGCTCCAAATCTTGGCCTTGCAATCAATTGAAGCACCTGTGTAATATCTACCATAACATATATTCCCTATCAATTAAGACAATATATAATAAACACTTAAACTATGCACATCTAATCCATTCATCTCATGCTATATAAGTGATTAAATAATAATGAAAATATCAATGCATAGAATGGACAAAACAGATACAGTTCTATTGATTTACAAAAAAGGAGGATTATAACCGTCGGTTGTACCAAGCCCTCCTCAGCCTTCCAATCTCTCTATCTCTCAAAGTGGTGATGTCTTGATCAAAAAGTTCTCAATGAACCTCTTTGACCTTTTACCTTCACACTACAACAATGATCTCCACTTCACAAGTATGCAAAATTTTGACAATCCTTCGACCTTGAACCAAGAGCCTTTAACTCCATTTTATAGGAGATGGAGAGAGCAATCATTGCCCTTCTCTTTCCACCAGTTCTGAATAGAAAAAACCAAGATTTTTCCTCAACCTCCATGCTTTTTCCTTCTTTGAGAGTTCAGTTGTTTATAGCAAGGCCCAATAAGAGTTGGTGCTTTGCAGCTTCCTTTTTTTACTGACTCTCTTGTGAGAAAAATCTGGAGATTCAAATCATTCTCCGCAGGTTTTTCTCATTTCAAACTTAAAACACGGGTAACGCTACCCTCTAGTGTAAACAGAGTGTTTCCCTAGCCACTAATGCGGCCCATTCACTGATCAGCTGCGTTATAATGCTCTTGTGTTGTAATACCTTGGCAGAAATAGGTTTATTTTAGGTCTTTGTATTCCTTCCATATTTATCTTCTCCTCTGAGCTGATGAGGAGGTATTTTGACCTGTAACAATAGCCAGGGTACGGTTGATACTAATAAACTGGGTTTTTTTAAACGGGACTGAATTGATACTATCCCTGGTACGGTTGATATGTAAATTGTAGTTGACTTTTGACAATCATACTTGTACCAACTTGCCCCTAGGTATCTGGACCGAAGTCTGAACTATAGGTCCTGTCTAGGGTACACAGACTTGAGGGATTTGCACGGATGCAGGGATAGAAGAAACCAAAGCTACAGATACTCCAGAAATAGGTGTTATAGGTTGAACAGATGTTGTAGTAGTTTCAGCAGTTTGAAGCAGAGTCTGAGGTGTACTAGGCCCAGACTGTTGAATAGAACCGGGTGCAGGGATGTTAACAGTAGGCTGGACAGGTTGTTGGGTTGGACCAGAAACCAAAGGCTGTCCAGGTTGATTAGATAACTGCACATTAGGTTTCATAGTCTGTTGAATTTGGGACGGATCCCACACCATGTTCATTCCAGGGTATTGTCCTATAGAAGGTTGTACATATGAAGGACCATAACCTGGTTGAATGTAGGGTTGATAATTAAGTGGTAAATTTCCAACTCCTTGTACAAATGATTGACCAAAAGGTGGTTGAAAACCTTGAGTTGGGTACTAACCTTGAGGTTGATAACCCTGAGGCGTATACTGAATCTGGGGTTGATAAGGACCTTGAGGAACATACTGAGTCTAGGGTTGTCCTTGGGGTATGTATTGTCTTTAAGGTTGATAACCTTGAGGTATGTTCTGTCCTTGAGGTTGTTCTCCAAATAATATTGTCCTACATTTTGTACTGGGAAAAAATTACCCTGAAATTGCCCCCCAGGCAGTAATTGACTGCCTTGAGGTTGACCCGCAGGCAGTAACTGGCTGCCTTGAGGTTGCCCCCCAGGCGGTAACTGACTGCCTTGAGGTTTCCCCCCAGGCGGTAACTGACCACCTTGAGGTTGAGGATTTGGAATATTACCAAACATCATAAATATTTTCTCTGCATGCGACGTTTCAGTTTTAATTCCATTAAGACCAAGTGATAATACTTGTTCAATCGGTCGAGGAGCTGCTCCTGAGAAAGTACCAGAGAGATCCTGATACCTCGAAGGAACAGAAGGACCACCATGTAAAAATGATTCCGGTGTTTTGGAAAACATCGATGACTCTCCTGCCATGATAGATGAAGGATATTAACCTCTGGGCATAGGATGAAATGGAATTCGAGGTGGAGAAAAAGCAAGACCTGGGTTTTCTAAAATATTTTTCAAAGATAGATACCAAGCGTCGCTCCTAATAGGGCTGTAGAAAATGGATTCACGCTCCCTAAGATTCAAAGACTGAGGGGATTTGGGAAGAGATACCTCTTCATCTGGACTGACAAGTTCTTCAATGGAAATGAGGCCAGATGGAAGATCTTCAGTAATAATATTTCTTACCCTAGGTGAAGCAAGATCGCTAGAAGTTGGAGTAATAAATCCTGAGGATGTTTCCAAAACAGAAGGTTTAGTGTCAGGTTTGAAAATTTCAGGTTCTTCAGCTAGTTCCCTGGAAGGAGAAATACTGCCAGTAACTTCAGAAATTGAAATCGGTTCTTGGATGTGTTCTGTCGTGGGTATTTTATGATCAAGATGGAAAACTATAGATGAACTTCCAATTTCTGTTGATCTAATTTTACCGCTACTAGATGATACTAGAGCACGCAGCCCTTCAAGCTGACTTGGTGTATATTTAGGGGGCTTTCCATGAAGTCTTTGGGACTGTCTCGGTAATTCTGCCATGATTAAATAATAATCAATCACATGCAAACAAAGAAAATTTCGATAAAAACACCTAAAGTCTCTAAAGAAACAAACAGCTGAAGCACGCGCCTAAAAAATCTAAGAGTTCAAACCACGCACAAATAGTAACTTCCCATACTAAAAACACTATTTGGTGATGAAATCCAACTTAGTAGAAGTTTAATACAGAAAGGGCGTTGGAACAGTTACCCCGACAACCTGTTTAATGAAACAGACTGGCACAAGTTTCTTCACAAAAACATCTCATGTGAAGAGAACCCCCCAGAGAGTCCAAGTGAGTCTATTCAATGTCTACTCCAGGTACAGTGAGATCTTTCCTTCACCGTCACCTTAGGAAATAATCTTAAGCTTATAGACACTAAGGTTACCAACAATAACAAATACAACTGGGGGAACATTCTACGATCCGATTCCACGCGCAAGGGAAGAGTACTAAAGCTCAATCCCCTTGAAGGCTCCTCTACATGGTCAATCTGAGGTTTACCAACAAGTGACCCCAGGCTCCTCGACAATGGCTAATCCAAGGTTTACCGTTTGTAATGCGCACAGATCTTCTATCTTTCCCAATGAAACAGAATTGATTGTCTCAAAGGTTCGAACATGATCTCGTGATTAAATCCTTTAAGAGAAGCTTCCCAGATTGTACCAATTACAATTGGATTTATTTCCTACCGCAAGATTTATCTACTTGTTTGTTTTTACTATCTTGGAGAGTTAATTACTCCCTACTCCAAGATACTAGCCTAAGCTATATTGGTGATAAGAGCCCTAGAAATAAAAAATTACTAGTTCAATTTTAATTAAGTGTTGTTTTTATGGGTTGTTCTTTAATTCAATAGGTATGGAAATGAAACTTTGATGGTGTGAAGAATTGCCTTCCAAAAACACTAAAAAATTCAGCTAAAATGATAAACAATTCGTTTTTCTTTCAATGAAATTCTAGTCTAAAGAAAGAGTTCGAGAATGCAATTCCTTTAAGAGACAATTATTTCCTTAAACATGAAGAATAAATGAAAAGAAAATATTTTTGTTTTTTCAATAAGAACTCAAAACGAGACAAATAACCAATGGTCACAATAAATCCCTTTCTCTTTCAAAACTCGAAACTACAAAAAACAAGTTTTCTTTCAAAAGAAATTTACAAATTCTAAAAAGCACTCAAAACTACGAAAAATTAATTTTGAGATCTACAAACTTTGAAAATATAATTGAATAAAAGCTTTAATTTTTTTTTGAGAATGTTTTGCTTAGTTGTTTAGTAAACTAAGGATTCATTTTCCCAGAATAAAAAATAAATCAAAAAAAATCCAGATATGTTTTCTTTTGTAAAAATGAAATTCAGAACTTATAACGAAGTTTGTTTAAAGATTTGCAAAGAGAAAACTAGATCTATTTCTCAAAAAGAATGAATTTCACAACCAAGTCAGACTAATCAAGAAGATAAAAGATACCAAGGTGATCTACGAAACTTTTAAGCTTCTAATCTTTGGGTCACTACAGAGACAAAGCGAAAACCACTCTCAAAATGCAAAATTCTAGAAAATCATTCAAAAAAAAAGTGCTATGAAACTCATTCACAAGAGATTTTCGACAAAAAACATATAGATTTGGGCAGACACTAAGAATCATAAATCAAATCTAAACTAAAATTAAAGAAGAAATCTAAGTTTTTCAAGACTTTTAACAGGGTCTGCAACAATGTGCAGTCCCCAGAAAAATTCAAAAAAAACAAAAAAGACTTCAAAACTTTTCAAAGAAAATTAAATCTAAGTTACCCAAGCCCGTACAAATCAATAAAAAATCAGAAAAAGCATTTTCTCAAATCAAAACAAAGGAAAATCCAAACAAGTTCTTTCCCCAGTGGAGTTGCCAATTTGTTGGCTAGATAAATCGATCTTGCGGACAAGATCGATCTCCCTTGTGTCAGAAGACAATCTAGCAACAAACGAACAACTAAGTTTATCTTTCTCTAAATATATTCATTTTACAAGTAAATGCTATGAAGGTGTCGATCATACCTTAGATCCAAATGCTTATTTGTAACCGTAGTTCTTCCGTCGCATCATTATTTCTTTCGTCGCAACAATAATCCTTCCGTCGCAACAAGAGTTCTTTCGTCGCAACAATAGTTCTTCCATCGCAACAATAGTTCTTCCGTCACAAAAAAGTGTCATATTTTGTCGCAACAAAGTGTCGTCTTTCGTCGCAAAAAAGTGTCGTCTTTTATCGCAACAAAGTGTCATCTTTAAAGACCTGCAATCACAAACAAGCAAATATTAAATAGCACCTGTATAACAAATAATTATAAAACATACCTATCATAGTGATCAAGGAATCTATGAAATAAACGATCAAACAACAACTTATTGAAATAAACAATTGAATGAAAATTTATTGAGAAAAACAAAACTTGATTGTATTAATATTAAAATAACAAAATAATCTTACAACCTTAGCCTTGATGTTGAACAGGCCTTCCCGGGGTCCGAAGCAGGAGTCTCCTCTACTTTGATAATTCTTGAACTCTTCCTCCAGGAGCACATAGAGGTATGTGATCTTTCCTCACAAAAGCTCAGTAGAAAGAAGTCTAAATCTCAACAACACTTCACCTCCATCACACACTAAAGCTTGAACTCCCTTTGAGGCTACCCAATGCCTATTTTTAGAGAGCAGATGAGGAGGTTAGGGTTCCACCTATGAAGGGATAGAATCCTCCTTCAAAGGGATAGGCTCCTTACATCAAGGGGTTAGCTCCTTAAGGTGTGGGATGCATGAACCTCATTAGAGCGTACTCATCCCCAAAAAATCTCACCCAAAAGCTTCTAGAATTGACCAAAAACCAACTTTTTTACTTTGGTTTCTCGCCCTTTTGACTTTGAAGGGGGTACACAGGCATTACATAGAGAAACTACATTCTGGAACGCATTTTTGCTTCACATTACCTGCGTACCCTAGCCAAGAATGCAGGTAATCTTCACATTACCTGCGTACCCAGGGTTTTGGAGCTTTTTAGGGTTTTTTTCTCCTGTTTTAGGGCTTGAAATGAGGAGTAGAGATTGTAAGACTTGCAGAGGAGGTAAGTATGAGTGATAATGAGCTCATATAGTCAGCAGAATGTCAAGGTGATAGTTTTTAGTGCAACACCTGACCCTTGGGATTCCCGTCTGGTACCTCAATCCTCCAACCGCTACCCTGCCTGGTCAACCTAAACCTTATCTCGCTTTGACCCTAGTTCAGCCAGTCCCTGTGACTTCTCTCGCTGCAACAGTACCTCATTCACCTCAATAGGAACCACCTCCCGTTGTGACCGCTTCAGGTAAGAAGGGCAAAGCTCGCAAGGGGGCATCAAAGGACAAGGCTACCCCTACAAACCCTGCCCCTTTTCAGCCTCCAAAGCATACCATCCAGTGTGCTTTGTGTGATGTTGTTGGCCATGCCACCCATAATTGTCTATAATTTCCTCACCTCAAGTCCATGGTCAATGAACCATTTCCAGACTCTGATATCCGAGAGGTATATGTCATTATACCCGATTCAATCTCGAAACTCAAACCATTGTGCACAAATCACCCTTGTGCTTTATGCTATTTCTATGGCCATTACACTCACCTGTGTCCTCACCTCGAAGAGTATCGTTCCTCTTTATAAGCCTTACGCCAATTCGAGGTTGAGCGCCATGAGTCACCCACTCCCTTATTTTCACATCTTGCCTCGGAAACACCCGAGGACACAGATGCTCCCATTAACTTTTCCCCTTATGATGTTGAGATAACGGGGCCTTGGTCAGAAGTCCACGATGAGACCTCCCATGATGTTTCACTTGACCTCCCTTTAGCCCCCTCCCTAATCTCAACATAAGTGGATCCTTTGTCTACTCACTCTCCCACTACCCCTTGTGACGATGCACATACGAACCTCTCCTCTCATGATGAGGAGTAAGGTCGTTTCACCGCGTCAGGTGGTCTTTCTTCCATCAGTCACCCCATCTTCTATTACGATGGCAACATTATGGAAGCAGCGACCACTTCTAACTTTATCTATCCCCCTTACATCAAACTCATGCATTCGAACCACATGCACCGTGTGGCCATTACATTGACACCCAATGTTTGAGTAAGGGGGGCACCCATATTGGAGAGACTAGGAGAAGCAGTTCTTCACCACTCTCCTAGTGAATCTAGTCGTGACGACTCTAGTCCCATTATTATTCCACATTTAGAATAACTTCTAGAGTCCCATATCACTTCAATATCACTCTAGGAATGATACCCCTCATCGTTCCTTCATTTTTCATCAGCAACCCAGTCTCATAGACATTGTGGTTGACCAAACTATAGGTTTTCTGGGAGAACATTAGTTCATTATCCCAAATACTACCTTTGGGATATTAGCACCATGTATGCCAACCTAGAAACTTAAATTCTATTTGATTCATATATGCAATACCAAAAGATATTGGTAATCGTCTATTTCCTTTCTCAAACTACGTAACCATACCGAAAACAAATGGTGCACCACATCATTAAAATTTGTTTATATTTCCCTTTTTCTAAATACATTTTGGCATGTCCACAACATGTTGGGGGGCACCTATGCCCCTCAACCATAAAAATCCCAAATCTCAGCCAAAAACAGCACTGAAAACCCCTTTTTCTAACAGGCTGCACTGTTCAGGTCATTTCCTAGGACAGGTCATAGTTTTCTGCCTAGAACTTGCTCCCCAGGTCGCAGAACAGACCCTAAAAAGTGTGACCTGACCTGTTCATGAGCTCTGGGTACCTAAACTGAACTTTCAATCCACTAAAATTAAAGAGTAGGATTAGGTTTCTTACCTAAAACTAATAGATTTAAAATTCCAATGATCGGTTTAGCCGCTACAACTGCCGCAAGATTTAAGGCCTCCTCTCCTCATGACATTCACCACAGCTCTACCAACAAATAAGTGAATCTGGAAGGAAAATTCCTTATTAAAATAAAACCCCTGAATTTTTCTTTCGCTTACTGCAACCAAACTATATCTCAGTTTGACGAACCTTATATACCATTGGAAAGATCTCACCAAGCCCTCAAATGGGTATCTATTAGATTTTTTGATTTGATACTTCAACAGGACACATTTTTTCCCAGAAGCGCCACTTCACCCCTCCTCAAAATCGAATATCTTCACTTGCAACACTCATACTGGGGGCACCATGTTTCCTCCATACTTTTCCACACTCGTGTCGACTTTCGTCGTGAGTTACCATCTTGTACTCATGCTTTTATGGTCCCCATTTGACCCTTTGTATATGTGCCAGCTACATCAAGTCACAATTGTTTAGAGCGTTAGCATGGAGTCATCATTGCATTCATGGAGTCTATCTCGAGTCCCTTTGCATCCTACTATAGTCCTCCATCATTCATTGCTTGTTCCCTCTCTCGTGTCGCACATTATGGCCTTTAGTCCCACTTTCCCCTATCCCTCATGATATCGTGTCAGTCACTTCCAGGTCATTCATGCCATTTATTCTCTAACAATGGAAGTCGTCCGTTCGCTACTCAGTCCCCCCCCCCCCATTTCATCATCATCATTGGTGTCAGTCTTTTAGTCACTCTACTATTTTCTCTCGTGCCTTAGTCAAGGATCCCTTATTGCGTCACCTATGGCGGACCTCCTTCTGTTGACATCAACTCATTCATTCCAGAAGACAGGTCTAGAGAGAGGTGTACCTTGGTTCCAAATTCCACTCTTGTTCGGTGCTTCGGATCAGGAAAAGGGACTCCTTATTTCCCTTTGACTTGGTCATTTCTCAGCTCCAATTCCTTTCATCATGATCCAGATCTATATACTCGATGGTTCAGTGATGCAGCAGCTAACATTGGTGATTCCTGGGTGTGTGTGAGATATCTCAGCCCTCATGAGGGGGTGGCCCTACAGGTAGCCCCCCACACACTCGAATGACCTCTTCATTACAGCCTTCGATGCAGCTCCACACATTTGATGATGTCGGCCTTAGCCGCTTGCAAATCCTTTTTTGCATGTATCAGTCAGATTTTCAGAGCCCTTTCCTGTTTTCAGGGGCATCTGGGTTGAATTTATATCTCATGTACTCAAATATCATTTTACAAGTCTTGGTTGTTATCCCAGGCACAATATGTATATGGGATTCATTATTTTGTTGTTTATCTAGCTCATGTTTACGCCAGCATTATGTCATCTCGTGGTTTTCCGGATGCCTTATTGTTTGTACTATTGCCTCGGCAGGCATAGGTATGCCTCCCCCACCGCCTATAGCAGGTAATCACTAAAGAGACTTGTCGCACCTGCAAGTCGCCTCCTCAGGATCTAGGTCTTTCAGCACTTTGGTTTACCTTATACTTTTCTCTCTTTGACTTCCCCTTCGATGTCTAGTGATTGTGTTCTTACAACGTACTTCGGTCATACGATTAGCTCCTAATTCTTGCACGCTGGGGGGCAATCTGTTACACCATTTTTTGATTATCTAACCCATTATCATTAGATGGACCCAAGTACATCATGTAAGACCAATTTTACTCCAAGTAAAATTGCTTTTACTGTGAAAATAACTTAGTAAAACACCTTTATTAAGTTGTTTATGGTCTAAACAGGAAACCCCATAAGGAAATATTAAATAAATATACATTTGTTTAATTTTCCTTATGGAATAATTAGTTAAAAAATAGTTTAATTAATATTTCTGGTTATATTTAACCCAAAACAAGGAAATTAATTAGATAAATCATTATTTATCTTATTATTTTCTAAAGAATAATTGTTTAAATATTATTTAAATAATATTCTTTGTTAAATATGACTATTTCACCCTTAAATAATTAAATAAATCATTATTTATTTGATTATTACTCAACCATATCCTTAAAATGATAAATAAATAATTTATTTATTTATTATTACTTAACCACATCCTTAAAATGATAAATAAATCATTTATTTATTTATTATTTACAAATAAAGGGAGTTGACTCAAGTCAAATTCCTTTTCCCTCCAAAAAAATATAATAAAATATTCCATAAAACTTGGATCTAGATTTGGTTAATAATATTTTAATTATGCACCAATATCTAGACTAACTCAATATTTTGTTATAAATATAAGGGTTTTCCCATTCATTTGTCACCTTTTTTTGCCTAAAGATCACTCTGGATCTCAACTCTTGGTTTGGCTATTGATCCATTATCATAGCCATATTTTTCCATTTTTGTTTGGGTTTTCTACACCATTAAGAGAGAGGAATTCTAAATCTGAATTGTTGAGGACTTACAAGAACCCATCCCATTGAGGAGAACAGGGAACACCCTCTTGTGTTTTCCTCCCAGGTGCCATTAATAAAAATTTCATTAGATATATTCTTGTCTTGTCTATTGGATCTATGGAGTAAATCTTATTTTTCTACTGTTTAATGTCTTCTAATGCATAGATCTAGATTTTTGCAGCATTTGTCTTGATCATCTAATGGCAGATCTGAAGATATTAGCAGTCATTTCTGTTGTTAATGCTATTCGTTATGCCAAGCTAAAGTGGTCTTTTTTCGTACACCTCGAATCAAGATTCATACTAACAAAGAAGAACTTGAGTTTCCGCTTCCTATTCAAGGGAGAAGAAATTGAGGTCGTCAGTAGTTACAATTACTTGGGAGTGTAGATTACAAGTCCCCATTTCAGCCTTCGGCCGACCCTTCAGCCCAGGGTAAACAAAGGATATGGCTCCTTAGCCCTTCTTGAGAGACAGTGCTTTTGTCACCACTTCCAGGAAATTTCATCCAACATGAACATCATGGATACCTTGATCCATCCCACCGTGCTTTATGGATCAGAGGTTTGGGGCCCCTCATTACTGCAGTCAGATTGGGCCTCGACAGAGTGAGTCCAAACCCTTCTCTTATGCCACTTCATCCGATGCAAGCAAATAGTTCCGCAAAACATCATCCTAGCAGAGTTCGGAGCTAAGCCCTTCTGCCTAGAGGAAATCTTCAGGATAGTCTCCTTTCTTCATCGGATCCATGGACTAGCAAACATGAGGGAGGGTCGAGATAGGTACCCATAATTGGCCTATTTCTCCTCAGAGAACATCGCTCATATACAGACAGGTCGCACCAAATGTTGGTTCACCGAGGTGATAGAACTTCTTGGTCTTACAGGTATTCAGATGGATCATCTCCCCCCGTTCCAGTATTCATTGAATGCTCTGGGGAACCTTCTACCATACCATCAAGAACTCAAAAAAATCAACAAGGATGACATCTACAGGTAGTACACTCAGACTACATGGGTCAATCCTCCGGGCGGACTGCGCCCAAATATGGCCTTCTACGCTGAGCACCTTCTAGAGATCAGAGATGGAATCATTATTTGACCCCCTTATACCCTCCAAAATTGGATGCATGCTATTAGGATCCCTCTCGGGAAGCTCAGGGTTGGATCGCATAGGCTTCGAGTTGAGACAAACCACCATATTGACAGGACAGAGAGGATCTGTCAGCTTTGTCACTTACAGGAGGTGGAGACTGAGTCACACTTCATCTTCATATGCACGGTCTACTATGAGATCTGAGGGCATTTTCATTACCTATTCAGGGGCCCCAAAAGCTTGGCTAGCTTCCTTAGATACACTGACCAGATATTCCTAGCACTTTACCTTTAAGAGACCTTTAGACACAGCTCGATTCTGCTCCATCCTTCGTCCGTCTCAGTCTCCACACAGAGGATCACAGATTTTTTCAGAGTAATCCCAGCATCGCAGGGCACCAAGAGAACCACTGATCGTTCCATAGACCTTGATTCCAAATCAGTGCAGATCCGGGGGTCTCGTCCCACTAAAACCCATCAGTGATCTAGGACTAGACCCCCCTCCAAGGGACGCCCCAAATCCTCCAAACGGCAACTACAACAATCCAGTTCCTCCTCAGGGGAACAGACATTGACTAGTTTCCTTCAATCCTCGTCTATCGGCCTCATATGCTAGGAAAAGAAGTCTCTCCCCCCCCTTCAGGAGGGTCCTCTTTCTCCTCCAGGACTTCTTCATCACAGCTCATTGTCAAGATGCTTTAGTCACCTAGATTTTACTTTACATTTTCACTCTTTGTAGTTTTGTATTTCCTACTTTTATAAAGGAATGGGACCGTTGGTCCACCGGCTAGGCACATTGTAATAATTGTAACTGATAGTCCCATTGACCTTTTTGTGGTCATTCGTTGGACATTAATGAAATTATCTTATCTTATCTTAGTTTTGTATGCTTACTTTTCCCTCAAACTTAGTTTACATTGTGTCGAATTTGTTCCACTAATAGTAGGCAATCATTTTTCTCTGTGACCTTATGCAGGTAGCAACGAACTTGCTAAATAAGTATATTCTGTATGCCCTCGTGCCAAATACATTACCACACAAAAAAATCATGACTCTGTGGGGCCTTTAACTACACAGTCATAAAGAAATGGAAACCCCACTGGTGTAGTAATTCAAATCCTTGGTGACTATCATTTCAGTGATTTTTCAGTGTTTTTCCAGCTATATTTAGACTCTCAATTTATATTTTTATATCTCTTTTGTTTTACGGAAAAAAAATAAAATTAAAATTAAAAAAAATAAAAATTGGTTTATGTTGGTTTTCCACATCTTTCCGTAGGTCACAAATACCATACAAGTAGGAGAAGACACAATTAGGGTAAAATCTGTTGAATGTGGATTGTGGGAGAAAAAAACACTTTTTGGCTCATTTTTTGTGCTCTGCAATGCACGTTTTGGCCCATTTTCTGCATTCCAATGCACTTTTCAGGTCAAAATCTACATTATGTTCATTTTTTTTTTAAATCGGAATTTTTTGGATTTTCCAATTCTATTGCCTATGTACTGGGAATGGTTTCTCTTCTTTCCAGACTCACCTACAGGCCTATATTATCTTGTAATTTCTCATTGAGGAAGGAAAAAAACCACTAGGGTTTAGAGTACACCTCCATCATTTTCGGAAGAGATTCATTGAGTTGATGAGTTTAGGGTACAACACTTTCAGCCTTTGATTTTTAGGGTTTTTTCCATTGTTTTACAACCCTTTTCGATAGGTTTCTTCATCATTTTACTCTCTTTTAGAGTTTATTCTTGCTTTACCCTTTAGGATCCCCTTGTGTGTCCTATGTTTTAGAGCTTATTTCCTATCCTTTGTCATCATTTTCACCTCTGATTTTTGTTGATTGTCTGCACCATTTTCAGCAAACTTTTGCCTTTAGATCCCAGTCCCTTAGACATTAGATATTTTGGCCATAATTTTACCTTTAAGTGGCTTGTTTGCCACCTCTTTTCTAGCTACTTGAAAACCTTTTTGGGTAGGGTTTGTGCACTCGGATTGATTGTTTATTTTACTGTCCATTTTCAGCAATATTTATAGTTTTTCAACACTTTATTTTAAGTATCACATGGCATCATAAAACATGTTCAATTAACTCATACACCGAACACACTTTTCACACACACATGCACACCGTAAGCAGATGTGATCTTGGTTAGCACCTCCAATCGAAGACTTGAAACAAGCCACATAATAATAATCTAACACACATAGATTAATCCCACTTGGGAATGAGGGCCAAACAATATGTGTAGTTAGGTTTAGGATCTGTGGGATAGGATTCTAATAACGCTCATCGATCACTTACATTGAGACATAAAAGTTGACTTATTTGGGAGCTTAAAATCCTTCATCATCCCACGGTCCAAAGCCAAAGTGCGTCAGAAACCCGATTCAGAGGGCGTTAGGCTAAATCATCGTGTGATCGGTTATCCTCAGGGATACCAAACCCATGGCAAGGAATCTTGCGCATTGGTTGATCACCAAGAAGCTCAAGACTCGACAACGCCCATGAAATAATGTAACCATAGTGACCAATCATAGGAAAACACCTTGTAGGACTAACTGTGGGCAGCAGTTGGTTATCTACCCCACCTTTATTTGGAAAACTCTGCTTGTGGGAATCAGATTCCATCAAGTAATAATTCTCTTGGAAGGCCATTTGAAACAGTATATTTAGGACTTGTTTTAGGATTTATACCACCTATAGACTAGAAGTTGTTTTTTTTATAAGACATGTTTTCTTGAATTAGAGTACCATCTGTTGGGTGCAACCCAACTTGCTCCATTTTTTGTCAAAGTCTCTGCATCTTAAGGAGCGGAGTGAGCAGTACCATGAAGCTGGATCTACCACGTGGTGTTTAGGGGCATCGGGGTGGGTCGAATCCCCTCATTTTGTAACGAGTATTGGGTTGTTTTGTCAGAGCTGATGGTATATGGACCATGGCTTTACGGTAATTATGTAAAGCTATATAAGAAAATATAATGTTGTGTCGAAGTAAAAATTGTGATAGTTGATGAGCGAAAATCATTATATTTAACCATGGAAGGCCGTGTGCATAGGTCTACAGTTGCCGTATGCTTTGGAAAGATCCATCTTTAATACAAAGAGAATTTTTAGGCATATTTTGTGTTTTATGTGTTGCTTTTACATGTTTATGATGAAAAATAATGGTAGCACAATTTATCTTATGTCGTAATGTATTTATGTTTATCTAATTAATATGAAGTAATTGATTAAGATATATCGTGCAGTAGTATTATACATGTTAGAAGATTGATTAAGTTTATAGAAGTGAAGTAAAGACACCTCGTGCAGTCCCTAAAGGCTATAGAAACCCGGTTCTGCAACCACCCATAGCCACCTCGAGTGATACTGTGATATACTTGCAGGTCATTTCCGAAAGGGCCGATGTCTGAGGGTTGTGTTTGTGTGAAGTACAAGTCTAACTTGGTTCAAGCCCAACCAATCCAACATCTTAATATAGTTAATTTACACTTGGCACCACAGCACTAGGTTTATTCTTGCTGTTTGTAGCTCTTTTTCTCCTATCACCCTTTAGTCTATTAAGTCATCATTGTCTTGAAATCATTATGCCCTCTGGGTGTTTGTCATAGAGACTTCATGGCATTTTCCCCCACTTTCCTTTAGGACATATTACTCATCCACATCGAGTTACAGTTCATCCTCCTAGTCCTCCATCGAGTCCCCATTCTGACTTTGGTTGTTTTGTTGATTCTTCCATATTTTCCTTTGATTTCACATCTTCCCAAACTTCTACTTCCACCATGTTAGGAACCATCGTGGGTGCGGGAATCCAACATGGTAACCAAGGTAACCCCATAGATATAACCTTTTTCGATATGGTCACTAACCCCTAATTGCTCCCATATATGGCTAGTTTGATCCTTCCTAATTTCAGCCATCTCATCAATGATCATCCTTCTCAATGACTCCAATAGGCCTGCTAATCCTACCAAAATTCCTTCTGACATCCCCGCGTTCGAAGGAAATCCTGGAGAAGACCCCACAAATCATGTTCACTCATTTCATATGTGATTTTCATCCAATTATATCACTAAATACTCCATTTTTCTTCACCTCTTCCAACGCACCCATACTGGAGCTGCTGCCAAGTGGTATGTGGACCAACCACGGGCCTACCATTCCACCTTTGTGACTCTCACCAAATCATTTCTATCCTAATTCTAGTTACCTCACCGTTATATTGTGCAGTAAATCCTTTCTGTGAACACAAACGATCCCTCTATTCCTAATGGGAGGTTCTAGCAATAAACAAAACAAATATATGCAAGCTTTCCTAACTTATGCTAGAAAACATGAAGGAATATAGGTGTCCTGCCTCTTTCTGATGCTAATTCTTTCCTTTGGTGTCATCCTTGCTTCTTTCACTTCCATGCTCATGATCTCCTCTCCATCAGTGAAGACAAATGACTGCAAGGAAGAACAAGTGGAGATAACAAATGGATATAGAGCATAATAATCTCTAGTATAAGCTATGTATCAAATCAAGGAGCACTAAAATAAACATGCAAAAATAGACACATTTATGGAAATGAAAAACACAATATATTATTAATAGAATTGTAAAGGGAGAAATACAATCATAATCCTTAATGTTGGATGCCTCCTTCAGGTGATACTCTAAGTCCTAGCCTCAAATCTTGAAACAACTTCCTCCTTAACAAATGGGTAGCAATTGAGCATGCTTCAACTCATAGGATGGAAACCAATCATTAGTGGATGGTAGGGGTTTCATTTATAGGGAAGGAGAGGGAGTTTAGGATCCATAAAAGGTGGGAGGATTTCCACATCTTAAGGGAAATATCCATGGAAAGAGGATCCATGGCCATCAATGGGAGGTCTTGCTCCTATCATCAACAAACTGAAACCACATCGCCATCCTTGAGACTTCTAGTAAAGGAAGATTCTCCTCCATTTTTGGGAAAACTACCTAAAGAGGACCATCACAGATTTTCGTGACAAAATTCACACTACCAAAGTGTTTTTAAGGTAAGGAATTTGGGGTATGCTATATACTGGTTGATATGAACCTTGAGGGTATTAAGCGCCCTGCAGTTGAGCAGGTTGACCTTCTGGAGCAGGTTGAGTAGGCTGCTGAGCAAGGTAAACAGGCAGAACCGGCTACAGAAACGAAGGAATCTGCTGGTGGGCAGGTTGCAATGGATGTTGAGTTGGTTGAACTGACTGTTGAAATGGTTGTTGGGAACCACCAGGTTTTCCCTGTGGGAAAGGTTGGCCTGATGGTTGCGATGATCCAGGTTGTCCCTAATGACCAAGTTGACCCAGAGAGGGACCATAGGGTTGTCCTGGTTGCACAATATTTGGGTCATACTGAACGTGTGGCTGTGATTGAGGTGCAACAAGGTGTCCCTGTGGTCGATAAAATTTCCCCCAGGACCAAAATGTGATCCAGGTTGATTTACAGATTGACCCGAGAGACCAAAGGGTTGTCCATGTTGGACCAAAGATTTTCCTTGTAAAGGTTTGCCTTGTGGACCATATGGTTGTCCCTGTGGAGCCAAAGCAGGGCCCTGCTGAGCTAAAGTTTTTCCCTGAGAGGGTTTTCCTTGTAAGCCAGAGGGTTGCGCAAGCGAATTAGGTGCAAAATGAGTAACAGACTGATAAGGATCATAAACGGCCTGGTAAGGATCGATAGGAGACAAATAAACTGGATTCCCATACACATCATAATGGTGCGGATATACATATACAGGATTACCAACAACATCATAGTGATGGAAACGAAGATCTCTAGGAGCTTGAGACTGCTGAGAACCCTGAGAACTCTATTACTAAACAACCAATATATATTCTTCAAAAGTGAGACCACCAGGAATCACAGGAGTTGTGGAAACTGAACTAGAAGCCACACAAACCATCGTTTGAACTGGAACAGACATAACAGTGATTGGTGAACCAAGAGTTGATGGTGATAGTCCTAGCGAAGATAGGACCAAACTCTTAGGAGGATTTACTATCCTGGATTCCACAATGGAGGCAAGACCAAACATAATCTGACTCAAAGACCTATAGCCAGTCGGAAGTGACACCGATGATGGAGAAGATTAGATAGAGGCACGAGAGAGATCTTCAGGAAAGAGTTGATATTCTCCTGTGGAAATAGGAATTCCTTCACTGCCAATAGGACTAGAAGAATCCATATATGATTCTATTGTAAGATCTTCGAAAAGACTACAGGGACTAGGAGGTACCACAACAGCAACAAAAGGTGATCCCGATGTAAGAGGAGGGAAATATCCTTCTTCCCCAAAACCAGAACAAGCACCTGAAGGAGGCCAATGGAACTCAACTGGCTCATCGGGCGGAGATCAAGTAGCAAGAGGTTGAATAGATGGGAGGATAGGCTATGAAAACTCAGCAGACCTAGTGGACTGAGGGGTTTCGAAAGAAACGTCCGGAAAAGTACCACCACTAGGAGGCAGTGAGGACGACGAAACTGAAGGTTCTGCCACTTTGACCGTATAACAGACCAGGAAGGAAAAAAAAGAGAACCAATCGAAGATTCCAAGATCAAGAACTAAGGAAAACAAACAATCCAAGTAACAAACTTTAAATAGGCATGTGATCATAAGTGCTTTATTTTATGCCACTGAAACCAAAATTCATTTTTTCATGTTTTAAGAGTTGAGAAACAGACAAAAGATTACTCTAGTCACTTTCAATTTGAAATGAGCGTGAAAGGACAAGTGCTTGATGATATTTTTCTTTTTTAGAGATTCATGAAAAGATCGAAACGACTACTCAGGTATCTAAGCAAGAGGGTATACCAAGCTTCCATGAACTGACATATACAACTTGGTGATCAAATGAAAGAGAAATGACCAAGGACTTAACGTACGTGCAGGTAGTCTCCCCGAATGTTGTGTTCAGTGTATCACGGTTACAAGGTAGTAGAATCGGCTTCCTATGGATAAAGGATTGCAACCTAGAGAGGTCTCCCTTTATATATGCGACATTATGGGGATCGCAAGTCCATACTAGTGCTATCTGAAGCCAAAAGGCAAAAGAAAGCTATCAGGTTTAAAGATGTCAGAACACGTCTCTAGCCTAGACCACTAGAATGTTGCGTTAGGTTTCAATGTTGCCTTAGTTTCATTGAATAAATTTTAACAGTTGATCTTGGATTAGGTTTCAATTTTGAGGCCCTATCGAATGTAGAGTTCAACTTCCTAGATGCAAGCTATATGCAAAAAAACATCTCTTCAAATTCGATGAATGCTAGTTATGGGAAGGATAGAAATCTTTCAAACAATAACAAACAAGGAAAGCGAAGAAAACTTCTAATGCCTCTAATGCAATCAATTGAAAATGAAACTCCTTGCTAGATTGACAAATGCTAGTTATGTAAAGGAACGTTTCAATTTCAATGCAACGAATGAATGCAAAAAACAAAAAACAAAAAAAATTCAATGAAATGAAGCACACATTGTACTAATTCAATAGAAAACAAAACAAACACTAGATTGAGTTTTGCGAATGTAGAGACTCATAATTGAGTGATTCAATTAAGACAAAACAAATGCAAAAAACATTCAAGCTAATGTAGCAAACTTTCAATGAAAAAAAGAGTTTTTCAAAATGACCCAAAGAAGCAACGTAATCAGTGCTCAGAGCAAGAAGAATATGGATCAATCGATAAAATGAAAAGACCATTCAAACAACAAAATACTCAAGAGGATCAAGAAAAACTCAGCATAATGATTCCAAAATGAGACTGACAACAACCAAAGATAATTGTTTCAAGCAGAAGGCTCAGTGTACAAGAACACTTGAAACCCTAACGTCTAAAATAACACCGACAGGAAAATGGACAAACGACTGAAGGAAACAAGTCTACATTAGTCAACACAGTCCCCAAAGGCTTCAATCACATCAAAAATAACCCAGAAGCAAGAACAAATGACCAAAATACTCATTAAGGAGGTCAATCTAAAACCTACAAGGGTTGGCGCGACTGTAAGGTTGTAATCCGCGCCATACAGAGGTTGGCGCGAGTGAAAAAAGAGAAACCTACGCCAATCGGTGCGACTGTCTAGCGCAAAACCACGCCAAGCTAGATAACCAAGGAAAAAAAGGAAAAAACCAAAACCTAATGAGCAGAGGTCAACCCTGACACTCTGGAGCTGAACAGAGAATGGAAACTAAGCACACAAACTAGAAAAAGATATATAACAAAACCAATAATTGAAACTAACCCAACCGGATGAAACAACAAACTCGCACTAATCCCCTGTGGAGTCGCCAATTTTTTTTTAAGGTAAATCCTCTCTGCTGACAGAGACGATCCCTCTAGCTCTATGGTGGGTCTAGGAACAAAAGGACACGCTAAAGTGTTGCTTCCTAGTTAATGAATGAACAAAATACATGGTAGATTGACCTGCCGGGAATCCAACACTGTCGTCATTGTAGAAAGAGTAGCAACCTCTCGCTCCTACCTTGGCAAATCACAATTTTCTCGTTGCTACACTCAGATACCTGCACACAGAACAAAGATCAAGAACAACATACGACATAATGGTTTCACTCACAACTATTAACCAATCAAAGAGGGCTAAACGTATCGTATTACACAAACATCATAACACAATAGTGGAACCAAACAGTAGTCATGTATATAAATGAGTAGAATGAAGAGTACAACCGATGCTTTGACGTTGTGGTCTCCCCCAGTGGGGTTCAGGTGAAGCACAACTCAAATGTCCGTCAGCAAATTCGAATGGGGTGAAGGAATAGACTCAAGCTCTCTTAGAAGTCATGGACTCAAGCTTCCTCAACGTCATTCCTCCTTGCTCTATCTTCTCTAGCAATTCAACTATAGCGTGTCTAGCTCTCCAAGTTCAGCTAGTTTATGAGAAGAGAGATAGTTTCTTTTATAGAGGGGAATGAGGAGGTTGAAACCCCTATAAAGGTGGGAGGGAGTCCTATCCTTTAGGAGAGTTCCAAGGGAGGTGGAAACTATAACTAAAGGAAGGAGTTCGTGGTTTTTTTAGTTCAACCACTCCCAATGACTCATCCCCGAGGTGGTTGGAATAGAACCTCCGCCTCTAGTTTAAAAAACAATTCCATAAACAGCTTGGCGTGGGTGTCTAACTGGCACAGAGCGCCAACTGGCGTGAGCTCAGTGTTAAATTTCTCAATCAACGTGAGGGTGTAACTGGCTACTCACGCCAAGGTAAAAATAGGAGTTTTTACAGCTCTGCTCAGGGAATTGTCAACAAGAATAATGTTGCTTTCATCAAAAGGGATGCAAAGATGGTATTTGCAAAGCATGACACTGCTTATTGGTTACAGAAACGACCCTCCAATGTGCGAGTTGGGGATTGCAGGGACAGTGATGAAATTTTGTGTAACACAGAGCTAGACACATGTTGTGTAAAATATGGCAAGTGTGAATCATCAGCTATGCAGAATGTGTTGGCCTTGTAAAACAAGTTTCTTGAAAATATTTTCATAATATTTTTAAACCAAGTTTTCTTCCACTTCTTTAGGGATGCTTTAGGCATGTTTGATGGAGAAAAAATTTTGTGACACTGGTGGCATGATGACACAAAGTGGAGTGTGACAAAATATTGTATAACATATTCCCCCTAAAGCATAAAGTCAGAACAGGAGGCGATGGTTGAAGTAATTTACAACTAAATCCAAGGACTTTATAGAACCACCGTCAGGAGACCTGTAAATCAAACATGATACAATATATATGACGTCTCTGATGTAAGTATGTCTAAAAATACATCATTGAGTAGGCATCTAACAATACATGGATCCACGTCATGGACACAACCATCCGATTGAAAAGGACCGTGAACATATGAATACATGAATCCACGGCATGGGTGCAACCATCCGACTAGAAAGGATTATGTGTGAAATCATGAATAACTCCATGCAGCCTAGATTTATCAAAGGAAACCCAGGGTCTTTGCATCTATCTTGATCCATCCAATGTACGAATCTGACCATGTGAATAGATGTGTTGAATTCGAACATGGTAGAAACTACTTGATTATCGGTCAATGATGTAAATCGTTAACATGCACGAGAGAAACCACCAATGATGATGATGGCTCTCAAGGTACAACAACACAATCTACGAGTGTGAAAAATTGATTTGATTTTAAACACTTGCAGAATAATTCGATCAAAGGCCAATGATGTGAGCCTATTGTTGAATGTGAAGAACCTGCCCTTAAGGAATGCAATCTCCAACATACTAAAAGGGAGTTTCTAGACCATCTTATTGGATAATGGGATGGATTCGACAAGAAGTGATCCATCGCAGGAGGGCCATAATGTTTCCCATAACATCGACATGAAACATAGGATTTTGAAAATTTGGTAAAAGTGATTGAGGATTGATGTAGAGAAAGTAAAACGGGGTATAAGTGATTTGAATTTGCAGGTGGGACTTCTCTTGAACATATCGACAGCACAACTCCGAAATTTAGCAGCATTTGGCTCAAAATAGAATCAGAGGTCATGTTGATAATATATAATCAAATGAGAGGAAAATGAATTTCTCAAACCCAGTAAGACAAGTGGAAAGCTGAGGATGTACCAAACCCGAGACGAGATACAAATAAGTGTCATGTTCAAGAGCGACATACTGCCTTTAAGAAAAAATACAGGATATATGTTTCCTTCCATTTTCCCCCACTATTTCTAGCAAGTACCTCTTTATTTTTTATCTCAAGCTTGAAGAGGATACCATATGCTTGTTGTATAAGTTCACCCTTCATATGAATCCATCATAGTAAGTTTAACAAGCCCTAGGAAGGAGTAGATCGGTCTCGTCATCGTGACAAGTCCTTCGTCATTTCAGTTTTACGAGTCGGACATAAGATAAAATTGAAATCTTTTTCATTTTTAGAGAGTTTGAAAATAGGCAAAAAGAAAACTCCAGACATCCCTTTTTTTAAATAGTCTCTCGAATCCGAAAAGGTAGAAAACAATATCCAAGAGAACCTCTTAGTCATGTTTGACTAAGGTATTCCTTTTCTATAATTAATCTATCTTAGTCTAGAAAAGGGTTAAACTTATACTGAGTAGACAACTTTCCATTTACTTTAATGAGCTTGAAAAGACAAGTACTCGACAATATTTTCATATTTTGAGAGTCGGAAAAGAGTTGAAAAATGACTCCACCTAGAGGAACAAGTGGTATAAAAGGTAGCAACTTGTTCTAGTAATGGTGGAACTACTCAAAAACATGTAAAGGTCAAGAGGGTGGCTAATAAGACCACTAATCACAATGGTTCCTCGTGAAAGGGTAAAAAAACCAAGTGAAAGTGTTTGATCGGCCAAGCAGATGGTGACGATGGAATGAGAAAACCAAGGCTCATATGTAAAAAAAGGTTGATAAAAGGGAAATCAATATAGGTAGGATCAGAATGGTTTCATTTTTTACACAATATTGAACAATAGGAAACTATGCTTGAGAACCCTTGAAGATGGTTTCATTTTTACACAAGCTTGAAACAGAGAAAAAACTATGCTTGAGAGTGGTCTCATTTTTACACTAGCTTGAACCAGAGACAAACTATGCTTGGAATAAGTTGTCATGCCCCTAGCATAATGACTCTATTCAAGGTACATGCCCCCTAAGCTTCATCTCATTCACCTAAGTAGAATACTAGTTACTAACAGGTGGAATGAAGGTTCATTTACGAGATCAAGTGAAAGACTCGACTGGGAATTTACGAGATCTAATCAAAGACTCGAATTGAAAGGGGATTTGTTTCACTTTTTAATGAGCTTGAAACTATAAAATAACTATGCTCATAGCGACCTATTTCATTTTTTAACGAGGTTGACACTATAAAATAACTATGCTCATAGCGACCTATTTCATTTTTTAACGAGGTTGACATTGTAAAAGAAATATATTTATTAAACCTTGTTTCATTTTTTAAGGAACTTGGCACAAGACAAGGAGCTATGCTCCAAGAGATCTTGTTTCATGTTTTAAGGAGCTTGACACAAGAAAATTAACTATGCTCTCAGAGACCCTATTTCATATTTTAAGGAGCTTGACACAATACAAGGAACTATGCTCCGGGATACCCTATTTCATTTTTTAAGGAGCTTGACACAAGAAAAGGAACTTTGCTCTGGGAGACCCTGTTTCATTTTTTAAGGAGCTTGACATCAAAAAAGGAACTCTGCTTCAAGACCTTGTTCATGGCCCATAAGAGGTCATGGCTTACAAGAGGTTCTCATCATATCGGAGAACAACACTGGAAATCAAGGTCTAATGCCCCCAGTACATGATGCACTGTATCACTGACTAGATTATCAGTGGACGCGGGCATGATGCAAGTCGCCAGATAATTAACCTGTGGTGGGGAAAATATTGCTTGCATGTAAGAGAAATTTAGGGATGGTGGTTGACTTTGAACCAAATTAGGACCAATGAACAAAAGTTGATCAATGGCCACAACTCTTCCTTCATGCGGGAAACATATCACACGAAAGAGAGAAGAGACAAGAGCTCCCATGACATAAGTATAGTCACACCCAACGAGTAAGTTAAAATCCAAAGGCCCTTGGAAAACCATCACATCGATGTAGATGATATTTCATCCAAAAATAATAGGCAACTTAGGAAGGATCCCTAATAGTTGACTAGTTCCTTTGTTAAAAGTGAACAGATTCTGGGTAACAGGAAAAAGCTATGGAGAACCTAAAGATTTCTAGTAGTTGAGAATAGAATACTAATAGATGGGCCTTCATCTATTATTTTGTTAGGTATAGCCAAATTATAAGCTCATATTGTGATCTCAAAGGGAACATAAGAAGGAAGACAATATCATTTCAGTCAACTCCAATCAAAAGAAGCAACTATACTACTTGGAGGGGGTGTTGTGGGAACAAGAGGATTTCCCTCCAATTCATGGGAATATGAAGAAACAAAAAGAACCTGAGTGGTATGGGGTTCACTCTCTATGGGAAAGGTATGATCAACTGAAGGCGGAATCAGGTCAACCATTTCCTCAACCAATGGTTGGTCGAGAAAAAACTCATTGGATTCACTTTCGGAGAGAGTGGGATTAACCATAGATAAATTCTAATCAATCCCTTGATCAACTAGCGTAGGATCAGAGAAAGCTTCTGGTAGCCAGCAAGAATATGGGGCTGATAAGATGTAAGGTTATCCAATACTTTGGAGGTTTCATCCATATAAGTACAAAGGTGAATGGGATGATTCCCTTCACATAACATATAGGTAAATTTTACTTTACCCTTTTTCCCATGGATCTTACTATTGGTAGTTGAGGTTTTATCACCAGCATGATCTCCAAAGGTTGATGAAAAAGGCTAATGTGATCTTGTAGACCACAATTTTAATATCTTGGGAATACGAGAACAACCTTTGAGAAGGTATTCACTCTTACATAACTTGCAAGCGAATTTGACTTTGCGGGGTTGATTGGAATGTTGGTCCACAGTAGTTGCATTGGTGGCAATGGTTGCTTGGTTGTCCCTTTGCTTATTTTTCTTCTTATTCTTCATCCTCTTCTTCTTATTCTTATTAGCTTCCTAGTTACTAGAATCAATACTTTCACCAAGCGAGGAGGAAGAAAGATATGAAAAAACAACAGGTGAAGAAGGAAAAGGGTCAACTTTAGGATCAACATGATTTCGACCCTATTCAGGTGGAGGCGAACTTGGATGAGAAGCATTTTGGACATTCAGAACCATAGGGTTCAAAAATATACAAACTGGAAAAGCAATGGTAAACCCAAGAAGGGACAGAAACGAGTCACCATTTTGGTGTGAAACAAATCCTTTTTGCAGATAGAAACAATTCCTCTTGTCCTAATGGGAGGATCTAACAACAAACGAGACAAATGTGTGCAATATTTCCTAACTTATTCTGGAAAACATGAAGGAAAATGTATTTCCTCCCTCTTTCTAACGCTAATTATTTCCTTTGTTGTCAGCCTTGCTTCTTTCACTTCCACGCTCATGATCTCCTATCCATCGGAACTTCCTGCAAGGAATAACAAGTGGAGACAACAGACTGATACAAATCATAACAATCTCTAGTATAAGATATGTTCAAGATCAAGGATCACTATAATAAACATGAAAATATAGACACATTTATGGAAAGTGTTAGCTCTCTCTAGTTTCCCAAGGCTGAGAAAGGACGCTAAAGGGGCAACCACAGACTAGATTTAGACTTGGTATCTAGCCATACCAAGTCAAAGAGGGCTCTCTCAAAATCAGTCTCATAGCTAATGGAAATGACTGGAGAATAAGGATTTTAGGCTAGTTATAAGCTCAGTAAAATTTGATTAGGGTTTTTTAATTTAATTTTGTTGGATCAAGATTATGGATCTAGGAACTAGGTCAGGGTTGCGAATGATCAATTACAGAGATGAAAATGAGGAAAAGTAGGTGTTTTTAGTGACATATTTGTGCTGTCATTATGGCATATGGCTAAAAAATGAAGGATCAAAATGATCATATTACTATGAATTCATTCATCAAAAGAAATGGAACACAAACATGAAGATCTCATCAAAATAGAGCATAACATTTATGGATTATGCTTAAAAAATAATGAGATGATCACATGAAAGCATACATATGGTTTTAAGGAGAAATAAACATTCAAATTGATTGTAAAAGTAAGAATAAACATTGTCAATAGGCATACCGTAAGAATCTCAAGATTATTGTTGCAATTGTCTTTGATATCACTATAAAACGGTGTACACTAGCTCCACACTACAATTACCAAATATCCAACCTTCACAATGACTTCATTTTTAGTAAATGTAGAAAAATAAACAATATTCCACCTCTATGGGTCAAAACCTGATCCAAAAAAACTAATTAATGCATCTAATGACTCATAGCCTAATTTTAGGGGAGTTAGAAACAATTTCCCCTTTTTTAGTTAACAAGTTTGAGTATCTCTCTCGAGTCATTAAACACAAGATCATTTAACAAAGATGAACACAAATAGGCTCATTAACCATGAAACAACTCCTGAGATAGTAGTTACATAGACCAATTTTGACCTTTGACCTCCACGTGTCCAGAAAATTCCTCAAACCCAGAAGTGCAATGAATTCTCTCAGAAACACAGCGAAATTTAGCAAAAGCATAGTGAAATTTGAAGGAGAGTTTGGATGGTTTAGGTGCATTTCTAAGCTTGGATGGAGGTTGGTGAAGGTATCCGAGGATGTCCACAAGGCCTCTGAAGCATAAAATTATCAAAACTCACCTCCAAGGCACCTCAAAACCCATTCTCTCACTACTACTCCAGAAGCGCAACGTGTGGTCCAAAATAGTGGCAGAAGTGTGAAAAATTGATGGTTTTCGACCTTTTCATGAAAATTTATGAGTTGACATGAGATAAAAAGTGGATATTTGTAATTTAATATTCATATGACACCTTCACATACTTTCCTTTCATCATTTGAAGCCTCTGAGAGAAAGTATAGTGTGGTCACGATGCATTTTTGTGCACTAAAATTGTTGAATTGCCAAATTTTCCCAAAATTCTCTCCTTTTGCATTTTTTAGTCATGGCTTAGACAGCTATAGATGCATCAGCCAAAATATCAAGGTTATCTTTCTTCTTGAGCTTTCTTAGGGTCCTCTTAAGCTTTTTCTTCATGTTCTTAACCCTAATTCTACAAATGATGTTTCTAGTGTAGTAGTGCCTTATTATGTGCCTCTGCATGGCAGTGTCTCTGTTTTCCTTTTCCAAAAGTTTCTCCAAGTACACATTCACTCTATCAAGAAAATACTCCCTCTCCTTATCAATACTTGCAGCTATAAGGTCAGTGGATTCCTTGTGTGTCGGTGAAGGAGATGACTCCTTGTCTTGTTCTTTCTTCTTTGCCAATGCTCTTGTGATAGGTCTCCTTGGCTACTTCTGAATATATCTATCTTCAATCTGCTCTACATCAATCACTTCCTTACCTTTTTCTTCAACTTATTTGGCGTATGATGGAGGCTATTGTGAGGTAATTTGCTGCATCAATCTCATTTTCAAGTGCCTATTTTCCTGTTTCAATAAGGCCACCATAAATTTTTCCTTTGAGAGATCATCTTATAGTCCCTTGATTTGTGCTTGTTGCTCCTTAATAATTTCTACAGTTGACTTATCTCCATGGTAAAGTATTTATTATTCATGATGCATCTCTTTATCATTATGATTCAAGGGTGACTTATTTCCATGCCTAAGAAATTTCTCCATAGCTTCTCCCTGAACTTTTTCAACTGTAGCTTCCTTAGGTAGACTTCTAGCTTGTGACCTAATCAGAGGTTTAGGTGTAGGCATGTCTTTAGCTATCTTAGGGGAAAAAACAATATTTTCCGCTTCTTGTAGGTTTGAGAAAGCTCTGACCTAGGTTGTTTTTTGGTCACTGAAGGTATGCTAGATGGCTCAACTCTTTATGGCCTAGATGATGTAGGAGTGTTGATTCTTTTGGACTGAGGAGACATAGGAAAAGGATTTATTGCCTCCAAAAATGCCTCCCAAGACATATTAACCTGTGTGAGCTGATGAAGAACTATGACTTTGAATAAGGCATGATGGAAAAAGCTAGCTAAATGATCTCTCCATTTAGTTTGCACTTTCTCAGTCATCTTTGCAAGACTTCTAAACAAGTAGTTAGGCAAATTTAGTAGTTTCATAGAGGTGAACTGCATCAACAATCTAATGTGGTACTAATATGACCTACTAAACCTACCTTCACAAGTGAAATATTTCATTATCATATTCATTAAACGAATGTATTTATCTAACAACTGAGTACTAGGGAAGACATGAGAAGGATCTTCTCTGTACTGTGGCTTGAGAAAAACTATATAGTTTTGATTGTCCAAATCCATTCCCTTAAGCCATATTCCTCCTTGATTGGGGATCCCTGTGGCTGATGTTATGACCTTTTTTGAGACCAAGAAGTCCATCCCTATTATGGTAGTCTTGTTTTTCTTAAAATTGGTGGAAAATAGACTAGTTAGCTTACAATGGTGGCTAGCCTCTTGTATTTTCTCACAAAACCCTAGGCAGCTTACCTTTTCAAATGACCTTTTGATGAACTCTGAAGCATTTATTTCCTGCATGTTAGTTGGTTCATATCTTGAGACCTATCCTCCCTTGTTGTATTTCTCCTTTTCACTGGCGATGATATTGGTTTTTCTTGATTGAAAACCCTAGTTTGATAAGGGAAAGGATATGGGTTTAGGGTTGTAAAATAGGGAAACCAAAGCAACTAGTTTAGGGAGGGAAATGGAGGGGATAGGAGTTAGGGAAAAATATGAAAAAAATTAGGGGAGATAGGTGTTAGGTCCCTGTAATTTGTTAGATTGGAAAGACCAAATGTACAAGGGTAACATCAAACCAACCTTTGGAGTCCTAGGACCTATCCTTATAGGACTCAGAGAGGGCTCTCTCTATACTTGTGTAAAGGATGTGAACTTGATAGATTTTAGGGTTTGATTTTAGGCTAGTTATTAGGTTTAGGATTTGTTTGCTTGTTTGGTTGGTTGGGTAGGTTGTCAAGAAATGATAGATAGATTGAGAGAGGGTTAAGCCATTGGGCTATGGATTCTACAAAAGGTTCTTGAAAATTTTAACAATAGATCAAGGGTGTATCACAGGGCAAGTCTAAAAAGTTAAAATGGATCAAAAAGCTTTGTGTGAGTGGAGTGAACATCAAATTTGTGAACATAGTAGGTGCAAAAGGGCAGTTAAGAATCCTTAAAAAAATACCTTAACAAGAATGGCCTTTAAGACTACTAAGCATCAATAAATAATCAAAGACAGGGCATACCAATAACTTCTTTAACCAAACCCTAGCAAGCAAGCATTAAGGCAACAATCCAGTGAACTATAGAAGGCAAGAAACTTGTAAGTCTTCTAGTGATTTCACCTTCAAGCTAAGAAAACATTTAAGATAAACACATAGTGGAGATCAAAGAAGAGAGAACTCCTAACTTCATTAATCAGGGTATAAAGACCTCCAAAGCAACCATTTAGGATAAACAAAAGGGCATGGTGAATCATAGACCTCTTTAGCTAAACCTAGTCAGCAATACTTCAAAGTAAAAGACCTTAAAAACAATGTTTAAGCAATAGTAAAGAGCAGGGCTAACCATAAAAATACTTTGAAATTTGCCTTATCCAATCATATTTAAGATAAACAAGCATAAGTGGGTTTAGAGAGCAACTAATAATTCTCTAAACTGACCTAGCAGAGGAAAACATAGAAGCAATAGAGAACAAACAGAGCTAAGGTGCCTCTAAACAACATTTCTTAGCCTAAAAATTTTGTCCTACTGCAATAGAAAGATGGAAAAAAATGATAACATAAGAAAATAAGAACTAAATAAGGAACACATCACCATTAACTATGCTCATGAATACTACAAGTGAGCCTTCTCCATTGTCAAGCAAGTCAAGCCATCCACAAAAACCAAAGCCAATTTCTCTTCAATCTCAAAGTCTATGTATTACTCTCAATAATCATCCAACATGTACAATGAGGTCTCAATGTTGTATTTAAGAAGAAAGGAGGACCAAAACCCTAACTAGGGTTCCCAAAATGTCATAAATACATCATATATTATAATTTGTCCATTAAGACGATGCAAGGCCCAAGGCACAAAATATCTAATGCAATAAATGAGAAATAACTTCTAACACCTAACTTTGGAGAGATTTTCCAAAAAAACCACAAAATATATATTTTCAATAAATTTGTGCCTTTTTTTACTTTGCAGGCAAGGGCGCAACAGTGAGGTCCAAGGGCGCACCGCCTTCACTGGAAAAATCGATCAACTTGCAGCTAAGTTTTGAAGGCCTTCCCGATGTCGGAATGAGCTCCGTGATAGCTCGTTGGAAAGCTTGTCGGGTATACTTTCCAAAACGTCCCTTATTTTTCTTATTTGAATTCATTTACCTATTCAAAAACCAAATCTCCCAATACTTATAAGGGCGCAACACCAGCCCTGAAAATTGGGCAGAATGGTGAATTTTTGCATGTTTTTTACCCTTTTGGAGGACGAAATATGCTCCAAATGACCTGAAATTTGGTGTGTGTGATGTACTTGGAAAGAGGAATCCAAAAATGTAAACCATTCCTCAAGAAAGTTCCCCAAAAAAGAGCACAGCGCCAAGGGCGTTGCGCCCTTGGCCCTCAAAAATAGCGAAAAACCAAAATTATCAAACGTTGCCAAAATTTTGAAATTGCCTTGCTTATGGTGTTTGGGACGCCTGTAGAGAAGCATCAACAAGGATTTAAAGTTTTTTCTTGCCTTTGGCCTCCTTGAGAGCTTGAATTTTGGCAAGGGCTCCTTTGATCTTGGCGCTTGCAATTTG
This sequence comes from Pinus albicaulis, assembly GCA_034641835.2. NCBI lineage: Eukaryota > Viridiplantae > Streptophyta > Pinopsida > Pinales > Pinaceae > Pinus > Pinus albicaulis. Next base: position 944,702,200 of record CM076569.1, read on the forward strand.
ATTTCTTAAGGCATAGTACTTGGCCATCTTCTTCTGAAGGCCAAGGTCTCTTTGTGTCTTTTCTAGATGATATTCCAAGTGTGTATTAGCCCTTTCTAACCAAGGTTGCCAATCATACTCTATCTCCATGGAAAGCAGCTCACTTGGAGTGAGCTTCTCTACCAATGCTGCTTCTTTCTCCTTCTCCTGGCTAAGGCCTACCTCAACACTACTACTATCACCTTCCCTTGACATTTTGATCACTTTGTTTTGAACAAAACCCTAGGACTGCACAATAAAAATGAGATGGAGGGATGGACGATGGCAGTCTTTGCAAGTGAATGATATGGATGGATGAGTGAGGGTAAGGGTATACGAATATGAGTGAGAGGTAAACTTCAAAGAAAACCTCAGTTGTTGGTTACAATTCTTCTTTGACAACAACTTGCACTGATGGAAAATGGATATGAAGGAAGGCAATGAATTCGTCAATATTTTTGTGATGCAGAGGACTGATTTGGTGAATGGGTGAGTGTAGGCACAACCCTAGGTGAATGGTCAACCTCCAATAATGTAACCCCCTGTCTATCACTGGTCTTCTTTTGCAGGCAGATGAAGAAGTGTTTTGAACAGTGATTTTTAAAGCATGCAAATTTTGGTTTCCTCCTTAGGTCTTCAATTCCCTTTAATTATAAAATACCACAAATGCTTGAAGAAGGGATTGATGAGTTGTACTTACTCTCACCAGCGTTTGAAGAAACCTTGGAGGCAACTTGAAGAAATTTAAGGTGGTTTGAGGGTCTGTAGGTGTAAGAGGCCCTCCTAGCCAAACGCGCAGCGCCCAACTGAACGAGGAGTCGGGTCAGGAAAAGGCGCAGCGTCTTATGTCAGGTGTGTAGCGCCAAAGATTTTTTGTCGGGCCTGTCGGATCTTTAGGGCAAACGCACAGCGCGTTGCCAAGCATGCAGCGCCTACCTCCAAGTACACAGCACAGAATAATTTTGTACATGAGGAATGGGTAGGGATGCAGCGCCCGAATCCAAGCATGCAGCGCCGACCTAAACACGCAACGCCGAGAAAACTTGTCCAATTTCACCCAGAAAATTCACAGTTTTCTCTCCTCGACTTTTCCAACTTTTTGAGAGTGAATAGTGAGTTAGGTGAAGTGTTAGATGCGTTTTTGTAGCCTTTTAAACTTTTATTTAATCATGAAACCCACTTTTCTAATGTTTTTCAAGATCATTTCTCTTTTTTCCTTTCTCACCAATATTCTTTTGACTTTTGCTTGTAGGTGACATGAAAACTTTAAGTGACTTTTCCTTTTTCTCCTTGAGATTTTACATGCTCATTTGATGCCTTCTTTGAAGGGCTGCACACAGTAGTATCTTCAAATTTTCCTATGTTTTTTCATCACAATATTCCACTTGTCTTTTTTACCTTGTCTTACTAACCCTTTTACATTGTTTGCTCTGTAGGTGTCTGTAGTGATAAATTTTGACCCTCTTGTTTATCCTTGAAGCATAAAAAGCTCATTAACACACCTTTGGGACTTTGAACACAAGGAAACACTTTCAAAACCCCTTCTTTGTTGGCATCATGGAGTTTTAACCTACACTTTGCTCATCTAGGCATGGAAAACTCATTTTTCTCAATTCTGGGATCTGATCACAGTGGTATCTTCAAAATCCTTCTCTGTTGTCATCATGGAGTTCAAAACATGCCTTTCACCTTCTTTGAACACTTTCTCAAAACCCTAGGTGTCTGGAATGCTTGAGAACAATTATCAATGTTGTCTTCTAAGTTCTCTATAACCCTTTTAAGTTCATTCATTTATGTCCATTTCACCTCACCTTTTTCCCTTTCTCATCTATAATTTCTGAAAAACTTCTTTTCATGTTTGGTTTATGGTGTGCATCCTCCATGTGATTTGCTACAAGTGATCAGTGTGTTGACACCCTGCTGAACCTTTAGGCTCAAAACACCCTGATTTTCTTTGAGCACAAGTGCTTCCTATCTTCCTTGCTGCAAGATGTCTTCTTTTAGGAATATATCATTTAACTTATCAGTTTCTTCTGTTGATGGGGCTCTTAACACTCCTGCAGTAGTGTCAAGCTACCTTTACCTTTTGCAAAACTCGAATTTGACAAGGTGGTTTTCTTTGGAGACTTTCAAATCTTCTTTGAATAGCCGTGTCTCAACATTTTAATACCTCTGAACTAGATCCTAACAAAGGAAAACAATGTCTGAAACATCAATGATTTACCTAGGAACACATGAAACCCTAATGACCTAGTGGGAGGGTTCTTTGACCTAGTCTTTGACTGAAAATTGGTTTGAAGTCTTCAAGTATAAAAACAGAGTTTTGACAAGCTGGTGTGTTGAAGATCCAAAATCCAATGTACTTGATTTATATAAAAAGCTTACAGAGATAGTTTGGAGACCATCTATGCTTGAGGAACTTGGTGAACATGGGAAGGGAAAGGCTATAGGTAAACCTAGTTGTAAAGTGGTATTATGGGCAGGGAAAAACATAGTGATGAGGTCATAGGTAGGAAACAGGGATGGAGATGAGTGGTACAAGCCCATAAGGAGTATTTTAGGAGTGGTAGGGTGACCATGAAAAGGTTAAATGGTATAGTGAAAATTTTTCCATAAGGATAATGAAGGCAGTGAGATTTCTAAAACTCACAATATTCAAGGAATTTTGTTTTTAGAAATCTAGGATCAATATTTAGTCACCTACAGATGGTAAAAATTACTGATGACTAACAGTGGCTCCACTTGGGGAGGGCAGATCCTTCTCAGGAGGTGTCCAAGACCTCAGAGTTCAAATCTATGAGTTTTGAAGACTAGTGCCTTACTTGTACTTGGAATATTTTTCTTCTTCATCTTCTAATGTTCTTTGAAGCTATGATCCCAAAATCAAAAAGACATGTTTGCTTCAACCTCATTTCTACCTACCCATCATATCTTGCCTACAAATTTTCTTCTTTTGGGTGCACTTGTACTGGCAAACCCTTGACATTATTTTCTTTTGAAATCATAAAAAACTATCTACTTGTACCCTTATTACTTCCAAGAGTTCAGATTAAGCTAATGAACTCTTTTATTCTCTACTTAGTTCTACTTATCTGTCAAGATTAAGATTTTTGACAAACTTTACTCTCTAACCTACTGACATGAAATTCAAACATGATCAAACCAGGATTAAGCAATCTGATTTTCCATGCGTTGTGGCATTTGGACAAGCTGCACAAAGACATTATTTTTGTACAATCAAAAACTAGAAAACATGAGAGATGTGATTCAGAATTTTTTAGGCATCCCTCTCATTTTCTTTGGTTTAGATATATGCTTTGGGAACCAGTATCATTTCCTAATCTAATCCACTGACAAGTCAAGATTAATTGATTTGACAAGTCTTGTTTCACTAACCTATCAACATAAATTTAAAACATGTTTAGTCATTATTAGGCTAGATTACTGAACAAAACTCTTTTTCTTCAACAAGTAGTGGCATTTAGGCCTGCACGCTTTCAACAATACTCTTTTTTGGGTATGGCGTTGTACCTATTCTTTTTCATGCCCTCTTTTTCTTATTTTCTTTTTTTTTGTGTTTTTCCTTTTATGATTCTTCATCAAGCAATGTTATGTACAATGAATGAAAGCTTCAACTAGGAATTTTGACAAAAATAGTGCTTGAGCATCCTGCCATTGACAGGACCTCCAAATAACTCTATTCCATCCAACTCTTGTAAAAATAAAGCATTATTACCTCTAACTGAATGAATGATGTAAGGACCCTTCCACAAATTTTCAAATTTTCCATGCTTGCCTTTTTCCATGCTTGCCATGTGTGATTCTCAGTATAATCTCCTTGTTTAGTTAAAGATCGGGATGGTAGCATAGGAAATGTCCATTTGGAGGTTCCCTTGGAGTTTGGATCCCCATGATCTAGATAGAAGCATGTCATATTTCGGGGAAATTTTAGCCACTAAAATGTCCATAACTAGACTCTTAGTAGGTATTTGTGCCAGATTGACACACAGATCCTTAATTAGACCCAAAAATTTGACTCTGCTTGAATCGAAAGAGTACAAGTCTTTGTAAGGTTTGGTTATTTAAGGCCTAATATCTCCATCACCACCTTGGGCATGTGATTGTGTGAGGCACCGAAGTCTAGCATGGCATTGTGCAAGATTTTGTCATGAATGTTTAAGCTAACATAGAATGGAGGGACAACTCCTTCTTGATATTTTCCCTCTACCTCAGGTCCAAACAACAGTTTAGGCTTGTCATCAGTCAAGTTTAGAGTGTCGGTGTCATTCCCTATGTTCAAAGTTTTCAAAACTTGGGACCTATATACATCCTGAGTTACTAGTTCAGTAAGAGGTATGCTTATCTTGATCATTGCAATCTCACCCTCAAAACTAAAAGGTGCTAGTGTTTTTGGTATATTTACATCAGTTTTGTCACACATAGTCTTTTCAGAAATTTTTGTTTGTTGAGTTTTATTAGGACTGTCATTTAGAGTATTTTTACCAGGGCCACTAGTTGATGTACTAGGGAAGCTTAGGTCACCATTTTGTTGGCTAGTTTTGTCTTTGTTTTGATCAGATTTTTTAACCATTATGGTGATGTTTTCTACTGTTTTCTTAAGGATGTTTTCAGGGGTATTTCTAAAATCAGTTTCCAATTTGTTCTTTTTGGAGGCATCTTGAGTTTTTTTACTCCTAAGGTCATACTGCCTATGCACCTCCATTATGGAATTTTCAAATTCCAATTTGTACTCTTCAGAATTCTCATATGTTCTATCAGTTTTGTTTGAGGAAAAGAACCCTTGTTCTTCTTTTGTGAGAAAAACATCACCCTCATTGTCAGAACCTATCAGATTTACATGATTTTCTTTCGTTTGTTCAATCTCTCTTTCCTCTTCATCTACATAGTTGTCTTTGAAAGGAGGCTTCATCTGTTGGTCATTGTCTCTTTGTCTGTTTCGGGGAGGGTCTCTTCTGAATTTTTGGTTTCTATTTCTGTTTTGGGAATTTTCTTAGTTTTCCCTTGGAGGTGCTCTTTCATTCAAGTTGATCCTCTCCATCATTCTTTCCATTACCCTCACTATATTATCAATTTTGGCATCAGATGTGGAACCTATGGTTTCCTCTTTGTATGTGACTTTCTATTATGACCTCGTCCTAGCCCTCTTTTCAATCAAATTGGCCTCTACACTCATAGCTCCCCTTTGCATGTCTTCTAAAGTTAGGGGATCTCTTTCTCTCAATTGGTAGGCCATGTCTAGATAAAACCCTCTGGAAATTTTACTAAGGCTGGGCCTTGTGGGGGTTTAATGTGCAGTGGGAGGGAATTTTACACACTATTGAACCTAGTGTAGTAGTCTTGGACACTTTCCCCAACATTTCTCTTAAGGTTGTTATACTCTGAGAGGATTTGGAGAGGATTTTTCTTAATATCCCACTTGTTTATGAGTGTCTGATAGAGGGAAGGGAGATCATGTATGTTTTTATTAGGAGTTAAGTTTTTGAACCATTTTTTAGCTTCTCCTCCTAAACTTTGGGAAAACATTCTCATTTTTATGGTCTCCTCTTCTATCTCTTGGTAGTCAAAGGCATCATTCATCCTATCTACATGTTGTTGGGCAGTGGTAGAGTCAGCTCCAGTAAAGTGAGGGATTTTGGATTGGTAGTCTTGAGGCATGGGTAGTAAAGGTTGGGGTAGAACCAAGGGGGCAAACCATGCTGCCATGATTGGAGGTAAAGGAACCCAAGGAGGGTTTGTGAGAGGTGGGGTTGTGAGAGGAGGTGGAGGATGAAGTGGAGTGGTTTACGCAGTGGATGTGTGAATGGGAGTGGCAGATGTACTCAGACCAACAAACTAAGATTGAGCAGATTTGGAATGGAAGGAGCCAAAGTTTTGGTGAAGCTGAAAATCAGGAGGAGTGGAAGGAGAGGCTTACCTACTAGGACTCTGCTGCAAATCTATGGGCTCAAGTTCTGTCCAGTCTATCCCACTTTAAGACTTAGTTCTAAAAAGGTTTTTTTTATGGTATAAGTAAAATTGGGGATCTTGCAAGGCTGTGAGGTTTTCAGGGACAGAACTTGCTTTTTGGATGGTCCTAACAGTAGTTGAATCTTGGGTCCTAGAAGTTTTCCACAAAATCCTTTCTGGGTCATCAACTATGGTAGGAGGGACAAAGTGGACACATCACCTACTTTTTAGGGAGTTGTTGGTAGCTACCCTCTAGGTTAAATAGGTTTGAGCAAGAACTCAAGAGGATTCAAACTTTGAAGGAAGCTAATAGACTCTTAGCTCTTGTAATAGGTTTTTGATAATTTCATGTTAATGTAATGAGGCTATTTTCTGCAATAAAATGAGTATTCAGATTGTCCTTCATTGTTCTTGTTTCAGAGGGCTAGGCTTGTGGGTTAGGGCCCAATCCATTGGACTTAGTCTCTCTTGTGTATTCATTATTTAATTTTATGTCATTGTAGCTAGTTTGCTTATGATATTTTAGCTAGTTTGCTTACATTTCAATTCATTGTTTTTAGTTTGTTTCCATTTCTCTTTTGTTGTAGATTAAGCTTGCTTACATATTGGTAGAATAGTATATAAACTATTTCATTGGAGCCTGAGGAGGGTAGACCTTCTCCACAGGAAAAAATTTATCTTTAGTTTATGATTTCTTGGAATGAATAGTAAGGTTGTTGGAGTGCTATGAAAATGTTTAGAATTTTATGTTAGATTTATGTTTGTAGGTTAAAGTATGTTTTATTTCCAAATTAAATTCATCTTTTCCATTTCCTTCATCATGAATTTGTCAATATTTGTTGCATGAACAGGTATTTTTCTTGTAGGTTCAAGTAGCATAGAAAATGAGGACTTCACCAACACCTGCAACTTCATTTCTCACCCTTCATCAGCATTCTTTTCCTTAAAATTTCCATCAGCCTTGTTTTCAAATTTTTCATCTTCATACCATGAGCAAACCCTAGAGGTGCAAGACAGGCTTCTCAGGAAGTTTTGAGCTTGGCCAAGGGGTTTTCCACCTTCCACTTATCCAAACACACCTTCGCTTCACCTTCCATACACTTTTCGCATCCATTTTTGGCCTTGGACTTCCCTCAGATTGTTTCTTGTAGAAATTTAGGACTTTCCTATAGCACCACTTGCAGCAGCACCAGTGGGACCCTCCTTGAGCCTAGAAACCACCATCCACCTCATCCAGACCTACCAAAACCACCCAAACACCTTCATCATTTCACCCATGAGTTCAAGCCCTTCATAAGCCACCTTAGTGCTTTCTCCTCCTAGCTCCGAAACAATGCATTTACAAGCATAGTTAGGCCATGATTAGCTACATGATTAAAATCATCATAGTTCAAACATAAAGTAGATAGAGTGTGTTTAGCCATTTGGCCCAGCAATGTGTGATTAGGTTAGTTTCCTCTATGCAATTTCAATTCAGAAATTTACTTCATGCAAGATTCCTAGTTTGCTTCCATTTCTTATCACAGCTTAATGTGTAGATGTCTTTCATTGTAGAGTAGTTAGATGTACTTTCTTGCTATATAATATATCTTTTATTTTTGATAGAGTAATGGCTTCAAATCGTTTTTATCCCTAGGTCTAAATTCAGAAGTGTGACAGACTTCATCCAGAAACCCTTGAAATACCACCCTTTCGTAGAGCTCAAAAGAGGATGACATGAGTATAATGCATATGTTGTGTATATAGTGTTGTGGCTCTATAATTTATAAGATTGGCAAGAATAAACTATAAGGGACAACATCAAACCACTTTTGAATCTAGGATCTAGCCCTCCTAGACTCAGAGAGGGCTCTCTCTGTTTATGATTTAAATTTAGGTTATGAATATTGATGTTAGGCTGGTTATATTGATTGTGGGAATTGGTTGTTTTGATTGATTGTTTTGGTTGGATAAGCAGATCTGTTTAATATAATCCATTGGGCTATGGAGTCATAAAAGGTTTGTTTGTTGCATCAACTTTTCAAGAGCATCACAGGGCAAGCTAACTATGCTTACTGGGTCTTAAAGCAGTATGAATTGTGAGGTGAAAGAAACAGTGAATTTCAGTAATGGTTAAAAATTAATTAATATTTCCTTAACCAAACTTCAGAAGAAAACATTTAGATAGTAAACACAAACAGAATTAATGTGCTCCAATATCAAATATTAATATAAAATTTCTGCTTTACAGAGATATCACCGGAAAAACACATCTCAAGTATCCCGTAAATGGTCTCTTATTATTTATGCTCCAACTTCAAAAAGTTACAGTGCTCCAATACAAAAATATATATATATAGGGTCCAACCCCCAATACTTCCAATACATGTAGTATTTAACTACAAATGACACCAATTTCCCTATCTACTCCATAAATCTATTATTAGTTACAACTAAGAAAATTTAGACAAGTGTGGCCATGCAATGGCCAAGACAAAATACATATGATAATCACCACTTGTGGTATTAACTTCGACAACCCTTTGTGAATTATAAAGTGAGCCCAAAATTGGCTGGTGTGGACATGAAGAGGCAACGATGAATGAGACTGACATTTGGCTCTACCTTTCGAACCACTTTGCTGGATCATCAACTCTAATGTGGCATTGGAACCTTTAGCTAATAGGTGGTTGTGCTGGCATATTCACTATTCTCTTCAATCCTGATACATGCATAGTTTTTCCCACCCTTTTTTACCCAGAATTCTTGTCCCTAAGACCTGTCAATAAAATTCATCCACCTTTGTATATTTACTAAATATGGGCCTGGCGAGGAAGACGTGTCTCAGTTCATGTTGGATGAAAATTTCATTGCCCAAGAGTTCCAAGACAACTTTCCTAGTCATGTTTCCTTTAATGTTGGATACTTTTGTGGTGTTGTTGGCTGTCTCCCTGAGTTTTGTCATGTAATATCCTTTCTGGATGAGTTTATCATTGATGGCATATAGAGAAGGCACCCCTTTTTCCCTTAAGGGCTCAATTCTATTGAAGAACCTGTCAATTGACACATCCAATTCGTGAAATTTCTCCTCCAGTTGTCTGACCAAATTCCTCTTAATGAGGACCCTTTTCACTTCTAGTATAGTTTATGTTTTGTCTTGTACATCCACGTCTTCAAGCTCAAAACTAGTTTTAGAATTCAGGAACTTTATGATCTTGGGAGTTGTGGTAGGCATATTTCCCAACTCCTGATTGGTTTTTTCAATGGCTACTCGACATATGTCAATCAACTCCTTCTTCTCAAATATAATATGGATGGAGTGTCAAATTTCATCAACCGACTGATACTACCTCAGATATTAGCTTCATTTGCCCCAAAATATTACTAGCTGAAAAGTCCATTTCTTCCTTCTCTAACCTTTCAATCTGTTTTTTTCGCTATTTCATGGGCATTTTCAGTTAGTACCTTCTGATCTCTCAGGATGCCAATCTGTGCTTCCAAATTCTTAATTTCTTGTGTCTGGAGGGTCATGTTTTCCATGGCCTTGGACAGATGATCTGTCACACTTGATATCACTAATTTTATTGGAACAACAGATGGAATTGGTGCAATAGGTACAAAATCCAAAGGGATGATTGCTACCTGGGTTGCTTCTTCTTTTTCCTTCAACAGTTTCTCCATTTCTGTCTCAATTTGTTTTATTTGCACAGACTATTCCATGACTAACTTCATCATCTCAGCCTTTTTTGACTCATTTTCTTCAACGCCTTTTTCCAACGGGTCTTCTATTGATGACAGTTTGAGTTTTTTCCTAAGGGTTGCTATATCAACATTCTTTTTCTTCAAAAACTCCTCCACAACATGAAAATTGGTTGGGTTATACCCAATCTTCACTACCAAATCCTCCAAATATTTGATTCTTGAGTTTTTAGCCATAGAAGAAATTTTCTCCATCTTAAGTTGTGATTGAGTGTTAGCTAAAGATACCTGAAGTTTTTATAAGCTCATGGAAGTACTTGTCAAAGTCAAGGTCACCATATCTCTGGTCTGCTTGTGTAGCTCCATCTGATCAATATGGTTGATGTCTTTGGTACTAAATTCGAATGATGCCTTCTTGTAGTCTTCTGATCCTTGAGGTTGTGGAACTAGGGCTTCTAGAAATGCCATTTGCATCCTCCCCTTTTCATCAAAGGCAGACAATAGCCTAATTTTTTAACTTGATGTCTGCTTCCAAAATTAGTTGTAGGTGTTGGTCTTCAGCACTTCATTCTTCAACTTTATCTCTCTGAATATGTCATAGATGGATTTTTCTTGGTCTCCTATAGCAAGCCTAGAGGTAGATGTCTGCAGGCCCTGATGCTGAATAGAAATGGTGGCTGAAGATTTAGGGGAGGCCATTGTTTGACCACCTTCTGGAGATGACCTAGGGTTGTATATGATGATTATTACTATCTTCTTCTTTGATTCACCCCCTTTATCGATATCCATATGAATTTTGGCCCTCTTTCTACACTTTAGCTTGAATTCTTTGCTAGAGCTATCAGTCACTGAAGGTGATTGATACCTCTCTTGGCCTTTTTCTTCCTACCTCTTTCTCTGGCTCTTTTTCCTTATCTTATTTATCTCTTGTAACCTTCCTTTCTTGTGGGGTTGGGGTTTTAAGGCCTGAGGTGGAAATCACATGTTCTTCATCTTCTTGCAGTGTATTGGCCATCCATTCTTCTTGATTTGCATATTGTTCAATTTCAGGCTTGTGTGTATGGACATAAGGTGTTGACTTGTTTTCCACCCTCTTGTTGGAGATGATCCCTACAGGGTCATAAGACCAAGTGAAACTATGACTAAAACTCATCTCCTTCAGTGTCTTATCGGCCCCCTCCCCTGTTGCTCTGCTGTTACAAATGAAAGGACCAATTTTTGTTTTGATCCTGAACTAGGACTTCTTCTTTGTAGAGACAAAATGAAGCTCATCTGCATTTATCATTTGCCTTATATACTCCAATGAAAATATCCTCATGGAGAGGAACTTTGGTAGTTTTTAGGGGGGGCAACTCATACCCATAAACTTGGATCTAGGTATAATTTTGGTACAAGTACCAATCTGTTGTTCTCACTTGATCTGTTAGTTGCATCATTTTCTTGATTTCTTCATTCACCATTGGCTCTGTTGTACTGCTAAGTGTGTTGATGGCTGGATGTACAAATGAATCTACAAAATCCTTGTATGTGTAATTTTTACGCTCTTTCATTAGTAGAGTGGTCCAAAAGATGGAAAATTGAGGTTGAGAGTCATCATTAAGCTTTGTCATCTAAAATTGGAACCTGTTGGACTGAAAATAAACAAACATATAAACCAAAATAGAGGTGTATTTGAACACCTCCTCTATATGAAACTTGAAAAATTGGTCATGGATGGCATCAACAAGGAATTGGGAAAAATAAAACATGATGGAATTTTTAGACTCCGCTCACAGGATAGACAGAAAAAATATCATAGCTTCATCAACTCACTATTCTATATGATATCCTAGAAAATAGGACAAGACAGTGACAATTTGCTGAGTCCTACTAGGGAAAATGGATGCAGGATATGGAGGGTTTCTTTTGGGCATTGGGGCATCAGTGGCCATGAAGAGCTCTAAATTTTTAGCTCTGCTGGAAAAGTCTAGTTTCTAATATAATCCTCCCAAAGCTTCATAGGAGAAGGGAATTATTTCTTCAATAGTGGGGGCCTACATCAACTGTTGGATTGATTAGGCATTGATGGAAAACATAATCTCTCCTATTGGGGTCACTATGGCTCTCTGATTGATTTCATAACAGGCATGGAACTTTCTAATGAATCATAGGTAGCTATGGGTCTTGGGGAAAATATAGTATGGAAAATTAGTTTCCCAAAGGCCAATGTCATCTACATCGAGTAATTTATCCTTGATCCAACAGTAGACATCGAATAAATCAGAGTCTGACTCGGTCTCCTGGATTTTTTAATCCCAATCAGCTAAGGCCAGGTGATCCAGGTCCACTTGAGGGTAGATCATGGGATTGAATGGAAATTGATATTTATTTGGTGGAATTTTGTCTTCTCTGATTAAATTTCATTGTATTTTCAATGTGCAGAGAAGAACGAGATTGGAAGGAGAAGGGAACGGAGAGAAGGAACTTGTTCCCAGATCAGAATAGGGAGGGGAGAAACAAAAAAGGGACTGTGAATAGTCTTGCATGGCACTGATAATATTCTGTTTTATCAATGGGGGCTTTTCTTCACCAATATCTGCTGTGAATTCTCTGCAATTCAGAAACTTGTAATATTTGAATGAAATAGTCAATGTAAACCTTGCCTTTTGTCACGAATTGTGGTTTTATCATGAGTTTGGGCGAATTTTTGATGTGGCATGGGCCCATTGGACAATGGCCCAACTAATTGAATGCATAGCGGTTATTTGAAGACATCGGAGATGACGTGGAGGATGTGGTGGAGGAGATGATGTGGCGCAACGGTACTCGACAATGGTCGCAACAAGGTTAGGTGAGTGTAGTGATTTAAAGCGCAGTGAAAACCGCTTTCGGAGGGGGGTGCTAGTGGTAAATGGTAATGAGCGCCGGGGGGGGTGCGAAGTGACCCGGGCATGCCACGTAGTAGCAGAGGTGGTATCAAATACCCTTTATTTCATACGCCCACACCCCCACCCCTAGCGTTAACATTTGGAGTCTGAGGGGCGGCTGAAAAATAGTGTGGGTCGTCAGATATAGAGGAGATGGGAAGAGATGTTGGGAAGATGGGGGATGGTTAAGTGTTGATGTGACGGGTGATGTGATGGTGGGGTCAGATAGATTTAACGTCGCGAGGTGTAGGTTAAGACTTAGGATAGGGAGGAATATAATGTTTCGGCAGTTAGGATAAAGGAGAATGGGGGGTTTTCAAGACTTATGATAAGAGAAAAATGACATAAATATGTCACAATGGACTTTCAAATGAACATTAATTCCAAACCTTAGGAAAAAATACCCCTGTATCCCTTGATTTCTCTTCTTCAAACAGGAACACATGAAATTTTTTGGATAAGCGTTTGTAGTAAATTTCATCTTTCCTACCTTCTTTCTTCTCTTCATGTCTACCTACCCAAATTATAAATCTACATTTTTTGTTCTTTTGCAAGGTGCATTTGGACTTGCATACCTTATCCCTCTTTTTCCCTTTTCAGTGAACTTCTAACCTACTCTATCCCTTATCTCTCCCATTGGTTCAAGTTAAACTGTTGAACTAATTTCATTTATACCTATCTATTGATTGGCCAAGATTAAACTGTATGGCCAATATTTATTTTATAACCTGTCAAAAAAAAATCGAAATTGTAAAATCATGCTTAAACTATATGATTGAACAAACCTATCTAATGAATAGTGGAATTTTGATTTGCAGCACTTTCAGTATTACTTATTTTTTGGTTTTCTTTCTTTTTCTTTTTCTCTTTTTCTTTTTCTCTTTTTCTTTTCCTCTATTTTTCATACCCTATTTCCTTTTTTTCTTTTTTCTTTTCTATCTGTTTGTTGGAAATCACTTGAATGTTGAAATTCATGTACAATATGAAAATTTTCTTGTATGAGATACTCAGTCGCCTTGAGATAATGTAAATTACAGGAGTCTAACAATGGCTCCAACTGGGGATGGCACTTCTCCAAGGGAAGTGTCAATAACACTAAGATCAGTAACCTTGTGCACTTTTGTTCTGCAATGACTTCAATAAATTTTCTCTTGTTGTTTTTTAAAATAAAAATGGCAGTTTTTAAAAAATAAAATCTGAACCAAAAATTGTGATATTTACAATGGAGTGGGGGATTCCCTGCACTTAGTACAAGTAATGTTTTAACATCCTGCCATTGAAAAAACCTCCAGACAGCTATGTTCCATCCATCTCTTGCAGAAAAAATTCATTATTTCCTCTGAAAGAATGAACAATATATGGGCCCTTCCACAAGTTGTCAAACTTGCCATGTTTCCCTTTATCTTCTCTTTTGGAATCCCATCTCAGTAATTTATATCCAATATTAAAATCATTTGCCTTTGTTCTTTTGTCAAAGATATTCTTTACATTTTCTTGCATAACCTGAGTTCTGTTGTAGACTTCTTCTCTACACTGTTGCAACTGAATGGTATGGTCTATCCTTCTTTGTACGTCATTTGCTTCAGCCTGTACTTCTCGAATGATTTTCATGGTTGGTACTCCTAATGATGTTGGAAAAAATACATCCATTCCATAGACCAACTAAAATGGTGACATGCCAATTTATTTCTTAGTAGTCAATATGTCAGCCCACAATGCATGCACCAGTTTGCTATGCCAGGATTTCTTGTTGTCTTCTAACAGCTTCTTGATGATATTAACTAAACTATTTTTGGAGGATTCAGCCAATCCATTACCTTGAGGGTAATAGGCTATTGAATTTCCCAAGGAGATTTGATAATTGTGACAAAAATCCACCATTTTCTTGGACTTGAAAGCTGCAGCATTATCTGTGATGATCTTTCTTGGACAACCAAATCTGGAAAGGATATTGGCTTTAAGGAATTTGATGGTAACCGATTCAGTGGCAGTTCTAGAAGGGATGGCCTCTATCCATTTGGTGAAATATTTTGTGGATGTAAGGATCCATTTATGTTGGGCAAAGGATGAGGTGTGAATTTTGCCAATGATGTCTAGACCCCATTGTTGAAAATGGGCCTTCATGGAAATCGGTTGTAAGGGCAAGGGCAGCAACTTCCTTTTTTCTTCAAAAATTTGGCATTTGTGGCAGGCAGCTACCATCTTTTGTATATTAAGGAAAAGAGTCGGCAAATATAAACTAGCTCTAAGGATATTATTAGCAGTGGTTTTCCAATAAATATGGCCTCCACAGTCACCTTCATGGAATTCTTGCATAACCTTATCCGCGTCATCTTTCAATAAAAATTTAAGTAATATACCCCCAGAATATTTACAATACAAGGCATTTTCTAGGATGCAGAATTAGACAGCTTTCAATTTCAAGAACCTTGCTTTAGTTTTGGAAAAACCAAGAGGAGCATTTAAATTGAACAGAACATATAATATATCTGCATACTAGGGAGAATTTAGGAATTCTTCCTCAATAGGTGGAGTCACTAGCTCCTCTTGATCATCCAATGAATAAATCATGTTGATATCCAATGCTTGAAAATTGGCTTCAGCCATCAGTTTGGATAATCCTTGTACTTTGATCAGTTTGGTAGGTCTGATTTCCAAATCATATTCCAGGATAACAGCAATCCACTTGCCTCTCTTTCCATCAGGACTTTTTGTTAGGATGTCCTTGACCACTACGTTTGGCACAAAAGAAATGATATGTGAATGCAGAATGTAAAATATGAAATCCTTTAGTGATCTAACCAGAGAAAAGGATTTTTTTTTCCATGATTTTGTATTTTAAAGGTGCATCTCTCAAAGCTTGACTCAAAAATTCTATTGGTTGCTCTTGTCCTTCCCTGTTTTTCTGCAACAATACAACAGCAATAGTATGTTCTGATGCAAAGGAAAAAATGATGAAATCCTTGGTGAAATCCAGCTTGATCAGAACTAGAGCTTTAGTGAGTGCCTGCTTTACTAAGTTGAAAGATTGTTTAGCCTCCATGTTCCATTTAATTCATAAATCTCTCTTAAGCATGTTGGTGATGTTTCTCAGTAATTCTGCAAGGTTTGGTGTGAATCTTCTCAAAAAATGATTTTTCCAATGAAAGGTTGAAGCTCTTTGATGTTCCCGGGATGACTAATTTGAAGCATGCCCTCAATCCTACTAGGATCACTTTTAATTCCTTTTTTAGATATAATGTGGCCAGGAAGCTTTCCTTCTTCAAGGCCAAACAATGATTTCTTGTGGTTCAGGGAGAGTCCAAACCTTCTACATTTCTAAAAAACTCTTCTTAAATGGGCCAGATGTTCTTCATCGGTTTTTGAATATATGGTAATATCATCAAGATAGATCACAATGAAATGGCCAATTTATTCTGAAAAAAAAAAATTTCCATTTCTCTCTGGAAAGTGGTACCAGCATTAATTAATCCAAAAGTCATTTTCACGTACATGAAAGTCCCCCAAGGAGTAGTAAAGGTTGTTTTGTCCTGATCATCAGGATGCACCAACACTTGATTGTACCCTGAAAACCCATCTAACAACGAAATCCTTCTAGAGCCTACTACACTTTGCAATATGTGGTCCATTTTTGGTAAGGGGTAGTTGTCCTTAAGTGATACTTTGTTCAGATTCCTAGAGTCAATGCAATGTTTTATTTCACCTGTTTTATTTCTCGTAGGCACAATGTTGGATACCCATTCAAAATATCTAATTGGAACTATGATTATGGCATCATACATCTTCTTGATCTCCTTCTCAACCAAGGGCATTAGGATAGGATTTATCCTACGCAGTTTCTGTTTGAAAGGTTTTTGGTCCTCCTTGATTGGAATCTTGTGCTGTATAATACTAGTATCATAATATTTCAGGTCCTCCTAGCTCCAAGAAAACACATCTATGAACTCTTTAAACAAAGCAATGTATTTCTGTTTTGTAGTCACAGGAAGTGTATTTGATAATTTTATCATTTTGGGATCTTGTTCACTGCCTAATTTTCATTCTTCAATGTTTTCCTCTATAGGTTCTATCTTCAGTTTTTTTGAAACATCATTGAAATCAAACAATTCCTCGAAGGGAACAAGCCCTCTAGGCAAGATATTATCCTTGAGTTGGAGTACTTCAAATTCCTCTTTTTTCTAGGTATTTATGTATTTATTTTCAATGTAAAGTTTCATTTGCTGAAATATTCACATCAGAATCATGAGGTGGTTCATCCATACTTATTTTTTCCTTAGTGGGACAGTCTTCTTCACAACATAGGTCCAAGTTGCAATCTGCAAATTCACCTTTGGATTGCAAGAAATTCTCATTTTTTTTACCATCACCGAAGACTTACCAATATCTCATGTTATCAAGAACTATTGGATGGTGTTTAACTTTCACTGTGTACTGCTTGTTGGGATGAGGCAATTGACATGTACTTACTGAAAATGCTAAACCATTAGCCAGGACATTCTGATTTCTTGGAATTGTAGCATGATCATATTCTTCAAATTTTTTCAGAAGATCAAGGGCAGCATTCATGTATGCTCTCAATCTAGGGTGTTTGGCTGAGTATTCTCCTTTGATCTATTTGATAACTAGCTCTGAATCCCCATGAACCAAAATTCTTTTGGCCCCTAATATTTTTAGCAATTGTAACCCTAAGAGAAGTGCCTCATATTCTGCTATTTTGTTGGTGTACTTTGTTATTACTTTACAATTTATAAGATTGGCAAGACTAAATCATAAAGAACGACATCAAAACCACTTGAAGCCTAGGATCTAGCCCTCCTAGACTCAGAGAGGGATCTCTCTATAAGATTTAGATTTGTTTTAAGCTTTATGATATTAGGCTAGTTATATTGATTGTGAGGGTTTTTTTTTTTTATTGTTCGTGGTTGGATTTAAAGGGTTTCCTCTAAACATTTTCCATTGGAATATGGAGTCGAAATGGGCTGGGTATATGCATCAAATCCCAGAAAAATGCAAGGCAAGCTAGCTGTGAATACTGGTGTTTACAAATGAATGGAATTATGGGTTGGAGGAAAGTGTTTTGAATAATTACATAAGAGTAGCTAAGAATTCTTAAACCATAAATCAGAAGAAAAACATTTAAATTGTAAAGACAGTCAGAATTAAGGTACTCTGAACAGTGAATATTAATCTAACCTTCCGGTTTTACAATTAGAATTTAAATGATGCACATGAAAATATTACAGTGGGAAAACATTAAACTTGAATAAGGAGAAACATCACTAGGATAACACAACACATGAATCTCATAGACTAATCTCTTTATTTATGCTCCAGCTTGAAAAATTACAAGTAATTTCAATGAAAAGTGCTTACAAAATCAGGGTCCAACCCTGATTACTGAATGAAAAGTTACATTTAAACTACTTGCAACCAATTGTCATTATCAGAAGGGAAATTGATTCATTTACTACAAAGTAACTAAAATTTTGCCTGTGCATTTTAGGCATGGATACTGGGTAACAGTCTTCAACAGGTGTCTAAAAGGCATCATAAAGCCGTTATTAAGTGTTGTGGCGGTCTTCTGTGCTGGCACATTTGGTACTATTGTGTTGTTCTGATACACTAGATCCACTAACATAGATAGTTCGCTGAGTTTCCTGTCTTGTTATCATTATACGATGTCAACCTCCTTAAAGTCATAATAAATTCACCCAATTCTCTGGAGTCAGAATTTTAGTCATGTTCAAGTTTCTGTAGACTTTATCAGACTCGGTGTACTTCACGAATGTTGGCCTCAACTGAAAAATGTGCTTAATCTCATGATGTATGAAGACATCATTGTTGATAAATTCATAAAATGATTTCCCTGTCATGGTGTTCTTCATGTTCGTATGCTTGGATGTGTCTTTCGAGATCTCCGTGAGTCTTTTTACATAATCTGTCCTAGGAATTAGCTTATGATTTATAACAAATAAGGAAGGAAATCCCTTTTTGTTCAGTGGCTCGATCCTATTTAAAAAACTACTTACCCCAATATCCAGCTGATGGCATATTTCTTCTAACTGTGTAAGCATACTCTTTTTGTTCAACACCATTTTTACCTCAAGTATAGTGGTTGTCCTTTCTGCCACTTCTAGTTGTTCCAATTCCTACCCGTTTTTAGAATTCAAAAATCTGATGATGCTGTTGGAATTTTGGGGCTTATCCCCAAGTTCATAATTTTTCTTCTTAATAGCTACTTTCACCAACTCAATCAAATCCCTCTTTCGAAATTAATTTGAATTCATGGCCATATATCATTCAGAGATTCAATTATATCTAGCCAAACAATTTCTTTAACTCTTCCTACCATGCTTCCAATCAAGGACTCCTGAAGGGACTTCTGCAAACCTTCATTTAAATTTTTTTTTATCTGCAATTTGGTGGCATGTGTTGAATATTTCCTTTTAAACTAATCCTATGGTTTGTTGAGTTGGTTCTACAGCTTCTTAATTTTTGTTGTCTGTAAAGACATGTTCTCCATTGCCTTGGCTATCTACTCAGTGCCTTCTCCTAATATACCTATTGTTGATGTAGATGTTGGAATCACTGTAATAGGGACTTTCTGTAGTGGAATCACGGCCTTAGTTACTTCCTTTATTGCTCCCTTCATTGCATCCCTTATTTCTTTATTCCTTTCTGTTATCATTTTCTCCATCTCCTTCTGCATTTTCTTAAGTTGCTCTTCTTGTTCAATGATCAATTGTAGCATCTCTGCCTTTTTTGTTTCATTTACTTCTCTCTCCTTGGCCATAGGGTCTTCTGTCACTGGCATCTTGAGCTTCCTCCTCAAAGCGGTTATGTCTGCAATTTTCTTCCTCACAAGTGTTTCTGCCACTACCAGGTTTGATGGATTGTACCCAATTTGCATCACTAAATCCTCCAAGGATTTAATGTTTGTGTCTTTGGCCATGGAAGAGATCATTTCCATCTTTAGCTGAGACTGTGTGTCGAACAAGGTAACTTGCAACTTTGACAGGATCATAGCGGTATTGGTCAAAGTGGAGGATATCATCTCTCCTATCTGCTTGTGCATCTCCATTTGGTCAATTGGATGAATGCTCTTTACATAAAACTCAAAAGAGGTCTTCTTGTAGTATGTTGCACCTTTGGGCTGAGGAATTTTTGCTTTCAAGAATGCCATTTCACTCTTCCCTTCTTAGAGTAAAAATATGATAGGAGTCTACTATGGGAGCTACTTGTTTGTTTCCAGAATTGATTGTATGTGTTGGTTTTAAGCATCGCATTCCTCCTTTAGATTTATTTAAAAATATCATAGATTTCTTCCTCTTTTTTCTCCACAGCAGATGCAGGATTCTGCACATCTTGTTTTTGAAAAGGAACAGTGGCAGAAGATGTTGAGAAAATTGTTTGGTCACCTGGTGAATCTCTGATTGTGATGACTGTTTGCTGGTCTCTCCCACTGCCCTAGTTAGAATCCATGTGGATTCGGGCCCTCTTCCCGTATTTCGTTTTGAATTCTTTAGTTGAGGGATCAATATCCATGTATGTTTGATCTTTCATGGTCCTCTTGTTCCCTACTTCATTTTCTATTTCCTTTCATTTGTCATCTTGTGCTCCTGCAACCTTTCTTCTTTATGGAGTAGGTGCTTGAATTTCTGAATTAGAGATGGCCTGCTCCTCTGCCTCTTGGAGTGTGTCTGCCACCCATTCTTCTTTATTCATATACTGTTCAATTTCCAATATATGAGTATGAATGTAAGGTGTGGACTTGTTCTCCACCCTCTTCTTGTAGATGATCCTCATTGGATCATAGGACCAAGTGAAGCTATGTGTGAACTTAATCCCCTTCAACATTTTATCAGCCTCATCCCTACTGCTCTATTGTTGCAAATAAATGGACCAATCTGTGATTTGATATTGAATTGTGACTTCTCCTTAGCAGAGAGAAAATGCACCTCATCTACATTTATCTTTTCTCTGATATATTCAAGTGAAAAGATTCTCATAGTGAGGTACTTGGGTAGTTTCTATGGGGCCAAATCACTGCCATAAACCCTGATCTCTATGTATTTTTGGTAGAGCTACCAGTCTATTGTTCTAACCTGATCTGTTAGTTGCATCACCTTCTTTATCTCCTCACTAACCCTTGGCTCTATAGAACTACTGAGTGCAATAATTGGCCAGTGAATAAACAAGTCTGAAAATCTTTTGTAGGAGTAACTCTCTTGCTCCTTCATCAACAAAGTAGTCGAGAATATCACTTATTGGAGCTGAGAATCATGATTCTGCTTTGTCATATCAAATTGAAACCTACTATATTGGAAATAAACAAACAGGCACACCAACACAGAGGTGTATTTAAAGACTTCTTCTATCTAAAACTTTAGGAGTTGTTCATGAATGGCATCTGCAAGAAATTGTGCATAGTTGAACATTTTTTTGGGTTGAGAATCTGTGAAAATAATAGATAAGAAACCAATTATGGCTTTATCTACCCGCTAATTAGTGTGATATCCCAATAAGTAAGATAAAACTGTAACAATTTACTGGGTCCTATCAGGAAAGATAGACGAAGGATAAGGTGGATTCTTGGTAGGCATTGGGTAGTTGGTGACCATGAAAAACTCCAAGTTTTTAGCCCTGCTAGTAAAATTTATCTTTTGGTATAAATCTACAAGGGCCTCATATGAAAAAGGGGTAGTGTTCTCAAAAATGGGGACTTGCATCATGCTCTAGATAGATTGTGCATCAATAGTAAACAATTTTTCCCCTGATGGATTAATTATGGCTCTTTGGTTGACGTCATAACACAATTGGGATTTTCTGATATACTCTGGACAACTATGAGTTCTGGGGAAAATGTGAAAATAAAATTTGGTCTCTGAAAGGCTTATATCATCTACTCCTTCAAGGAATTTATCCTCGAGCCAATAGTAGACATCGAAGAAGTCAGTCTGATTTTGTCTCATGGATCTTGTAGTCTCGATCTGCCAGGGATATGTGATCTAAATCCACCTAAGGGTAGATCATAGGGTTAAAAGGCTCCTAGTATTTCTTGGGAGGCATATTTTATCTTCTGTAAATCAGTGCTCGATCTATAATGAAGAGTGGGATGACAGAAGGGGGAACAGAGAAAGGGAAATTTCCATAGAATAGAATTAGGGGAAGGAAAAAATCAAAAGGGACAGGGGGAAAAGTTACAATGGAACCTGCAATGAAAATATGGAGAAGTGATGATTTCTCCTTGATAAGCGTGGCCTTTTCTTAGATTATGGTTCTCTGTGATTCACCTCCGAATTTGAAAATATGTCATGATTTCAACAATAATCAATAGAGTAAACTCTATCATTATGCCTGATTTGAGCTTTATCGTTATGATTTGGTGGTCGTGGAGTTTGGTGCAGGTCTGTTGGATAACAAACTAGCCATTAATGGCACAATGGTTGTGCTGGCAAGGAGTGATGGGATTGGATGGAGGAGAAAAGAAGGAGAGGACGTGGCGCCAACGGTAAGTTGAGAATTGAATGAGTGTGACAGTTTTTACAGTGGTAGAAACCACTTTTCGGAGGGGGGGAGGGATAGTGAATAGTAATAGAGAAGGGGGGCGTGAAATATTATAGGGTGACATGTGGAGGGGATGGCAGTAATGGATACCACTTTTTTCGAACCCCCCCACCTTGTTAACGTCCAGAACGAGGGGGGGGCCGGGGGGGACCGTGGCCGTCCGATGTGTGTGTGGGGTGAGGGTGTGTGGATGGAAGATAAAGGTGTGTTAATACGCGTGGAGTGGGATGTGCAATGAGTAGGGGCAGGCGACTTACAAAGGTGGGGTTTCCCGCACATCGGGAATCGTAGGTTTTACAAATGGGGGTGAGAGGTAAGTGCTAAGATTTGTGCAGTGCGAAGTGCGGTGGGGGGAAAGGGTGACGTGGCAAGGAGGTGGGCCCGCCCGCAACATCACAGCCCGCAGGTTTTACATATGAATGGCGGAAGGTGAGTGTTAATATTTTCGTGGTGCAAAGTGCAGTGGGAAAAATGGTGGCATGGCAAGTAGGTGAGCTCGCCCGCAAGATCGTAGCCCGCAGGTTTTACATATGAATGGCAGAGGGTGAGTGTTAAGATTTGTGCAGTGCGAAGTGCGGTGGGGGAAATGGTGACGTGGCAAGGAGGTTGGCCCGCCCGCAGCCTACAGACTGTAGTTTTTATTATGAGTGGTGGGGAAATGGCTGTCAATCTTGGCGAAGTGCAGAGTGCAGCAGGCGAAAGGACATGGCAAGGAGGTGGGCCCCTTTGATATCGAGTTAGAATATTTATGAAATAACAATGAATTGACACAGGATTTTTGTGATATGCCATTGTGGAAAGGTAAGGAAGGGGTGCCACCGACGTCGCATTGGGGTTTTTGTGAAATATCAAATGAATTGGCAAGGGATAACTGCAATATGTTGTTGTGAAAGGCGAGGAAGAGGCTTGGCGAGACTTGTATAGGACTTAGGATAAAAATTTAGACATATGGCATGCCATGAATGATTTTGAAACCCAAACCTTTAGAACATGACTCCCTTTTCACCTTTTGAGTGTAAACACTCTGTATTTTTATCTTCTTCCATCATAGGAAAAATGAGAGTCTGATGTCATACCTGGTGGAATAAATTTCACCTCTTCCTTTCATTTTTCCTCCTCAAAATATCTACCTACCCAAACTACTCATCTAACATTTTTTCTTCTTTTGTAGGGTGCATTTAGACTCGCATACCCTCAAACATTTTTCTTTTGAAATTCTAACCTAACCCCTATCCCTTATTTCTTCCATTAGTTCATATTAAGTTGTTGAACCAATCTCATTTTCTACCTATTTACTAATAAGCCAAGATTAAACAGTTTGGAAAATATTTATTTCCTAACCTATCAACAGAAATTGAAAATTGTCCAATCATGATTAAGTTGTATGACTGGACAGACATATCTAATGAGTATTGGAATTTTAACTTGCAGCACTTTCAATTTTATTTCTTTTTGGGGTTCTTTCTTTTTTCCTTTTTTTTCTTTTCATTTTTTGTCTTTTTTCTTTTCTCTATTTGTATACCCTCTTTTCTTTATTTTTCTTTTTTATTTTTATTTGAAATCATTTGAATTTTGAAAAGCCTTTCAATAATGAAAACCTTGCAATAAATATGAAGTATCCATTCACCTTGAAATCCTATAATTTATAGGGTACTAACAGTGGTTCCAGCTGAGATGGCGCTTCTTGAAAAGAAGTGTCAAGAACTTGAGACCAGTAGCTTGGGATGCTCCTACTTCTGAAACATTTTAACTGATTTCCTTTATTATTCAAGTGATTTCATTTATGTTTTTATATATGCTCATCAAACTAGGCATAGGGCCTTCACTTCGGGCTTCAACCTTGTCCAATGAATTATTGAAAACTGTAAGACTGTTGTATTTACAATGGTGAAAATTTAACGTGAGTTTTAGAAGAAATAATGTCTTAGCATCCTGCCATTGACAAGACCTCCAGATACTTTTGTACCATCCAATGCTTTGAGAAAATAAGCATTATTTCCCCTAAAATCATGAATGATGTATGGCCCTTGCCAAAGATTATCAAACTTTCCATGCTTGCCTTTATCCTCTCTTATGGAACCCAATTTCAGAACTTGTCACCTAGATTTAAATCATTGGCCTTGGTTCTCTTGTCAAAGATATTTTTGATATTCTCTTGCATCACTTGTGTTTTATTGTAAACCTCTTCTCTGGACTGCTGCAGCTGAATGGTGTCGTTAATCCTCCTTTGAATTTCATTTGGTTCAGCTTGGGCCTCTTGGATTATCTTCATTACTGGAACTCCCAAGTAAGAAGGAAAAATTGCATCCATTCCATAAACATATTGGTATGGAGACATGCCAATTGATTTCTTTGTGGTGAGTCTATCAGCCGAAAGAGCATTAATCAACTTATTGTGAAATGATTTCTTATTCTCCTCTAGAAGCTTTTTGATGATGTTCACTAGCCTTTTATTGGAAGATTCAGCCAGTCCACTACCTTGAGGGTAATAGGTTGTTGAATGCCCCAATGTTATATGATACCTGTGATAGAAGTTAACCATATATTTGGACCTAAAGGTTGCAGCATTTTCTGTAATGATTTTCCTAGGACAACCAAATCTAGAAAGGATGTTGGTCTCTCGGATGACAGAGCCAGTGAAATTTCTAGAAGGGGTGGCCTCTATCCATTTGGTGAAATAATTTGTAACAGTGAGGATCCATTTATGTTGGGTAGACGATGGGGGAATAGTTTCTCCTATGAAGTCTAATCCCCATTGCTGAAAAGGGGTTACTACAGAAATAGGTTTCAAGGGTAAGGGCAGTAGCTTTCTCTTTCCTTCAAATATTTGGCATTTATGACAGGCAATAATAATCCTATGCACATCAAGAAAAAGGGTGGGCCAATAAAAACAATCTCTAATGATCTTGTTGGCAATGGTTTTCCAATAGATATGGCCACCACAATCACCTCCATGGAACTCCTGCATTACTCTATCTGCATCATCCTTCATTAAAAATTTAAGAAAAATACCTCCAATATATTTCCAATATAAAAAATTGTCCAAAATGCAAAATTTAACAACTTTAAGTTTTAGAAATCTAGCCTTGGTTTTAGACAAACTAGAAGGAGCATTTAGATTTGACAATACATACAAAATATCATCATACCATGGAGAATTCAGGAATGCTTCATCAATCGGTGGAGTCGCCAGTTCCTCTTGATCATCTAACGTGTGTACCATGTTGATGTCTAGTGCGTGAAAGTTAGATTCTGCCATCAATTCAGCTAGTCCTTGGATTTTAATCAACTTGGTAGGCTTGATTTCCAAATCATGTTCTAGGATCACTGCAATCCATTTCCCTCTTTTTCCATCAGGACTATTTTGCGTTAAGATAACTTTGACAACTGCATTTGGAACATAAGCAATGATATGTGAATGTAAAATATATACTCTAAAATACCTCAATGCTTTAATCAATGAAAAACATTTTTTTTCCATTATATTATATTTCAATGAAACATATCTTAATGCCTTACTGAAAAAAGATATTGGCTTCTCCTGTCCTTCACTTTTTTTCTGTAACAAAACAACAACAATAGTATGTTCAGAGGCAAAAGAAAAAATCATGAAATCTTTAGTGAAATCCAAACCGATCAGTATTGGGGCTTTTGTTAATGCTATCTTGACCAAATCAAAGGATTGTTTTTCTTCTATGGTCCATTTTATTTTGATCATTTCTTGAGCATATTAGTGATGTTCCTTAAAAGTTCTGCTAAGTTGGGTATAAATCTCATTAGGATGTTGATTTTACCAATAAGGATTGGAGTTCTTTTAGATTTATGGGATGGCTGATTTTAAATATTTTGTTAGTTCCGCTAGGGTCAATTCTGATTCCATCCTTAGAGATAATATGACCTAACAGTTTTCCCTCTTCTAATCCAAATAATGTCTTCTTAGGATTCAGGGAAAATCCAAATTTTCTGCATTTTTTTAAAAACTCTTCTCAAGTGTGCTAAATGTTCTTCATCGGTTTTAGAAAACACGGTGATTTCATCTAAATAAATCACAATAAAGTGGTCGATGTCATCAGCAAATGTAATTTCCATGGCCTTTTGAAAGGTAGCTCCAGCATTCATTAATCCAAAGGGCATCTTCACATACATGAAAGTCCCCCAAGGAGTTGTAAAAGTTGTCTTATCTTGGTCATCAAGGTGTAATAACACTTCATTGTAACTAGAGAAACCATCTATCACAAATATCCTACTGGAACCCACTACCCTTTGCAATATGTGATCCATCTTAGTTAAATGGTAATTATCCTTAAGAGATACCTTATTAAGATTTCTAGAGTCAATGCACTATAATTTCTAAACCCATTTGGAGTATCTGAGTGGCACTATGATTTTTGTTTCATACATCCTTTTAATCTCTTTCTCAACTTGAAAGGCATTAAAATAGGTTTTATTCTTCACAATTTATATCTTAATGGTTTTCTATTTTCTTTAACTGGAATCTTATGTTGAATGATGCTAGTATCATAGGACTTCAAATCCTCATAGCTCCATGCAAACACATCGATGAATTATTTGAACAAGGCTATATATTTTTTCTTTGTAATAGTAGGTAGAGATTTAGAAAGTTTGATGATTTTGGGGTTATGTTCTGTGCCTATATTACATTCCTCAATGTCAGTTCCAGTTGGCTCTATTTTCGGTTTCTTGGCCACATCATTAAAGTCGAATAATTCTTCCAAAGGGACCAGCCCTCTAGGCATATTATTGTCTTTTAGTTGGAGTATTTCAATTTCTTCTTCTTCCAGGTCTTTTTGATTTTCAATATTATGTACAGTGTTGTTTTCTGGAATATTTAAATTGGTTTTTACATCCAAAACAACATTTTCTAGAACAACAGTTTGTTTTTCCTCAGTACGTTGTTCATCAGTAAGATTGTCCACCTCACAATCCATATCCACATTAACGTCTTCAAATTCACCTTTAGATTGTAGGAAGCTTTCAATTCATCTGTCATTGCCAAAAACTTTCCATTACCTCATGTTATCTGGCACAGAAGGACGATATTTGACCTCAATTGTATGCTACTTGTTTGGGTGAGGCAGTTTACAGGTACTTGCTGAAAATGTAATATTCCCAAAATTTAGACTTCATCTAAATGGAATATTATAGTTGGTTTTATCTTTAGATAGATGAATAAATGGGTAGGGAGGCCCATTATCTTCTTTAGAAGAAAGAATAACATTCCTCATGTGAAAAGAGGAAGAATAAGCAGTTGGAAGGAGCACATTTAGGTGTGAACAAGGAGGATATCATGTTGATTCAGTCACCTTTGACCAAATCAACATACACTATCTAGATGCATTGTATCTCCTTGATAAAATGCGCAGAATTGATGGAGGACAACTTTCATGGGCTTGGAGGCAAATGTGGATGGGAATCGATGTGAAGAGGTTCACTTGCTATATATGGAGAGGATGGGAGAATTTTTAAGGCATGTTTTATATTATCATTTTGATATTTTTCTGCTTAGACTTGGCTTCCTCTTGTTGTTTAGAAGGGTTGCAGTCCTGTTTAGCACAAGGGTGTTCCCGAGCGGGAATCCCACCTCTTCCCTTGAGAGGCCTCTTGGGAGAATATTGTACTAATTTGTTCCACATCCAGGCTTGAGGCCAAGCATCAGTCTTCAGTCCAATTTTATTTCTGTAGCAGTGTAATTTTGTGTTGCAGGGTGTTGCAGTGGAAGATTGACCATTCCACTTCCAGGTTTGTTTCTCAGTAAAGGGTGCCTTCCTTCTCTTGAGAGATTAGCAAAGGAGATATCTAAGCTCATTTTATATCTTGGCACTTGGCCAAAGCACCTATGCTCTCCTATAGCATAGTCCCCTACAAGAACTGCATCATTTTCCAAAGAGTTGTTGCAGCAAGGTTTTAGGCCTTGTTTCTGAGCTAGTTTTCTAGGGACAGGGCCAACCCTTATCCTAGAAAGCTAGAAAAATGGATTCTTATCCCTCTTGTACATTATGCAGCTATGTTCATGTAATTTTGCAGTGAGAATGCGTTATTTTTTAGCTGAATATTTAGATCTTCTCTTTTTGTACATGTGTCTCAAGAAACCCTTGCTGGGTTATCTCTATAATGCAATAAGGAGGCCAGATCTCTGTTTTCTTAGCATATTGTGCTATCAATATCCAGATCTATGATTTTATATTGTAATTTTGTAGAAACCCTCATGAAATAACGTTGTACATGCTTCATTCTTTCCTGCATAATATAATTCATGGGATTTGGGTGTTTCTAAGTCATTGTAAGGCCAGGAGACCTGTTTAACATATCAAAAGGGATTTCTTTCTGATCCCCTTTTGTTTGTAAGGGCCTTAATCTATATGCTAAGGGATCCAACCATTATTTCCCCTTATTATCACGCAGCTACCTGGGAATAACATTTTTAGGGTCTATTTTGTTGTTTTTCCCCACTTGGAGACAGTGTATAAAGGCATACTTTTGTTGATATGTTCATAATCTGATGAAAAGGTGTTTAAGACACATTTTATGAGATAATTTGCTGTAGTACCTACACTTGTGCTCATGTATTTTTTTAGCTCCAACTTTAGAATATCTTAAGATATTATCATTGTTGTAGAATTTCCCTATTTTTGGATATTACAGTGGTATCAGAGCATCTTTCTTGGCATAGCCTGTGGATTTTAGCCATTATGCCAGCAAAAGAAGGGAAGATGTATATAAAAGAGAAGACTCCATTATGTGGAGGAAGAAAGGAAGATAGGCTTACAAAGCTTCTTCCAAGATCTATACAAATCTTTCAAGAAGATCTGAAGAAAATAAGAATGGAGATGGAATCTCCAAAAGAGTATGGATCTAGAGCTAGATCTAGATTTGCACATGGTAAGTGTGATCATGCAGCTACACACCATGATACATAGCACATTCAAATTCCCGGATCTATCATGAGATGGATGAAAGGAGGGAGAATGCCTAAGAGGAAAACTCTTAGTGATTTGTTGCAGGAGTATGAATCTCAAACTGAGAGGTTTAGAGATCATACCACTTTCCAAGAGTTTTGCAAGATCCAGGTGAAGAGAAGCAAGCAGCAGAATATGGATAGATTTCTTCTATCTACTTTTGATGGTTCACCTACATGTTCAGCTAGAGCTTGGGTGAAGGAGCTAGACTCCTATTTGCAGCAACGCCACATTTCTGAAGATGAAGCCATCAGAATTGCAGCACTGCATTTTGGAGGTAAGGCCTATGCATGGTGGATTTTTGAATCTTATTTTTTGAAAAATGAAAATACTTCCTCTTATGCAAGATTCATTAAAACATTCATGGCAAGGTTTGATGGGAAACTTCCTAAGACACATGTATTGGAGCAAGAAAAACTTAAGAGAACAAAAACCTTGCCTATGATGGAGGAAAATATAAACTTCACTCCACTTCAGAAAACCATGGGAGAAGCTGAAAACTTACATCATACATTATTAGAGGCAAGACCTCTATCTCATATTCCTAAACAAGGGGGCATGGGGATCTCTTTTTCACAAGAGGATCCAATTATTGGAGGGTTTCTCATACACATTATGAAGATGAGGGAAACATCGCTATCACATCTAGAGCACATCTAGTACCTCATGCAGAGGAAGGAGGAGCACATGCTCCAACAGGAGGAATTCTTGTATCCTTGCAAGAAGTTCTCCATGATCTCATACATGGAGGTCAAAGAACAATCAATGAGCAGCATGATTGTGAAGCATTGCAGATGGAAGGAGAAGGTAGGAAGGAAGGGCAGCATCACTTGATGAGGAGCACCCACCCTTCTCTATTTCAGAGAGCTAATGCAGAAGGGAGGCAGATTGATCTGTGCTGTGAGGGCAAGGGCAAGGTTGCCCAACCATATATACAGTTTACTCTTGAAATTGATGTCTCACTACATGGAGGCATTCCACCTGGGAGGCCACCAGATCTAGAGTTGATGAGAGACATCTTATATTTGGACTCACCACTCTTGTATTTTGGAGAGGTGAAGAGTTTGGAGGGATAATTTGGCATGGGGGATGTCAAAGTAGCAGGCAGCATCATGAGGAGAGCTTCACATTCCAGATTACCAGCGTTGTATCTTGGGAGGATTGATCCATATTGGAGGTCTCAACTCTTGGTAGAGTACTCCAAGGATCTTGGTGCTTGCATGATTCTTGATGACCCAGATGGATATGATAGATATATGGTGGATGATATGGTCATCTATTCTTATGGCGGAGTCTTCTTGACTAGAGCTTCTAAGCTCAAGGAGATGCTTCTACATGCAACACGTGAGGACTTATTTTCCATGCATTTTGATGCATATCTTTCCTTGAAAGAGGAGTTCATTTGGGAGGGCATCTAGCATTATATATTTCAGCATATGGAGAGATGCATAGCTCGGATGGGGATAGAGAGGATGTCACAGCCACTTCCCTACTCTTTGGAGGTGAGGGAGAATTTCCAGTTGAGCCGTTTCAGCTCAAGGTCCCAAGTACATGGTGGAGAATGTATAATTCCACATTATGTTTTGTACTTCTTTACTTTATATGAGCAGCATGTTGTACCAAGGAGGATTATCCCTTCTTTCATATTGTATGATGATGTACTTGAAGCCATTTGTAGCATTGATATTGGCTATCTCATTGGTGGTTTGTGGGGGAAGCCACATGATTTTTGGTGTGCATCATTGACACCCACTTTGTACTTTCATGTTGCTATCTTGTAAAATGATTGTGTCAGCAAAAAAGTGGCTGGAAAAGAACTTGTTATTGTTTTATTTGATGCAGGCAAAGGATGAACTGTGCTGGTTCCATGTGTGGAACTATGATCCACTTTCCGGTTGTCATGTGACAACTTGTTTTCATTGGTTTTTGCTTCCATGTATTGCTAATATTTCTATGTTCATGGGAAGCTTTGTTTGGAGAGTGGGATATGATATGGAGATTCCCATTGGGAGTATGATTCTCCCTACTATTCATGTTGCATGTTTCAAAAGGAGTAATGGGAAAACCATGATTGCCACATCACATCTCTTTTCTTCATATGGAGTGAGCCATTTGAAGAACTTGAGTGCTTGGAGGAGGCACTTCATGGCTGAATTATTTGATGGGGTAGGTTGGGACATTCTTGGAGGCCATATTGTTTCAGCCCAAAGACATAAATAGCCCCACACTTACCATAAATGGGGAGAGAAACAAATGAAAAGGGGAAAACTAATCTCTCCATGCAGCCCCACTACATTGCACAAATTGGTGGTTGATGATTGCTTTGATGAGCTACCTAGAATGGCTCATTTCATTTGGATGATAGCATGGGTGATGGAATCACTCATTGTGAATAAGATTCCCCATGTTGGTCATCACTCCTACCTTGACGAGGCCATTGGAAAACAAGGAGATTTCCACTTGCACCTTCCACTTTCTCATGTTTTACACACTTGGGAGGAATCATTGGAGGACAGATTTACTGTTGACCTATGGTGGGATCTATTGATGAGGAGGCCACAAGAAGAGGAAGGGAGAAATTTTTCTCTACCTTTGCAGTTGCTTGAGGACAAGAAACATTTTGGAGGGGGAGGACTATAATATTGTAATATTCCTTTTTCAGGAATTTCTGCAATATGGTCCTCAAGGACGCTGTATAAGGAAGGAAGTGTAAAAATAAGTTGAAAGGGGGCTTGGATCCCCTTGTTAACTCACTAAAAACTTCTCTTGTAGAATTTGAGCCCAAAGAAATTACTCTAACTGGGTTATTCAGATCTCCCCAAACTAGATCCCATAAAGAATGCTCAAAGAGAGAGCTTACAGCAATACATGAACACAATCATAAACTCTGCAAATATGAATGAAACATAAGATGAAATATATTACAGCCATCATGTACATTAATATGTCAGCAACAATATACAGAAATATTATGAGGAATAAACCCCTCATGCAATGGGATTCAACCTCCAAAGATCAATACAGGAAATACAAGAGATGCAGCAACTGCATAAAATGCCAGAAAGCAGTGACAGCGTTGTCTCTAGGAGTGTAGCTACTGCTATAGATTTGCATACATGAAATATGACTGAAATATACAAGAAATTCCCAAGAATAGAAGAATGGGCTCCAATACAATATTTCTAGCCAATCTAGGAGAGATTGCTAGAAATGCCAGAAAATGTACAATGTGACAAATGACTTCTCACCTGAATCGAATCAAAATGAGAATGAGGCTATGGTACAGATCTGAATACCCATGCCCTCCTCTCGATAATGTTCTCAAGCAAAGGGCTGATCCCTATCACTCAAAACACTCCCCGAGGGGCTCGGTGACCCTCCCAAAGAATCGCATAAAATAACACAAGCCGCCCAAGACTCGCTTCCGTGAGAGATGGTGAGTAACAGTCTGTGCCAAAGGATCTTAAATGAAGCCCGAGAGTTTCCCCGTTTACCTCCAAAGAATATGCAAGAACTCCACCGAACAATGTGCCAAGATGACTTCGATGCGGGTGACCACGCGCCTGACATTGGGATGTGCGGAGGTTGGGTTGGTGCGTGGCAACGCCACAAAGCAGCCGGCCGACTGCATTCACTCCACCATACTCGCATTAAATCCCTGGCCCTTCACAATACTCGGCATTCAAGCCGGTGGGGAGGACGAGGCCATCGCCATAACTTACCGCCGTCCTCCATGCGCATTTTCTCTCCGCCGATGCTTCTCCACGCTCCGCATTTCACCGCCGGGCCGGCCATGTCTCACCATTGTTCCTCTCGGCTCGCGTGCCCACCCAAGGCCAAGCTCGCCAGCTCCGTAACGGCCTTGGCTCGGAGATGTCTCTCTCCGCCGGCGGGCACCCACACCGTTCTCTATCACTCACACACCCACCCCCTCGCTTCGTCGATCCGCCCTGCAGTTTTCCTCTGGCCCTGCCGCCGTCCCCGCCCACGCCCTCCTCTTCCCCTCGACGTCCCGGAGCCCCCAGGTCATGCCTCGCCGCACAGCCTGCACGCGCCGTGCGCACCCGAGCCGACCTCGCCTCCGGCGTCACCACCCTGCCCCTCGAGCCTCCGATTCTCGAACGCATTCCGTCGCCCTCCACCAAGCTCGTGGCTAGCTGAGCCCCGGGCCGGCCCACCACCCGCCCTCTTCTCCGCGCGGCGTCTCTCCCCATCCGCCTCCTTCTGAACCTCGCATTCCAGAGTCTGCCCTCTTGGCTAACCCGTCCACTGCGCTTTTCCACTTCCCTTGTGCCATGAACCAGCCCATGGTTGTGGCGACCATCTCAGTGCAATTCAAGGAGCTCCCTCAACTCAATTCGGGGCCACCTCCTCCGACGCCTCCAGGGATTCGTCCTCATGCACCCGAGTTCCGCCCGCGCGGATCTTCACCGTTCTCACCGACCGCCACCGACGGAGAGGCGGCCGAGTTGCGCACTAATCTCCTCGTGCCCGCTCCCGGCGAACGACGCAGAAAAGGCAAAGCACCCTATGCAAGATGATGAAGAATGCACAGGATGTCGAATTGTCGAAGAATCCCCCTCTGATGATTATGGTCTCTAAATATTCCAGTTTCACTGCATTTTCCAGGTTAGAGTTCTTGTATGGCTGGAGCCTGCCGACTTTTAGGCCTGCGGGCTTGTCCAATCTCAGTTATAGTTTTTGTTCTTATTGCTACTGTTTTAAGACTTACTGTGTAATGCTGGTTTCCTCTCTTGAGGCAGCAACTAATCTCTCCTCGCGCTGGTTTCCCTACGAGGGCAGCGCTTTTTTTGTCATTTTGCTGAAACTCGTCCTATTGCTGGAAAAGCACCTCTGTATGTACCATATTTTATCACAATAATAGAATTTAGTCTTATTTAGAAAAAAAAAAAAAGCAATGAAGATGACTTTATGAGTTCCTCTGTTGCTACTCCCAGCGTCACAACGTTTTTTGCCCAACAAAATAACGTTGTAGTTGAAGGGATAAGCTTGGCCAAATACCGAAATGAGTAAATGAAGCTCAAACCCTCTCCTTCCTTGAGGATGAGGTAGGGATTCCCGACCGAGAACACCCTTGGGTTCAAGAACACTACAACCCTGCAAAACAGCCCGAGGATGCAAGTTTCTGCAGACCCTACAAAAATAATAAGCCAATGCATAATGAAAATGGGCTGCCATCTCCTCCTTATAAAGCAAATGAACTCCTCTCACCATGGGTCCCATTCACACTTGCCACCTAGCTCAAGCAAGTGGAGCCTCCACTAAAACTGCACTGTCCAAGTAGGTTCAATGTATCTAGACATTTTTAGTTGACTTGGTCAAAATGACTAGATCAAGCATGATCCAATCCTGTTCACACCATTTGGTGCTCAAATCAGCTGCATTATTATTCCTCCTTTAACACAAGGAGTGATATTTCTCCATCTAAAGGGGTTAAGGGGTCTCCTTACCCATTTTATTCAACAAAATAAAAATATGATAACTATAATTTTTCTTTTAGCTTGAGGCTAAAAATTGGGAACATTACAAATATTCCCAAAATTTAGACTTCATCTAAATGGAATATTATAGTTGGTTTTATCTTTAGATAGATGAATAAATGGCTAGGGAGGCCCATTAACTTATTTAGAAGAAAGAATAACATTCCTCATGTGAAAAGAGGAAGAATAAGCAGCTGGCAGGAGCACATTTAGGTGTGAACAAGGAGGATATAATGTTGATTCAGTCACCTTTGACCAAATCAACATACACTGTCTAGATACATTGTATCTCCTTGATAAACTACGCAGACTTGGTGGAGGACAACTTGCATGGGCTTGGAGGCAAATGTGGATGGGACCTGATGTGAAGAGGTTCACTTGCTATATATGGAGAGAATGGGAGCCTTTTTTAGGCATGTTTTAGATTATCATTTTGATATTTGTCTGCTTAGACTTGGCTTCCTCTTGTTTTTTAGCAGGGTTGCAGTGTTGTTTAGCACAAGGGTGTTCCCGAGCGGGGATCCAACCTCTTCCCTTGAGAGGTCTCTTGGGAGAGTATTGTATTGATTTGTTCCACATCTAGGCTTGAGTCCAAGCATCATTCTTCAGTCAGCTTTATTTCTGTAGTAGTGTAATGTTTTGTTGCAGGGTGTTGCAGTGGAAGATTGACCTTTCCACTTATGGGTCTGTTTCTCAGTAGAGGGTGCCTTCCTTATCTTGAGAGATCAGAAAAGGAGATATCTAAGCTCATTTAATATCTTGGCACTTGGCCAAAGCACCTCTGCTCTCCTACAGCGTAGTCCCCTACAGGAACTGTGTCATTTCTAGAGAGTTTTTGCAGAAAGGTTTTAGGCCTTGTTTCTGAGCTAGTTTCCTAGGGAAAGGGCCAACCCTTCTCCTGGAAAGCTAGAAAAAAGGATTCTTATCCCTCTTGTACATTATTCAGCTATGTTCATGTAATGTTGTAGTGATACTGCATTATTTTTTAGTTGAATATTCAAATATGCTCTCTTTGTACATGTGTCTCAAGAAACCCTTGCCGGGTTATCTCTATAATGTAATAAGGAGGCCAGATCTCTATTTTCTTAGCATATTGTGCCATCAATATCCAAATCTATGATTTTCTATTGTAATTTTGTAGAAACCCTCGTGAAATAATGATGTACATGCTTCATTCTTTCCTGCATAATCTACGTCATGGGATTTGGGTGTTTCTAAGTCATTGTAAGGCCGGAACCTGTTTAACATATCAAAAGGGATTTCTTTCTGATCCCCTTTTGTATGTAAGGGACTTAATATATATGCTAAGGGATCCAACCATTATTTCCCCTTATTAGCACATAGTTACCTGGGAATAACATTTTTAGTGTCTATTTTGCTGCTTTTCCCCACTTGGAGACAGTGTATAAAGGCATACTTTTGTTGATATGTTCATAATCTGATGAAAAGTTGTTTAAGACAAATTTTATGAGATAATTTTCTGCAGTACTTTCATTTTTTCTCATGTATTGATGTAGCTCTAAATTTAGAATATATTAAGATATTCTCATTGTTGTAGAATTTCCCTATTTTTGGATATTACATAAAAAGCTAGGCCATTTTCTAGGACGTTCTAGTTTCTGGGGATCACTGCTAAATCATATTCCTTGAAAGTTCTCAATAACTCAAGGACAAAATTTCTATATGCTCTTATTCTAGGATTTTTCGCTACATACAGTCCTTTAACTTATTTTATAACCAACTTAGAATCACCATGTACAGAGATCTTTTTTTCTCCTAATTTTTTCACCATTTGTAATCCAAAAACCAAAGCTTCATATTCTGCAATGTTGTTTGTGCACTGAAAAATTAATTTGTATGAATGACCCTGTCCACTATTGTTTCTTGTATTATACACCCAAATGCCTACCCCTGAGCTTGCTTGGCCACATGAGCCATCAAAACTCATGTTCCTAAGAGGTTCATCGGCCGGATCTGGTTGTTCTGTTTGTATTTTACTGTCGGTATTTTCTGTGGAATCATTTTATATCTGGGAAACCTATGAATCAATGATTCCATCATTGTACAAAATGAAAGAATCAAAGTCAGTGGGAACATAGTACAGAGGGTAATTGTGATACTTCTCTTGGATACTTAACATGTACTTCATTATTGTTTCCCTATAAAGTCTTCTCGATTGACTAAACACTGGAATGGTAGCATATGTCATTTCCAGTTGCAATGTCCCTTGTAATTTTTCTCCCCATGAGCGAGATAAAAGCATTCCATATTTAGGGGGAATGTCAGCCATGAAAATATCCATCACTAAACTCTTTTCAGGTATTTGAGCTAGAGTGTCACAAAGATCTTTAATCAGACCTAGGCACTTAAATTTTCTAGAATCAAAAGAGTACAAGTCTCTATAAGTTCTAGTGATTTCGAGGCCAAGTTTCTCCATGATAGCCTAGGGCATAAGGTTATGTGATGCACCTGAATCCAACATGGCATTATGAAGTATCTTGTCATGAAAATTTAAGCTGACATAAAAAGGAGGGACCCCTCCTTCATGTGGTCTACCATCGACCTCTGTCCCAAAAAACAGTTGAGGCTGGTCATCACTTAAATTGATAGTATCGTTGATCTCCCCTATATTTAACACTTTTAGGACTTGAGATTTGTAGACATTTTTTTTTATCAATTCAGTGAGAGGGATATAAATCTTTACCTTCACAAGTTCACTCTAAATATTGAAAGGAGTTTTATTTCTCAGTGGGTTTAACAAATCAATCCTTTTAGCCTCTATTCTTTGGCTAACTTCAGTGTATTTTCTTGTACTGGGGATGTATGTTTGAGCATTTCTGGCATGAATATCTACTGCTTCCTTGGTACTGTTTTCTATGTTTTTCTTTTCTGAGTTATTTAAATTTTTCTTTGTGTTTTTTGTTGTTTTCCTGACTTCAGCTTCAGATACTTTTTTGGTAGAGTTATCTGAATTATTTTTATTTGAATCATCCAAATTCTTCTTGCTCCTTAAGTTGTATTGTCTGTGGACCTCCATAATGGCATTCTAAAAACCTAGTTTGTATTCATCAGATTCTTGGGGTCCGAGGTCTGTTTGGGCTAGTGAAAACAAGTCTTGATATTCTTCAGTGAGAAAAACAGGATCATCTTCATTGATCCCCATCAAATTTATATGATTTTCCTCATCTTTCTCCAATATTCCCTCATCATTAGCAGCATAGTTTTCTTGAAAAGGAGGCCTAATCTGTTGATTAGAACCTCTTTTCTCTCTCTGTCTAATCTGTGGGGGGTTTCTTCTTGGGTTCTGATTTTTGTTTTGGGGTGTTGGTTGATTTTCTCTGAGTATTTCTCTTTCATTCAAACTCATCCTCTCCATCATCCCTTCCATAGTCCTCACCAAATTGTCAATTTTGGCATCATATGTAGAGGCTATAGGCTCTTCTCTTATTGTGACTCTCCTCTCAGTCCTCATCCTAACCCTTTTTGCTAATAAATTAGCTTCTACACTCACGGCATCCTTTTGCATTTCCTCTAAAGTTGATGAGTCTCTTTCCCTAATATGATAGGCCATGTCCGGGTGAAACCCATCCGGGAATTTAAGAAAAACTATCCCTTGGGGTGGTCTCATATTAGTAGGGAGGGCATTGTATAAGTTGTTAAATCTAGTACAGTAGTCTTGCACACTCTCTTCGAGAGATCTCTTAATAGCTTCATATTCTGACAAAATTTTTAGTGGATTTTTCTTGACCTCCCATCTGTTGATAATTGTTTGGTGAAAATCATGAAAATCATGGATACTATTAGCCGTCAAACCTTTAAACCATTTCCTAACTTCACCCCCCAAACTCTGGGAAAACATTATCAATTTGATATTGTCATCATCAATTTCTTGCAAGTCAAAATAGTCGTTCATTTTATCTATGTGTTATTGGGTAGTCATAGGACTAGTGCTATCAAACTATGGAATCTTGTACTGGTAATCCTTGGGCATATGAGGTAAAGGTTCTGGTAGCACCAATGGGGCATACCTGGCCTCCATGATTGGTGGAGGTGGTGGAGGGAGATTAACGATGGGTGAAGTTGGATGGGTGGATATATAAAATATGGATGGATCAAAAACTGTAAGGTCAATGTAATATTCCAAAATTATCTTGCAGCTAATTGGAATATTAATTTTTTCTTTTATCATTTAGATAGATGAATAATTGGGCAAGAAGACCCATAAATCTCTTTAGTAGGAATAAAATCACTCCTAATGTGAATAAGGAGTATCTTAATAGCCGGATAAACCACCCTCATGTGTGAGCAGGGGTTGGAGCATGTGGATGGGGCCAAGTTTAACCAAATCAACAGCGTTGGTATGGAGGGAGTGGATCATTGAGGAGAGACAGCGCAGTGTTAATGGGAGGAAGTCTCCATGAGAGTAGTGGCTTTAATGAGTGGGGCCCAAGGTGAGAAGGCTCACAATGCATATAAGGAGGGGAAGGCAACCATAGAGGGTGTGATGTTGATTATTTTTATGTTTTTGTTATGTATGACATCTTGCACTCTTCAGCTCTTTAGCAGAGTCTGTTGTGTTGTTTAGCACAAGGGTGTTCTTGAGCAGGAATCCCACCCTCATCCTTGGGGGACTTCGAGTGCCCACTCAGGATAGTTTTGTGAGCAGCATATCCATATTTCGGCATTCAGGCCAGCTTCATTCTTCAGCTACAACGAAGTTTCTTGCAGGGTTGTGTTATGTTGTAGGGCAGAGGCAGTGGAGGATTGATAGGGCCACTTTCTATATTTTTTTCAGTGGAGAGGTAGCCTTTCCATTGGGAGGCTAGCAAGGAGGGTCCTTGGGATTTATTTCATCATATGACACCAGGCCAAGCTATTACCACCTCCTACAGTGAAGTTTCCCTCATAGATTGCATTATTTTGTTGAGAATTTGCAGTGGAGGTTTCAGTGCTTTATTTGGAGGGTTGGATCTTCAGTGAAGGGATCATCATTTTACTTGGAGGACCTATTGGAGGAGTTATATACATTTCCACATCAGTTTTATCCACCTCCTTCTATGTGCTTCAGTTGCAGTGATTATTCAGTCCTAGGGCTGTAGATCACCATTTTGTATTTTGTGTATTTCCGGAAACCCCTTCTAGGTTGTCTTGGAAATGTGCTTGGGAGCATAAATCTCGATTCCCAGCACTTTTTGAGCTATATAACAGAAAATCCATATCATTGTACTTTTATAGTAGCATTTTACCCATGGACTGTGTTTTCTTGTCTCTCCAATATTCTGCATTGCAACAACATTCTATGTTTTGGCATATGTATTCATGGGAGGCTTGTTTGCCTTGATTATTTGAATTATGCCCATGTTTATTGTACTTATTTGTTGTTGTTATACTTAATACAATGGATTAGTGATTAGCTCATGTCTGATGTGTTGATATTCACTACTATTTCTAGTATTTTGTTCTATATTGCTTCTTTTCCTATTTTGGGATATTACAATGGTATCAGAGAACAATCTTGGCTCAGCCTGTGTATTTCAGCCAATATGTTATCAGAAGATTAATAAGAAGAAGTAGAAAAATATAATTCTACAATTATGGAGGGTATGAGTCTTGTCTCATATCTTTTCAGATCTATGAAGGACCTCTCCAAGGAGGTCAAGCAAATGAGAATGGAGAGATGCAATGAGACCTCAAGAGGGTTTCAAGATGAGGAAGGTCCATGCACTTCCTATCAGTAGCAGAAGAAATCGGTATTGCATAGATCTCCAAATCAATCTACTATGTCCACTTTCGTTGAAGAGGAAGGTGAAAGGCATGGATATGGAGGAAACTTAGATCATGAGACTCTAAGTGATTATCTTGCAGAGTACAAGTTTCAATCAAGGGCTTTCAAGGAGAATCTAACTCTCCTACAGTTCATTCAAAACAAAGAAGAGAGGAGACCTTGCAGAAATAGTAGAAGAAAAAGACACAAAATATTTCTATTGTCTATATTTCATGGGTCATCCACCAGCACAGCAAGGGCTTGGAGGAGGAAGTTAGGTGCATTCCTCCTACTACATCCAGTAGTAGAAAGTGAAGTTGTTGAGATTGTAGTGCTGCACCTTAAGGGTGAAGCAAAAATTTGGTGGTTCAGCCATTTGAAACATGCAAGAGTGATTGCTTATGAAAATTTTACTCAAAGGTTTATCAAGAAGTTTGATAAGAGGAAACCGGAGGTAGTTCCTATTGAGACATTTTTGACATAGATGAGAAATCACATGAGGAGCCAAGGGAAAATGTCAGTATTATCATTTTGAAATAAGATAAAATTCCACCACCATCAGCTGCAAGAGTAATTGCATCAAGACAAGGAACACTTTCATCTTTGTAAGATGATCTTGATCTATTCACATTGAGAGTCCCATGCATTATTCAGGAGATGCATCAGGAGGGGGAGACTTATACCAGTGTTGGTGCAGCAGTAGAGGAGCAGCTATCACCATCACCACAAGTTGGAGGAGTCATTACACCAATAAGAGTAACCCTTGTAGCTATACAAGATGTTCCCAAGGATCAGCTGAACCAAGGTATGAAAAAATTTCCACCCCCTATTATTTCAGCACATCATATCGAGAGTTGTGGGGACATGCCATCAGGGAAATTGCATGACCTAGGGTAAAAGCACACTAATAATTTGGAGCAGCAACCTATCACTGCAGAGAGGACCCTTCACTGGTTTCAAGGAGGAGATATATAGTCATCCTGGTATCTCATTTATGAGATGCACACAACACTTTGGGTTGGAGTGTAGAGTTTTGGAGGATAGGATGAGCATAATCCTAATCAATTCAATGTAGAACTGTATGTTCAACATTGTGCATGATCATGAGACAGCATATGCACCATCATGGAGATCAGCAGCGCTGTCATTGAGCAGCAGTGATGAGTTGGGGGGCCAACTATATTGGGACATTCTGATTACCAGTATACTTGTGTAGCATTAGATAGGCAAATGGTTGATGGAAGACATCTTATGATCGATGATATCTCTCATTATTATGATAGATCCTTCTTGATGAGAACTTCACAACTCAATAATAAGCTTTTGCATACAACATCTTTGAAGCCTTATGGTTTCAACTTGGTCATTGATGAGTGGTATTCATGTGGAGATCTCCAGGAGGTTGCACTTCAACATCTCATGAAGTGCAAAGATAGTCATCAGATTTGGGAGGATGGTATTCTCCATTGGATGGATACCAAATTGGAGCATGGTAGGAGATACACACATTTGGATGAATAGGTGAGGAAGATGAGCAAGGGGTTGGTGAGCCACTTGCATATCTATGACACAGGGCAGCAGGAGGCATGGCTGCACTGGATACTCTTGAAAGAGTTTGGTCATCATGTGACACATCCTATGTCAAAGGGTATGTTATCGTTTGGGGCATTGCATGGCACCCATATGTTATGACAACAGAATATTTGGTTGTATGGGGCATTCTACAAGTCAATCATCATGATGTTACTCCATGACTTGTATGATGAGGAGATGAGGAGGCAGCAAGAGTTATTTTTTATTTGGATACTCTTAGGAGAGTATGGGTTGATTTTCTCGCATACCTTGCATGATGTTTCAGGAGTGGAGGATGGCACAATCATGGTGCAAAGGGGCTACTCCTTAAATTTGGAGGATCAGAAAGCACTTCCAAATGGGGAGGAGTATTCCATATGTAGCAGTATTATGGCATATGACTTTGGTATTTGGCATGTCAAAGAATGGAGTTATGAGATGACAGCAGCCTTATCACAAAGGCCAACAACGTTGTCACTTGGGAGTATGTATCTATTGATGGAGTGTTCCAAGGGTCACTTGACATGTGCAGCACTTGATGGGCAAGTAGGAGATGAGAGTTATGGAGTGGTGGATGAAGACATATATTACCAGGATATCATCTTCTTGACTTGGAACTCCAAGCACAAGAAGAAGGTTTTACATGCATTACATGGTTCATTCATTTCCATTTACCAAGGTCTCATGAAGACATATCATACCACTATGGAGATATCATCCATGGACCTCATTATTAGCTCACTCTCAGTACATGGTAAGAGTTGTGTTTTTGTACTTATTGATCATCTAACAAAGTATTTTCATTCTCTTTCCATTTATATATGGTGCATTGCTCCACAAGAGGGCAAGCCTCTATTTGGACTTCGTGGTATTCCTAAGACCAACATCAGTGATGGAGAGAGCCATTTATTGTATGGCTTTGGGAAATCATTGCTCTATTTTTGGTATGCACGGCTGACACACAATGCCATTTACTACCTTCTAGTAGATGAGAAAACATCCACAACCAGTAAGTGGTTGGGAGACAGCTCTACACATTATGTTCAGAAAGTAGCAAAACTGTGTTGTATCCACTTGGGAAACTATTCATATCATCTAGCATTTCATATGACACTGAGTACCTTTCTCATTTGGATTCCATATTGTGATGATGTTTTATTTACTTATATGGGATGGTTTGGGCAAGCAAGATTCATAGAACTAAAGAAGGGGTATTTGAGGATCCAATTTTCTTTTTACCTCTTGAAGGCAACACTATTGCAGCCCAAAATTAGCAGCATCTCTACACATATCATGAGTCGAGAGAGAGACAGCATGGGATGGAAAATTTGGTCCATCGTGTTCAACCATACAGCCCATC
Organism: Pinus albicaulis; assembly: GCA_034641835.2. NCBI lineage: Eukaryota > Viridiplantae > Streptophyta > Pinopsida > Pinales > Pinaceae > Pinus > Pinus albicaulis. The sequence continues at coordinate 944,745,510 of CM076569.1, forward strand.
TACATTGCAAGAGCAAGAGATGGAGGAGTTTCTCTGTGGGTTACCACATTGGAGGGTGACCTATTTTGTTTGGATGATAGCTTGGGGATTGGAGCTTCACATGGGAATGAAGGTTCCCAACAATTTTCAAATTCCATGCCTCACGAAGGCCTCTAGATAGCATATAGTTGCCACCATGGATATCCCACTTCTTCATGATGATGAGAGCCATTTGGGTTTGTCACCAAAGGCTAGCTTGTACACTTGGGACGAGCAACTAGGGGACAGATTGATGAGAGAGCATCTTGTTAAGTGGAGGAGCTTATCATATGAGGATGCTACAGGAGGAGGAGAGGAGGCTTTGCAATTCTATCCTTGCAGTTTCTTGAGGACAAGAAACATTTAGGAGGGGAGGACTGTAATATTCCAAAATTAGCTTGCAACTAATTGAAATATTATTTTTTTCTTTTATCATTTAGATAGATGAATATTTGGGTAGGGAGACCCATATATCTCTTTAGTAGGAACAAAATCACTCCTAATTTGAATAAGGAGTATCGTAATAGTTGGATAAGGCACTCTCATATGTGAACGGGGGTCGAAGCATGTGGATGGGGTCAAGTTTGACCAAATCAACAGTGCTGGTATGGGGGGAGTGGATCATCAATGAGAGACAGCACAGTGTTAATGGGAGGAAGTCTCCATGAGATTAGTGGCTTTAATGAGTGGGGCCCAAGGTGAGAAGGCTCATAATTCATATAAGGAGGGGAAGGCAACCATAGAGGGTATGATGTTGAGTATTGTTATGTTTTTGGTCTGTATGACTTCTTTCACTCTTTAGTTGTTTAGCGGAGTCTGATGTGTTGTTTAGCACAAGGTTGTTCCAGAGCGGGAATCCCACCCTTATCCTGGGTGGACTTTGAGTGCCCACTCAGGAGAGGTTTGTGAGCTACATATCCACATTCTGACATTCAGTCCAGCTCCAGTCTTCAGCTACAATGTAGTTTCTTGCAGGGTTGTGTTGTGTTGCAGGGTAGAGGTAGTGGAGGATTGATAGGGCCACTTTCTGTGTTTTTTTTTCAGAAGAGAGGTATCATTTCCATTGTGAGGCTAGCAAGGAGGGTCCTTGGGCTTTATTTCATCATCTAGCACCAGGCTAATCTATTACCACCTCCTACAACACAATTTCCCTCATAGACTACGTTATTTTGTTGAGTGTTTGCAGTGGAGGTTTTAGTTCTTTATTTGGAGGGTTGGATCTTTAGTGAATAGATCAGCCTTTTACTTGGAGGGCCTATTAGAGGATTTCTATACATTTCCACATCAGTTTCAGCCACCTCATTCTATGTGATTCAGTTGCAGTGATTCTTCAGTCCTAGGGTTGTAGATCACCGTTTTGTATTTTTTGTATTTTTGGAAAGCCCTTCTGGGTTGTCTTGGAAATGTGCTTGGGAGCATAGGTCTGTATTCCTGACACTTTTTGAGCTATATAACAGCAGATCCATATCATTTTACTTTTGAAGAAGCAGTTTACCCACTGGGACTGCGTTGTCTTGTCTCTCCAGTATTCTGCATTACAGCAGCATTCTATGTTTTGGCATATGTATTCATGGGAGGCTTTTTTGCCTTGATTATTTGAGTTATGCCCATGTTTATTGTAATTATTTGTTGTTTTTATAATTAATAAAATGGATCAGTGATTGGCTCATGTCTGATGTGTTGATATTCATTGTTATTTCTAGTATTTTGTTTTATATTGCATTTCCTATTTTGGGGTATTACAGTCAGTCCAATTCTGAGATTTGGTCCTAAAAAGACCTTTTTCAAAATGTAAATCAAATTTAATTTCCTGCAAAGTGAAAAATTAAACAAGGATCTAGATCTGGGAAGAACTTAGCTACTGGTTGGAATTTCCGTTCAAGGAGCTTTCCTCAAAATTTTCTCAGGATTATCTACAATAGGAGGAGGATTTGGATTTGGATGGGATCTAGTGGATATTATTTTGGGAGCCAGAATTCAGCTAAAAATCACAGACAAATTGATTATTTAAGGCTGTAAGAAACCAATATTTAAAATAAAGTTGCATCGTTCAGTACTTTTAGCTGGATTTTTTTTAATTCGGATGAAAATTGAAAATTTTTCAGTTATGTTGTCCCCAGTATGGTCGCCAATATCTTATCAATCTATAATTTATAACATTGGCAAGACTAAATTATAAAGAAAAAAAATCAAAACCACTTGAAGCCTAGGATCTAGACCTCCTACACTCAAAGAGTGATCTATCTATAATATTTATATTTGTTTTAAGCTTTATGATATTAGGCTAGTTAGATTGATTATGAGGGTTGTTTTGTTTGATTGTTCGTGGTTGGATTTAAAGGGTTTCCTATAAATAGTTTTTATTGGGCTATGGAGTCGAAATGGGTTGGGTATATGCATCAAATCCCAGAAAAAATGCAAGGCAAGCTAGATGTGAATACTGGTGTTTACAAATGAATGGAATTATGGGATGGAGGAAAGTGCTTTGAGTAATGACTTAAGAGCAGCTAAGAATTATTAAACCATAAATCAGAAGAAAAACATTGAAATTGTAAAGACACTCAGAATTAAGGTACTCTGAACAGTAAATCTTACTCTAACCTTCTTGTTTTACAATTATAATTTAAATGATGCACATGAAAATACTACAGTGAGAAAACATTAAACATGAATAAGGAAAAACATCACCAGGATAACACAACACATGAATCTCGCAGACTGGTCTCTTTATTGATGCTCCAGCTTGAAAAATTACAAGTACTTGCAATGAAAAGTGCTTAAAAAACCAGGGTCCAGCCCTGATTACTGAATGAAAAGTTACATTTAAACCACTTGCAACCGATTGTCGTTATCAGAAGGGCAACCGGTTCATTGACTACAAAGTAACTGAAATCTGGCTTGTGCATTTCAAGCATGGATATCAAGTAATGGTCTTCAACAGGTGTTTAAAAGGCATCATAAAGTCGTTATTAAGAGTTGTGGTAGTGTGCTGTGCTGGCACATTTGGTACAGTTGTGTTGTTCTAATACACTGGATCCTCTAACATAGATAGTTCGTTGAGTTGCATGTCTTGTCATCAAGCTACAATGTCAACCTCCCTGAAGTCTACATAAATTCACCCAATTATTTGGAGTCGGAATTTTTGTTCTATTCAGCTTTCTATAGACTTCATCAGTCTCAATGTACTTCACGAATGTTGGCCTCAATTGAAAAATGTGCTTAATCTCATGCTGTATAAATACATCATTGCTGATAACTTCATAAAATTATTTCCCTATCATGGTGTTCTTCATGTTCGTATGCTTGGGTGTGTCTTTTGAGATCTCCGTGAGCCTTTTTACATAATTTTTCCTAGGCATCAGCTTATCATTGATAAAAAAATAAGGAAGGAAATCCATTTTTGTTCAACGGCTCGATCCTATTAAAAAAGCTACTTAATTCAATCTCCCACTAATGGCATCTTTCTTCTAGCTATGTAACCAAACTCTCTTTTTTTCAACACCCTGTTTACCTCAAGTATAGTGGTTGTCCTGTCTGCCACTTCTAGTTGTTCCAATTCTTGCCTGCTTTTAGAATTCAGAAATCTGATGATGTTGTTGGCAGTTTTTTGGTTATCCCCAAGTTCATCATTTGTATTCTTAACAGCTACTTTCACCAACTCAATCAAATCCCTCTAATCGAAAGTAATTCTAATTGATGGCCATATATCATTCACAAATTCAATTATATGTAGCCAAACAATTTCCTTAACTCTTCCTACCTTGCTTCCAATCGAGGACTCCTGAAGGGACTTCTGCAAACCTTCATTTAACTTTTTTTTGATCTGCAATTCGGTGCCATGTGTTGAATCTTTCCTTTTAAACTGCTCCTGTAGGTTGTTGAGTTGATCCTGCGGCTTCTTAATTTATGTTTTCTGTAAAGACATGCTCTCCATTGCCTTGGCTAGCTACTCAATGTCTTCTCCTGGTATACCTATTTTTTTTGTAGATGTTGGAATCATTGTAGTGGAATCACGGCCTTATTTGCTACCTTTGTTTCTCCCTTCACTGCATCCCTTCTTTCTTTATGCCTTTCTGTTATCATTTTCTCCATCTCCTTCTCCATTTTCTTACATTGTTCTACTTGTTCAGCCATCAATTGTAGCATCTCTACCTTCTGTGTTTCATTGGCTTCTATCTCATTGGCCACATGACCTTCTATCACTGGCATCTTGAGCTGCCTCCTCAAAGCGTCTATGTCTACATTTTTCTTCCTCACAAGTTTTCTGCCCCTGCCAGGTTTGATGGATTGTACCCAATTTGCATCACTAAATCCTCCAAGGATTTAATCTTTGTTTCTTTGGCCATGGAAGAGATCCTTTCCATATTTAGTTGAGACAATGTGTCGAACAAGGTAACTTGAAACTTTTAGAAGCTCATAGTGGTATTGGTCAAAGTGGAGGAGATCATCTCTCCTGTCTACTTATGCATCTCCATTTGGTCAATTGGATGAATTCTCTTTAAATCAAACTCAAAAGAGGTATTCTTGTAGTCTACTGCACCTTTGGGGTGAGGAATTTGTGCTTCCAATAATGCCATCTTCATTCTTCCCTTCTCCAAGTCAAAATTTGATAGGAGTCTACTCTGGGAACTGCCTATTTGTTTCCAGAATTGATTGTATGTGTTGGTTTTAAGCATTGCATTCCTCCTTTTGATTTCTTTGAAAATATCATAGATGTATTCCTCTTTTTTCTCCGTAGCAGATGTAGGAGCTTGCACATATTGTTTTTGAAAAGGAACATTGGCAGAAGATGTTGAGAAAGCTGATTGGCCACCTAGTGAATATTTGATTGTGATCACTGTTTGTTATTCCCTCTCACTGCCCTGGTCGAAGTCCATGTGGATTCGAGCCCTCTTCCTGTATTTAATTTTGAATTATTTAGTTGAGGGATCAATATCCATGTCTATTTGATCTTTCCTGGTCCTTTTGTTCCCTACTTCCTTTTCTATTTCCTTTCCTTTTTCATCTTGTGCTCTTGCAGCCTTTCTTCCTTGTGGAGTAGCTATTTGAATTCCTGAAGTATAATTGACCTGCTCCTCTACCTCTTGGAGTGTGTCTGCCACCCATTCTTCTTTATTCATATACTATTCAATTAACAATATGTGAGTATGAATGTAGGGTGTGGAATTTTTATCCACCCTCTTCTTGGAGATCATCCCCATTGGATCATAGGACCAAGTGAAGCTATGTGTGAACTTCACCCCCTTCAACATTTTATCATCCTCATCCCCCGCTACTCTGTTGTTGCAAATAAATGGACCAATCTGTGATTTGATCTTAAATTGTGACTTCTTCTTGGAAGAGACAAAATGCACCTCATCTGCGTTTATCATTTGTCTGGTATATTCAAGTGAAAATATTCTCATAGTGAGATACTTGGGTAGTTTGTATGGGGCCAAATCACTGCCATAAACCCTGATCTCAATGTAGTTTTGATAGAGGTACCATTTTGTTGTTCTAACCTTATATGTCAGTTGCATCACCTTATTTATCCCCTCACTAACCCTTGGCTCTATAGAACTGCTAAGTGCACTGATTTTTGGGTGAATAAAAAAGTCTACAAAGCTTTTGTAGGAGTAACTCTCCTACTCCTTCATCAACAAAGTAGTCAAGAATATCACTGATTGGGGCTGAGAATCATGATTCTGCTTCATCATATTAAACTGAAACCTGTTGGATTGGAAATAAACAAAAAAGGTACACTAGCACAGAGGTGTATTTGAATACTTCTTCTGTTTAAAACTTTAGGATTTGTTCATGAATGGCATCTGCAAGAAATTGTGCATAGTTGAACATGATTTTGGGTTGAGAATGTACGAAAATAATAGATAAGGAACCAATTATGGCTTCATCTACCCACTGATAAATGCGATATCCCAATAAGTAAGATAAAATTGTAACAGTTTGTTGGGTCCTATCAGGAAATGTGGAAGAAGGATAAGGTGGATTCCTGGTAGGCATTGGGGCATTGGTGGCCATGAAAAACTCCAAGGTTTTAGCCCTGCTAGTAAAATATAGTTTTTGGTATAAAGCTACAAGGGCCTCATATGAAAAGGGGGTAGTGTTCTCAACAATGGGGGCTTGCATCATGCTCTGGATAGATTAGGCATCAACAATAAACAATTTTTCCCCTGATGGATTAATTATTGCTCTCTGGTTGATTTCATAACACAATTGGAATTTTCTGATATACTCTAGACAACTATGAGTTCTGGGAGAACTGTAAAAATGCAATTTGGTCTCCCAAAGGCTTATATCATCTACTGCTTCAAGGAATTTATCCTCGAGCCAACAGTAGACATGGAACAAGTATAAGTCTGAATGTGTCTCGTGGATCTTGTAATTTCGATCTGCCAGGGCTATGTGATCTAAATCCACCTAAGGGTAGATCATAGGGTTAAAGGGCTCCTGGTATTTCTTGGGAGGCATATTTTATCTTCTGTAAATCAATGCTTGATCTGTAATGAAGAATGGGATGATAGAAGGGGGAACAGAGAAAGGGGAATTTCCACAGAAAATAATTAGGGGAAGGGAAAGATCAAAATGGATAGGGAGAAGAGTTACTATTGGAATCGAAATTTCCGTTAGACCAAAACCCGCAGGCATTATTCTCTTCTACAATCCACAGAGTTAGGATCCACGAGAGGCGGTTATTCCATGTCGCGAAACACACGGGGAGCGTTGAACCCAATGTCCAACAATCTCTCCCCCAACGCGAGCCGGGTGAGTTTCAAACTCGAGACCTATTGCTCTGATACCACTTGTTGGAATCACGATTGCCATTAGAACAAAACCCGCAGGCATTAGTCTCTGCTACAATCACCAGAGTTAGGATCCACGAGAGGCAGTTATTCCATGTTGCGAAACACACGGGGAGCGTTGAACCCAATGTCGAATAGTTACAATGGAACCTGGATTGAAACTGTGGAGAACTGATGATTTATCCTTGATAAGTGAGGCCCTTTCTTTGATTGTGTATCTCTGTGATTCACCTGCGAATTTGAAAATCTACCGTGATTTCGACAATAATCATCAGATTAAACTCTACTATTGTGCCTGATTTTAGCTTTATTACTGTGATTTGTTGGTCGTGGAGTTTGGCGCAGGTCCATTAGATAACAAACTGGCCATTAATGGCGCAACGACTATGCTGGAAGGGAGTAATGAGATTGGACAGAGGGGAAAGGTGGGAGCGGACGTGGCGCCAACAGTAAGTTGAGAATTGAATGAGTGTGGTGGTTTTGACAGTGGTAGAAACCACTTTTCGGAGGGTGGGAGGGGCGGTGAGTCGTAATGGAGCGAAGGGCATGAAATATTTTGGGGGTGATGCATGGAGGGGACAGCGGTAATGGATACCTATTATTTTGAACCCCCCCCCCCCCACTTTTTTAACATTCGGTGGCTGAGGGGGGGCCGAAAAGCATTGTGGGAATCCGATGTGTGGGGGCGAGCGGAGATTGCAAATAAGGCGGGTGTTATTTAACATGGAGGGGATGTGTAATGAGAATGGAAGGTGACATGGTGAGAAGGTGGGGTCACATGTACATCATAAATCACAGGTTTTACAAATGGGAGCAGGAGGTAAGTGTTAATATTTGTGTAGTGCAAAGTGCGGTGGGGGAAAAGGGTGATGTGGCAAGGAGGTGGGCCTTCTCGCAACATCGCAGCCTGCAGGTTTTACATATGAATGGCGGAGGGTGTGTGTTAAGATTTACGCAGTGTGAAGTGTGGTGGGGGAAAGGGTGATGTGGCAAGGAGGTGGGCCCGCCCACAACATCACAGCCTGCAGGTTTTACATATGAATGGCGGAGGGTGAGTGTTAAGAATTGTGTACTGCGAAGTACGGTGGTGGAAAGGGTGACGTGGCAAGGAGGTGGGCTCGCCCGCAGCCTGTGAATCACAGCTTTTGTTATGAATGGCAGGGAAATGAATTTCAATCTTAGTGAAGTGCGGAGTGTGGTGGGTGAAAGGATGTGGCAAGGAGGTGGGCCCCTTTGATATATCATTGGAAGTTTTATGAAATATAAATGAATTGGCATGGGATTTTTGCGATATGCCATTGTGGAAAGGTAAGGAATGGGTCCCACCAACGTCGTATCGGGGATTTTGTGAAATATCAAATGAATTGGCAAGGGATAACTATGATATACCATTGCGAAAGGCGAGGAAGAGGCTTGGCGGGACTTATATAGGACTTAGGATAAAAATTTAGGCATAGGGCATGCCACAAATGATTTTGAAAACCAAACCTTTAGAACATGACTCCCGTTCCACCTTTCAAGTGTAAACACTGTATTTTTATCTTCTTCCATCATAGGAAAAATGAGAGTCTAATGTCATACCTGGTGGAATAAATTTCACCTCTTCCTTTTATTTTTTTTCCTCAGCATATCCACCTACCCAATATACTCAACTAACATTTTTCTTCTTTTGTAGGGTGCATTTAGACTCGCAAACCCTAAAACATTTTTCTTTTGAAAATCTAACCTAACCCCTATCCCTTATTTCTTCCATTGGTTCAGATTAAGTTGTTGAACCAATCTCATTTTCTACATATATACTGATAAGCCAAGATTAAACAGTTTGGAAAATATTTATTTCCTAACCTATCAACAGAAATTGAAAATTGTCCAATCATGATTAAGTTGTTTGACTGGATGGACCTATCTAATGAGTAGTGGCATTTGAACTTGCAGCACTTTCAGTTTTATTTCTTTTTGGGGTTCTTATTTCTTTTTTCCTTTTTTTTTCTTTTCATTTTTTTTCTTTTTTCTTTTTCTCTATTTTTATACCCTTTTTTCTTTCTTTTTCATTTTTATTTTTATTTGAAATAATTTGAATTTTGAAAAGCCCTTCAATAATGAGAACCTTGCAAGAAATATGAAGTATCCAGTCACCTTGAGATCCTATAATATATAGGGTACTAACACATTGAAAATTGAGTTTGTAAGAATGCCCATATGTGTGGTTATTTCCAGTATTGCAGACCCACACACCTGCCCCTAAACCCTCTTTGCCACAAGAGTCATCAAATCTCATGCTGCAAAAACGCTCAACATCAACATTGTGTTGTACAATTTTCATTTGACCTTCCTGCTCTTTATCCTGGTCCTTTTATGCTTTAGACACTTGTGCACCAATGTCACCTTCATTGTAGAGGATGAATGAGTCAAGGTCAGAATGAACAAAGTAAAGGGCGTAGTTGTGTAGTTTCTCTTGACTGCTCACCATGTATTTCATTAGGGTTTCCCTATATATTCTTATTTGTTGGCCAAACATTGGTATTGTAGCATAATTCATATCCATTTGAAGGTTCCCTTGTAACTTGGCTCTCCCCATGAGTGTGACAAAAGCATGCCATACTTAGGAGGGATGTCAACCACTACTTGGCTCTAGACTCTTTGTTGGTATCTGAGCTAAAGTGATACAGAGAACATTGATGAGACCTAAGCATTTAACCTTGCTAGAATCAAATGAGTACAAATCCTTGTAGGGTCTGGTTATTTCAAGGCCAAGTTTCTCCATGACTACCTTTAGCATAATATTATCTGATGCACCTGAATCTAACATGGCATTATGGAGGATTTTTTCATGAACATACAGATTGACATAAAATGGGGGAACACCTCCTTCCTGGGATTTACCATCCACTTCTGGCCCAAACAACAGCTCAGGTTATCATCATTCAGATTGAGAGTATCCGTGACTTACCCTATGTTTGGTACCTATAGAACTTGAGACCTTTATACATCCTTGTTTACTAATTCAGTGAGATGAATAGATATTTTTCAGTTTATCAATTTCATTCTCAATGTTGAATGGTGTCTGTATTTTTAGAAGATTTGAACAATCAGTATTTTTAGACACTGTCTTTGTAGTAAGTTCAGCTTGTTTACTTGTAGTGGGGATATTAGCTTGAGCAGTTTTCGCAGGGCTGTCAACTGACTTGATAGTGATGTTTTCTATATCATTCTTTTCTTAAATGTTTACCGCTTTCTTTGAGTTTTCTGTTGTTTTCTTTGGATAAACTTCAAATACTTTTTTAGCATAATTTTCAGAATTATTTTTCTTGTAGTTATCATAGTTTTTCTTGCTTCTAAGGTTATATTGTGTGTGCACCTCCATGATAGCATTTTCAAACCGTTGTTTATAATCCTCTGATTCTTCGGATCCTACTTCTGTTTGAGTCAAGGAAAATAAGCCTTGTTCTTCTTCAGTTAGGAAAACAGAATCATCTTCATTAATTCCCATTAGATTAATCTGATTTTATTCTAATTCTTCAACCACTCGCTCATCTTCATCGACATAGTTCTCTTGGAATGGAGGCCTAATTTTCTGGTTAGGGCCCCTTTGTTCTCTCTGTCTTATTTGAGGGGGGTTTCTTCTAAGGTTTTGATTTATGTTTTGAGGAGCTAGTTGATTTTCTCTAGGGGCAGATCTCTCATTCAGGTTGATCCTTTCCATCATTCTTTCCATAGTTCTAACCAAGTTATCAGTTTTGGCATAAGATGTGGAAGTTGCAGGTTCTTCTTTTATAGTAACTCTCCTCTCGGTCCTCATCCTAGCTCTCTTTTCTAGCAGGTTGGCTTCTACATTTACAGCATCCCTCTGCATTTCCTCCAATGTTTCAGGATCTCTCTCTGATTTGATAAGCCATTTCTAGATCAAAACCATCTGGGAAATTAACCAAGGCCAAGCCTTGTGGGAGTTTAATGTGAGCAGGAAGTGTGTTATATACACTGTTAAACCTAGTGTAGTAGTCATGGACACTTTCTCTGACATTCCTCCTAATGTTTTCATATTATGACAAGATTTGAAGAGGTTTTTTCTTAACTTCCCATATGTTGATGAATAGCTCGTGAAATGTAGGGAGATCATGGATACTATTTGGAGTCAGGCCTTTCAACCATTTTCTCACTTCTCCTCCCAAAATTTGAGAAAACATCCTCAACTGGACACTTTCATCATCTATCTCTTGAAGGTAAAAACAGTCATTCATTTTGTCAACATGTTGTTGGGCAATTGTAGGACCAGTCCCATCGAATTGTGGAATTTTGGACTGATAATCCTGTGGCATGGGTATAATAGGTGGTGGCAGTACCAATGGAGCATATCTAGCTACCATGATTTGTGGTGGAGGGACAAAAGGGGGATGGACAAGAGAAGGGTTGACAAGGGGAGGTGGAGGGTTAAATGGAGGAGGGTCGATAGTGGGTGTATGTGTGGTGGTTTGGACACTCTGGTGGGGGATGGTCAAGGAAGTGGTAGGGTTTATAGAAACACCTAGACAAGTTGATAGAGGATAAGGAGACTTGGAAGTAATAGAAGAAGTTGTTGTAGTTATGGAAAATAATTCTACATATTGTTGAAGGTAAGCCTCATCGATAGTTGAAGTGAGCCCTATTACCAAATCTTGAAGGGAATCAAAGTGTTGGAGAAGCAGAAGATCAGTTTGGGTTGGTGCGGAGGATTCTCTAACTAGACAATGCTATAGGATAGATGGGTTAAAAAATTTCTGTACTGCCCAATTCTGAGATTTGGTTCTGAATAAAATTTGTTCAAAATATAAATCAAATTGGATGTTTTGCAAGGTCACCAGGTTTCCAGGGAGGGAATTTTCTCTGTGAAGGGGTTTCTACCAGTTTGACTCCCCGTTCTGGGGGTTTTTCTTAGGATTTTCTCTAGGTTATCAACTATTGTAGGAGTATTTGGGTTAGGGTGAGATCAGGTAAATATTTTTCTAGGAGCTAGAATTCAGACCTGAAGCACATACAAGCTTAATATTTGCAAAAATATAGAAAACCAATCTTGGAAAATACTTTTATTATGCACTATTTTAATGACTAGGGTTTTAGAACTCAAATGAAATGTCAAATTTTCCAAAATTAGTCCCCAGTATGGTCACCATTATGTTGTGGCTCTATAATTTATAATATTGGCAAGAATAAACTATAAAGGAAAACATAAAACCACTTTTGAATCCAAGATATAGCCCTCCTAGACTCAGAGAGGGCTCTCTTTGTTTATGATTTAACTTTCGGTTATGAATACTGATGTTAGGCTAGTTATATTGATTGTAGGAATTGGTTGTTTTGATTGATTGTTTTGGTTGGATGAGAAGATCTATTTAAACTAATCCATTGGGCTATGGAGTCATAAAATGTTGGTTTTTTGCATCAAATTTTCAAGAGCATCACAGGGCAAGCTAACTATGCTTACTAGGTCTAAAAGTAGTTTGAATTATGAGGTGAAAGAAACAATGAATTTCAGTAATGGTTAAAAAGAAATTAAGCGTTTCTTAACCAAAATTCAGAAGAAAAAATTTAGATAGTAAACACAGATAGAATTAAGGTGCTCCAACAGCAAATCTTAATCTAAAATTTCTTCTTTACAATCAGCTTATAATGGTGTGCAGTAAGAAGAACAATGAAAAAATTTAACACAGAGAAGGAACCACATCACCAGAAAAACACAACTCAAGTATCTTGTAAATGGTCTCTTATTATTTATGCTCTAGCTTCAAAAAGTTATAGTGCTCCAATACAAAAAAAATTACAATACAGGGTCCAACCCCCGATACTTCCAATACATGCAGTATTTAACTGCAAACTACACCGATTTCCCTATCTATTTAGGCAATCTTTTATTAATTAAAACTAAGAAAATTTAGACAAGTGTGGCCATGCAATGGCCAAGACAAAATGCATCTGACAATCATCGCTTGCGGTATTAACTTCGGCAACCCTTTATGAATTATAAAGTGAACCCAAAATTGCTTGGTGTGGTCACGAAGAGGCAATGATGAATGAGACCAACATTTGGCTCTACCTTTCGCACTGCCTTTTCTGGATCATTAACTCTAATGTGGCGCTGGCACCTTTAGCTAATAGGTGGTTGTGCTGACATATTCACTGTGCTCTTCAATCCTGATACATGCATAGCTTTTCCCACTCTTTTTTACCCTGAATTCTTGTCCCTACGACCTGTCGATAAACTTCATCCATCTATGTATATTTACTACATGTGGGCCTAGAAAGGAAGACGTGTCTCAGTTCATGTTGGATGAAAATTTCATTGCCCAAGAGTTCCAGGACAAATTTCCCAGTCATGTTTCCTTTAATTTTGGATAATTTTGTGGTGTCTTTGGCTGTCTCCCTGAGATTTTTGATGTAATCTCCTTTCTGGATGAGTTTATCATTGATGAAATATAGATGAGGCAACCCTTTTTACCTTAAGGGCTCAATTCTATTGAAGAACCTGCCAATTTCCACATCCAATTCATGACATTTCTCCTCCAGTTGTCTGACCAACTCCCTCTTAGTGAGGACCCTTTTCACTTCTAGTATAGTTTATGTTATATCCTGTACATCCAGGTCTTCAAGCTCAAAACTAGTTTTATAATTCAGGAACTTTATGATCTTGGGAGTTTTGGTCAGCATATTTCCCAAATCCTAATTGGTTTTTTCAATGGCTACTCAACATTTGTCAATTAAATCCTTATGCTGAAATATAATATGGATGGAGTTCCAGATTTCATCAACCGACTCTATGATACTACCCCAGATAATCAGCTTCATTTGCCCCAAAATATTACTAGTTCAAAAGTCCCTTTCTGCCTTCTCTAAAATTTCAATTTGTTTTCTAGCTATTTCATGGGCAGTTTCAGATCTTGCCTTCTAATCTCTCAGGATGTGCTTCCAACTTCTTAATTAATTTTTTCTAGAGAGTCATGCTTTCCATGGCCTTAGACAGCTGATCTTTCCCACTTGATGTCCCTATCGTTATTGGAACAACAAATGGAATTGATGCAATAGGCACAACATCCAAAGGGATGAGTGCTACCTGGGATGCTTCTTTTTCCTTCAATAGTTTCTCCATTTATGTCTCCATTTTTTTGATTTGCGTAGACTATTCCATGATTAACTTCATCATCTCAGCCTTCTGTGACTCATTTTCTTCAATGCTTTTTGCCAAGGGGTCTTCTATTGCTGAAATTTTGAGTTGTTTCCTGTGGGTTTCTATATCAGCATTATTTTTCTTCAAAATCTCTGTTATGCAAGTAAATCCTCTCTGCGGACAGAGACAATCCCTCTAGCCCTAGAGTGGGTCTAGAAACAAAGGAACATGCTAAAGTGTTGCTTCCTAATTATTATATGAACAAAGGAAATTGTAGATCAACCTACCTGGAATCCAACGATGTCGTTGTTGCTATAGTAGTGGTGGCCTCTCGCTCCTACCTCAGCAAGTCACAATTTGTTTGCCATTATGCTTGGATACTTGTACAAAGAACAAGAAACAAGAATAGCATACAAGATGACAATATTTCATTCATAACTATTAACTAGTCAAAGAGGGCTAAACATACTGCGTTAAACAAACATCATAACACAACAGTGGAACCAAACAGTAGTCATGTATATAAATGAATATAAGGAAGAGTTATAATTGATGCTTTGACATCGTAGTCTCCTCCAGCGGGGTTCGGGTGAAGCACGTCTCAGATGCTCGTCAAGGAATTTAAAGGCATGGACTCAAGCTCTCTTAGAATTCATGGACTCAAGCTTTGTCAATGTAATTCCTTCTATATTCTCTAGTCATTCAGCTATTCAACCATTCATCTATTCAGTCGTTCAACTAGTTTGTACTACGAGAGATAGCTTCTTTTATAGAGGAAAAGGAGGAGGTTAGGATCCCTACAAAGGTGGGAGGGAGGCTTATCCTTTATAGAGTTCCCATAAGAGGTGGAAACCATAAACCCAAAAAAGGCAGTTCGTGGTTTATCAATTCAACCTCTCCCAATGACTCATCCTCGAGGTGGTTGGAGTGGAATCTCCACCTCTATTTTTAAAAAACATTCCATAAACAACTTGGCGCGAGTGGAAAACTATGACAGAGCACTAGCTAGTGTGAGCCTAGTGTTAATTTTCCTCTTCGGCGCGAGGGCATAACTGATTACCCGCGCCAAGGCAAAAATAAGGGTTTTTGAGTCTCTGCTCAGGGAATTTTCAACAAGAGGAATGTTATTCTCATGTAAAGGGACACAATGATGGTTTTTGCAAGGCATGACACTGCTTATTGGTCACATAAATGACCCTTCAATGGGCGACATGGGGATTGCAGGGACAGTGATAAAATGTTGTGTAACAGATGCCCCCTAAAGCATAAGGTCTAAGGGAAAGGGAGGGGAAAAATTCTTTATGAGAACATGTTTGAACCAAACACCATTGTCAGAAAACCTGCAATTACAAATACAACTGATATCTCTAATACATAAACATGTGGTATGGGCACAAGCATCCATAATAGAGTATATATAAATCTGAGATCCGAGGTATGGACGCAGCCATCCAGCAGTAAGGATCAACAAATAGACGCAGGTATGGGCGCAGCCATACAATCAAAAGAGTCATGTAATAAGTCATGATAATCCACCAAAATCTGCAGCTTAGATTTTATCAGACAAAATCTAGGGTCTTGCGCTCCATCTTGACTTGAACAAGTACAAATTCAAGCATGCGAATATATAAGCCGAAGTCGAACATGCAAGAAAATCACCTGATTACAGCCAATGATGAGAGTTGTTAACAAGCACGAGAGAAACCACCAATAATGATAATGGCTATCAAGGTACAACCAGTACAATCCACAGAATGTGAATAGTGATCTGGCATTGAACATCTGTAGAATCATTCGAACGAAGGCCAATGATGTGGACCTTGCTCCGAATGCGAAAAACCTGCCATTAAGGCATGCAGGCTCCAAGGTACCAGAATAGAGTCTCTAGATCAAATTCCAGGATAATGAGTTGAAGTTGATAGAAAGTGACCTGATCGAAGGTGGGCCATAATGTTTCCCACATCATCGATACGAGACAAAGGAACATGATAGTAGTGAAAGAGGACCAACATAAAATCAGAGGGAGGTTGAAAACTGCAGAGGCAAACTTCTCTTGAACATATCAGTAGCATGACATTGGATTTGGCAGTATTTGACATCAAAGGATCTGAGGTCATGATGATGTGGAAAAGAGCAGATGAGAGGTCAAAAGAGATTACCCAAACCCATGAAGGAAAAAATGATGAAATGAGATATCCCCAACCCGACACAAATGCAGACAAGTGCCATGTTCAAGAGTGACATACTGCCAACATAACTAAAACTTGGTTCCATTTTCCCCCACCATTTCTGGCAAGTACCCCAATTATTTTTTAAAACAAGCTTGAAGGGGATAGCATATGCGTGTGCTATAAGTTTTTCCTTAAGAAAAATCCAACCTAGTACATTTTACGAGCCCTTGGAAGGAGGAACTCGAGTAACGTCATGGCGATGAAATCCGATGTCATCAGGGTTTAACGAGTCTAACAAAGGCATAACTCGACATATTTTCATGTTTAGAGAGTTTGAAAAGAAGGCAAAAAAGAAAACTCCATCATGGCCCTTTTCATAAATAGTCTCCCAGACCTGAAAAGGTAGAAAACAATATCTAAAAGAACTTCTTAGTCGCGATAGGCTAAGGTATTCCTTTTTCGTAAATAATATGTCCCAGCCCAAAAAAGGGGTAAACGTATACTGGGTAGATATCGCTTCGCAACCATTTAACGAGTTCGAAGCGACAAGAGTCTCAGCAGTATTTTTAGTTTTAGAGAGTCGGAAAAGAGCTGAAAGATGACTCCAATAGTGACTTTTTCGTGTTTTTACCGAGTTCGAAAAAGTATAAAATTTAACTCGTTACTTCATCACTATGTCCTGAAAAACCTGTTGCTGCATAAGAGACACATGTAAAACCCATTTTTCACAAAATAATATAATAAAATAATCAAAAAACATGTCTTAAAACCTAATTAGGGTTGTAAAAATTTATAAAATGCAAAAAATGGTAAAAACAATTTACTTTCACTTTTTACCTCTTGAGCAAATAGTTACCCATATTACTGTGTGATTTTGTGGCGACGATAGCGGACAATCCAGCAGAACAATCTCAAATCCTTCAGTTCCCAGTAAGAGCCGAGATCTCTCTTTTCATTTTGAGGCATTTCTTACTATCTATAACTTCTTATTTTGGATTCTGGGGGAAGAAGTATGAAAACTAGGGCACGGCGGTTGGTGCGGGTTTCGGGCACGGAGTTGCGCCAACCGCCCAATTTTTTATACTAGGGTGTACCAACGGCACTAACTATTTTTTATGCACAATGCAAGTCACAAACCCCAATTATTCACAAATCCAAATTCCCAAAAGGCTAATATCATTCATATGAATGTGTTTATAGGTAAAAAATGGAAAAATGGTGATAGAATGGAAAGAACGGGAACACAACGAAGAAAATGAGCTTGCCATGGGAAATTAGAGGTGCATGGAAGCTCTCAGGAACTGTGGACTAAAGAAGTTCTTCTTGACACCGTGTCTTCGTGCTCGACCAGAGCTATTACAATATATAATCAGCATATGGGATGAGGACCAAGAAAAGTTCATCCTTCGAGATCAGGAACTTGAGATTGATGTTTATGACGTCTACTTTATCATAGGATTGTCATGGAGGGGAGCAGCACTGATCCTAACCGGTACCCGGCCTTGCATGGAGAGTATTTCCATGGTGATGGACAAAGTATGTCGAGGGGCATGGAAGGGAATAGGAAGTGGGAAATTTGACATCCAAACTATCCTAGACCTAGCACTAAAAGTAGTGCTACATACCATTACACGAGTTGTGGGATCGCAAGCACTGCATGAAGCAACAAAAACACAGTTTCTTCTTGTTGTAGACTACTTGGAACTAACCATCTACAACTGGGCAGAGGTCATGACAATAAACATGAAATGTCAGCTAACAAATTGCAAGAAGACAAAATTGAAGCAATTTGGTTGTGGGTCTATCCTGGTATCGTTCTTCCTGGAACAACTACCAATTTTTCAGCGTCAAGAGGTCATTGTCCCGACACCACCAGCGAGAGAACCATGGATGGCCCTATGGGCGGATCTGATGCCAAGGGCAGGGGGCGGTCAACATATGCCCTGGAGACCGGAGTTATTTGATTGGCTCTGCCGACAGTTTATCGTCGTGGAGGACTGGCCCTACTTTGGTATAGATTTTACTGGTGATCTGGACCTCCCACTCCCAGAGGGAGAGGATTGGGACAAAGATTTCGGTAAGAATCATTTTTAATTTTCATGAGTATTATGAATTGTTTTTTGTTTATGTATGTTCTGACTTTAAATCCATGTATTTGCAGATGTTGGCCCAGAGAAACCCACGGGCATGTCTCCAATAGCGAGGCGAATTCCTCATGATTTCGACCCTCATGGTGAGGGAAGCGAGGAAGAGGAGCTCATGCACAACTTAGAGGGGATCACACATGGAGTCTTGGATTATGCATGATTCGAAAATGTACCTCACGCCTACCAAAGACATACCGTCGAGGTGTCACGCCGTATTCACCACTTACTGAGGCGACTTGTACGGGCAGTGACATGCTATCATGAGCATCACGCCGATTAGACACCTAGGCTTTATATCTGCATTTTTTAGAGACATGGGGTCTGAGGATGTAATAGAAACACACATATGTTTTTTGAATTTATGATGCAAACACGCGATATATATATATATATACAGTTATTTTCCTATATGGATATTTTTCACATGATGATGATTTTACAAATTACGCAAATGTCTATCTAATACAATGTTAGCCAGTGTATCAATTAATGCATTCATTTGTCTAGGAATATGTTGATATGTGATAAAATCAAAATGTCTTTCCAACAAACTAATACGTAAATAAAATCTCAAAATGTACGGGTTTCTAACTAAATAATGACCATTGAGTTGTAGAACAACAAGCTGTGAATCTAGATTTACAAGCAATGTGCATATGTCGAGATTGATTTCCTCTATTAATAGCTCAAGAACAACACTATATTCAGCGACATTGTTTGTAGTTCATCCTAGACAAATACCTTGTAGTTCTATCAACTCACCAGCAGGATCATAGATTACCCAAGCTGCTGAAGACAAATTCCTGGTATTGCGGGAAGCACCATCCACGAAACCGACATAAGGGGTAATAGACATCTGCAAAAATAAGCAAGACCCAAATAAGCAGGAAAATGCTCGCAAAGCACACCAAAACAAAACATGTACAAAAATGAAAAAAAACACCTATGTACACAAATCATGCATGAATGACTCATGCATAATATTTTTTGAGATACAACCCTTTTCTGGGTTGTTCTAACAAATGACCTTCATAATCAATGAGCTCATAGGCCCCATTCTATAATACACATTTAACAATGTAAGGCCCATTCCACATGGGTTGAAATTTACCTGCCCCCAGCTTATCATGAGCTTGGTCATACAGGAGGACGAGATCTCCTTTAACAAAATAATGAGGGGAAACTAATTAGTCAAAATGAGCTTTGACCCAATTTTTCTATGCTTCGATAACTAGAGCAAAAAAGCGGCCAGTTTCATATAACCTTTCAAGATAAACGATACACTCTTCTTCGGGTGAATTGTTCGGTAGTAATTCAACAGCCAACTTGAGCAAAGGTATTTCACATTAACTCAGAAGAGTAGCTTCTAGACCATAAACCAACTGAAAAGGGGTGAATCCAGTTGCACTCTTAACTAAGGTTTGGTATGCCCAAAGAGCTGCAAATAACATGAGATGCCAATTCAATTTATGGATCCCAATCGTACGTTGAAGCATGGTAACAAGAACTTTTTTCATGGCTTCAACCTGGCCATTGGCCTGAGGATAGTATGACGTTGAGTTGTTGTGACGCAGACCCAACTTAGAAGTCAACTTGGCCACCATGTAATGCCAAAAATGGGAACCATGATTGGTGACGATGGCTTGAGGGACACCAAACCTAGCAATGATATGATTGAAGATTAATTGAGCAGTTGTCTTACCATTGGCGGCAAGTGTAGGCATTTCTTTGGCCCATTTGGTGAATTAGTCCACGACTACGATAATATAAGCATGCCCCCCGATCGAGTGAGGGTTACACGTCATAAAATCAATGCCCCACTTCACAAAGGGACCAACGGTAATGACAGGATGAAGAGGTACAGGCGGCACACACATCTTGCATTGATAAACCTGGTAATAATGATAGTTATGAACTGCAACAATGCAGTCTTTGAAGATAGAAGGCCAGAAATAACCAGCACGAAGAATCTTCTGTGTAGTAGCATAACCAGACATGTGATTGCCACAGGTGCCACTGTGACAATCATTGAGGACTTTCTCAGCTTCCTCGAAGATCAAACATCAATGGAGAATGGAATCCACTCCAACATGATAGAGGGTATCCCTGACTATACGATAAGGTTGAGACTGATGAAATATGCGTCAGCAGGCATCCTTTGTCAACTCAGATCTGAAAGTAGAAGTCTAGAGATAAACGATGATATCACCATACCATGGATCAAGGGTGCTAATCAAGAAAAGCATATTGTCTGGTATATATTCCTCAGGACGAGATGGAGGAGAGTCTGAAGGCAGGGGAAAAATTAAATCAGAAAAGACTAATGACTTTTTCGACTTGGCCGCAGTAAATTCCAAATTGAACTCTTGGAGGATGACAATCCACTCTGAGTATTTTCCCCCAACAATTATCGTGACAATATATAGGTCATGGGGTTACAATCGAAAATCACAGTCGCTGTACGCAAAAGAATATAATGACAAAAAAGTTGAATTTCTTGAACCGCAGCTAACGCTAACTTCTTGATGTGGGCATAGCGAATCTCAGGGTCGAGAAGGTTACGAGACAAGTAATAAATAACATGCTTGTTACCGTCATCATCGTCTTGTACCAGAACCATGGCAATCTTACTGAAAGAAGCAGCTAAATAAAGGGAAAAATCACGATGATAGTTAGGAGGGAACAACAGAGGAGTGTTGACAAGAAACGTCTTCAGGGCCTCAAAATAATTTTGAGTAATATCATCCCAACAAAATGGGATGGCCTGCTTTAATAAATGCATGTACCCCTGAGCCACTTCTGCATAGTTAGGTATAAAACGACGTAGAAAATTAGCCTTACCTTGCAAACTCTGCAACTGATGTAATGAGGATGGAGAGGGGAGATTAATAATAGCCTCAACCTTGAGAGGATCGAGGCGAATTCTGTCTTTGGATACGATAAACCCTAAGAGTCTATCAGAATCAACGCAAAAGACGCACTTGTGTGCATTAAGCCAAATATTGTAACATTGACAGCGAAGAAAAATCTGACGAAGATGGTCAGGATGGTCCATATTCTTAGCTGAATGAGTGGGGAGGTCATCCAGATAAGGCTGAACGATGTGCCGAATATTGTGAAAATCATACGACATCGCTCGCTAAAATGTAGCCCCAACATTCTTTAATCCAAAAGGGAGCATATTATATGAGAAAGTACCCCAAGGAAAGATAAAGGCAGCCTTATGTTGATCAGTCGGAAGAATGTTAATCTGATTGTAACCAGAAAAACTATCCATTAAGGAAAATATCTCACTCCCGGCACAGTCAGCAATGATCTGATCAATAAAGGGAGTGGGATAATTATCCTTAGGACAAGCTCGATTAATATCATGATAAACAACACAGACACGAATAGTTCCCTACTTCTTATCTAGAGGAACAATATTAGAGACCCATTCTCTCAAAGGAATCGGATAAATAAAACCAGCTTGGAGAAGTTTCTCAACTTCGGCCTTAATGGCGGCAGCTTTTCTAGGGTGCACCAGACGAAGACACTAGCGAACAGGTTTCGAACCGGGATAAGTAGTAATTTCATGCACCACTATACTAGGAAAAATGCCAAGAATTTCTTCGTAGGACCATGCAAAGACATCACAAAACTCGTGAAAAAGGCTAGTATAAACTTGGACTTCATCAGAAGAACAAGTAACCCCAATATGAATGTTCTCGACAATTCCCGGTTTAACGGAAATGTCAATAGGCATTGTCTGTGTAATGTTACTCAAGTTACCTTCTGTAAAGACGTCATGTATCAAAACAAGAAATTGAAGCGGAGGTGAAGGAACCTGAGTTACAAAATGCTCGAGACAAGTAGACATGGCCCTGAGTTTGGGCATAAACGAGGAACGATGATGACCATCATCCCACGGGAGATCCTCAAGAGACATGGTTTCCACGATGGCCTCATCGGAAGGAAACACCTCTTTCAACGGATCGAGTGAATCTGAATCACCAAGACAGGGGGATTGAAATGTCAAGATACATGCTCAAAGGAGCACAATCAGAGGACGGAGGTTCGGAAGCAGCAATGAGTTCACAATAATAAATCTCAAACAGGCTCAAAGGCATCAAATCTCCGAAGGAATCAATCTGTTCATGTGAAGGAATAATCCATGGGTCATCAAACTGAGAAATCATATGAATCTGAACAGTATTCAGAGGAGGAAGAGGAAAAATACCCATGAGGGTAGGATCTTTAAAGAGACCTGGCCCTACACTCTCGTAGGGAGTGGGAATCTTATCCACATATGGAACATTGTTCTCAGAAGAAGAGGTGAAGAAAGACAATTGATCAACAGTAACAATATTTCCTTCATGTGGAAATTTCAAAACACGAAAGAGAGTGGATGGAACATACAACATGGCGTGAGTCCAACTTTGACCAAGGATAATACTATAATTGAGCTTAGCGTCAACGACTTTGAACTCGAAATTAATTGTCTTCCCTTTCAAAGTAATCGGTAAACTAGCAAGAACACCTAGAGGTTTTGATTCTCTTCCATCAAATGCTTCTAAGGTATTTGGTGATGAATTCAAGGTTGGAGAACCAATGTCTTTCCAACACAAAGATGACATGATACAAGTTGATGCACCTTCGTCCACAATTGCTCGATGAATGTTGAGACCATTAATATGAACTTGAATAATGAGCACAATATGATGCGGAAGTCATGGAACGAAATTCTCTAGATCGAAAGCAAGAAGGCTGTTGTCAGTAGGATCAATCCTGCCAATTGCAGATAACAAAGCTCTTCGTTGTGATGGAAAACTCTGAAGTACTTCTAACGCGGACATCACAGACGACGCATGAGCTAAATCCTCAACAATATTGTAATGGTGAGCGGCCTAGGCGTTGGGATTATAAGAATACTTACAGAGGACACCTTTGGAAGGTGGTCGCACAACGGATTTAGCATTGGGCCTTTCAGTCTCAAGAGGACCGGTAATGGGCAGAGGAGGAGGACCATCATTGATCTCCTTCCTCGTGGCCTGATGGGATCCAACATAATATTTCGACCGAGTAGCAATAGAAACGGTGCCTGACCCGTTCATCATGAACACCTGAGAGCCGAATGGGGCAGAGGGCTGAGGTTGCTCTACCATCTGAGTCTACTAAGATGGGAAAGGTTCTTTAAGAACGGCTAGAGTTCCCTGGGTTCCTTTGAGAAATCGGCTCACTTTGGACCGTCAAGGACAGTCCTTGGTGAAGTGCTCTTCGTCACAAATCAAACAAGGGTACTTCGGTTTTCCTTGAGAACCATCACTACCACGAGGTTTCTGAGAATCCTGTTTCGAGGTATCAGCTTTGGCTTTACCTTTACCCTTCTTTTTACCTTTAGAAGTATTATCCATAGGATTGGCCTAAACAACATTAACTTCTGCAGGTTTACCATAATTCGAAGTAGACTAAGATGCAACATTATTGGAAGAAGCAGACTTCGGCTTCCCATAGTTTGAAGATTAAGACTTTTGAGAAGTCTGAGATAGAACCAATCATACCATCGACAGATAGATTCGGTGGTGGTTTAGAAGTTCCAGGTCGGGGAGCATCGGGCAAGATATCATATAATGCACCAGACTGAGAGTACACAAGATCAAGGTACTGAGCGTAAGTAATGGCTTGTTCCTCGGTTACACATGCCCCCATAACTATGACTTTGGCAATTTGATTGACAAAGGAGGTGATGAACCAATGAGTTAGAAGCTGATTAGGAATTTCAAATTTGATCATGCGAAGACGACGTCGCCACTCATGAATATGATTCGAGATATGAGTAGCTCGGTCCTGTTTCAATGAAGTGAGGAGGTGCATCCCGGTGTCATAATGGACTGGTAGCTGAAAATGTGTAAGGAACGTCATGGCTAAAGAATTGAAATCTTAGAAGACGCCATGAGATAGCTCAATGTACCACTTTACAGTGGCACTAGTAAGATTTCGCTGGAAAAGACGGAGTCTAATGGAATCTTCAACCCAAGAGTTAGAGGAACACCACAAATGGTAAGTCATAACATGCGCTTGTGGGTCTTCACCAGACTTGCCCTCAAATTTAGGAAAATCACCAGGAATCTGGGTTGGAACCGGAGGCCAATACAAGTTATGAATAATGGGATCATTCGTCAACTTTGACACATTAGGTAATTCCAACGTAGAAATAAACAGTAATTTATTATTGAAATTCATCAGAGGTCTTTGAAAAGGACCTGCATGTACATTCCATCGAATCCGAGTACGATTCTATCCCCACACATTCTGTGTCGGAGGATTCGGATCATAGGGATTAGAAGCCGAATAAGTCGGTTGATACTAGGGTTTAGGACCAGGATATTGATTTGGAGTAGACCATTGAGGTCCTTGCTGAGCAGCGTATGGAGTCTGTTGTGGAATGTAAGCAAGGATTTGAGGTTGATGATAGACAGGTTGATTTTTAGGGTAAGGAACCTGAGGTGTAGTATATACCGATTGATACGAACCTTGAGGGTAGTAAGCACCTTGCGGTAGAGCAGGTGGACCCAGTTGAGCGGGTTGAGTAGGGTGAGTGGGTAGAACGGGCTGCTGAAATGATGGAACCAGCTGAGGAGCAGGTTGAATCATTGCTGAGGGCCACCAGGTTTTCCTTGTGGAAAAGGTTGGACTAATGTTTGTGATGGACCAGGTTGTCCCTGATAACCAAGTTGACTCAGAGAAGGATCGTAGGGTTGTCCTGGTTGCACAACATTCAGGCCATATTAAGCATGTGGCTGTAGTTTTGGTGCAAAAAGTTGTCCCTGTTGTGGGTAGATTTTCCCCCCAGGAGCATAAGATAGTCCTGGTTGATTCGAAGATTGACCAAAAATACCAGAGGGTTGTCCATGTTGGGCCAAAGGTTGCCCTTGTAAATTTTGGCCTTGTGGACCGTATGATTGTCCCTGTGGACTAGAAGCATGGCCCTACTAAGCTAAAGGTTGTCCCACAGGGGGTTCTCCTTGCAATCCAGAGGGTTGCATAGGCAAGGTAGGCCTGAAACGAGAAACGGTCTGATAAGGATCAGTAGGAGGCAAATAAACCAGATTACCATGCTCATCATAATGAAGCGGATATGAATAAACAGGGTTACCGACAGCATCATAATGATGAAAAAGAGGATTACGAAGAGCCTGAGGCTATTGAGAATCCTAAGAGCTCTGTTGCTGAACATCTAACAGATACTCTTCAAAAGTAAGACCGCCAGGAATCACAGGGGTAGTGGAAATAACACTAGAAGTAGGTGTGGCCTCCGTCGAGGGAGCATAACGTTGGTGAATATCCAACATCTGCTCATCAAACACATAGGTAGAAACCATAGGCATGGTAGAGGTAGACAGGGTTTCCATGGCACGGGTTTGTGAGCTACTTGGGCCAGGATTAACAGGCCACGTAGGGTTGAGAAAAATAGACTTGCGGGTGTGAAAAGAACCTGACGACTGATGGGTATCAATAGGTGTGGATGAAGCCACACAAACTGTCGATCGGACTGGAATAGATGTAATAGTAATTGACGAACCAGGTGTCGAAGGCGATAGTCTTAATGAAGGTAAGACCGAACATTGAGAAGGAGTTATTGTACTATATTGCACAATGGAGGCAACACCAGACATAATATTACTCAGGGACTGATAGCCAAGGGGAAGTGACACCGATGGTGGAGAAGATTGAGTAGAAACATGAGGGACATCTTTTGGAAAAAGATGATATTCTCCTGTAGAAACAGCCATCCCTTCACTACCAATAGGACTAGATGATTCCATATCTGACTCCACCGTAAGATCTTCAAAAAGACTACGGGGACTAGGAGGCACAACAGCAGCAAAAAATGGTGAACCCGACGTAAGAGGAGGAAAATCTCCTTCCTCCCCAAAACTAGACCAAGCTCCAGAAGGAGGCCAATTGAACTCAACTGGATCTTTAGGAGGAGATCAAGTAGAAAGAGGCAGGACAGATGGGATAATAGGTGGCGAGATCTCGACAGACCTAGTGGAATGAGGAGTTTCAAAAGAAACATCTGAGAAATAACTACCACTAGGAGGCAGTGAGGATAATGAAACCGGTGGTTCCGCCACCATGACCGTATATCAAAACAAAAAGGGAAAAAATAAAACCAATCAAGGACTCCAAGATCAAAACCAAGGAAAAACAACAGGCCAAGTAATAAAACTTTAACGGGTGTGTGATCGTACGTGATTAATTTTATGACACTGAAACCATATTTTGTTTTTTAATTTTTAAAGAGTCGAGAAATAGGCCAAATATGACTCTAGTCACTTTCAATTTTAAACGAGGGTGAAAGGGAAAATGCTCTACGATCTCTTCTCTTTTTAAAGAGTCATGAAAAGATCAAAATGACTACTCTGTAATGTTGAGATTGCAACAAGATGATGAGCTTAGTGGAAAGAAGTCGCCTTCACTAAGTGGGCCCGCAAGCTATTTTTTGGCGCAAAGTCTATTTTTAGACTATGTCTATTTTTAGACATATGGATCATATTCTATGAGTTGCAGGATGCTATTTGTGGATGGGTGGTCAAGTTGGAAAAAATATATGGACTTATATTTTTATACATATTGGGCAGAATCTATTTTTAGATTGCCAGTCTAAAAATAGATATGTCGAATATTATTAGGTCTTAATAATATTTGGACTATAAACATTATCTTGTTCTCTTGGAGCACTTCAGTTAAGTGCACAGATGTGGCACAGGAGCTGA
This sequence comes from Pinus albicaulis, assembly GCA_034641835.2. Lineage (NCBI taxonomy): Eukaryota > Viridiplantae > Streptophyta > Pinopsida > Pinales > Pinaceae > Pinus > Pinus albicaulis. The sequence goes on from CM076569.1 coordinate 944,772,540, forward strand.
AAAAAGGAATTACGCTATTCCTAAGGGTTAATTGGAGATATTGCATGGATACTTCAGTTAGAACTCATGTGAGAGAGTTTGGTGGAGTTGAATGAGGAGTTAATGGAGTTGTGTTCAGTTTAACTAATCTAAACATAGTTGAGCTAGTTGTATTTAGTCTAACTGATTAATACACTAGTGAAGAGTGGTGTGAATTAATTACTAATTAATTCACTAATTATAAACTAATTAATCAACTAAATAATACATCAGTTAACTTCAGTGCATGGACAGTTTCAGTGGAGACCAATGCAGAGATAGGTGAAAGAGCAGGTTAACTATCAGTTGTGACTATACTGTTGCATATTTGCAACAACCAGTGATTGGAGAAGCCCATGAGGATTGCGCAGTACAAGCCAGGTGGTTCAATTTATTTAATGAGCCATCCTACAGCATTGATTACGCAATAGAGGCTGGCTATCAGGTGGCAGAGATTGGAGCATGTGTTTTGCTAGATCTAGCTTGATTGGTGTGTAGCAATTGGAGGTTGTGCTGAGAGCTTGTGAGGAGCTTTGTACAATGATTGTTACATGATCTCTATGACATATAATATACAGATAGTTGGGGTTTTCAGCTTTAAGCTTTCCCATGAAATACTGTGTTCATATGTGTGATTTTTTATGGTTTTAATGTGCGCATGCAATTGATTTTATTTCCGCATGTAATGATCAATGGTAGAAGAGATTCTGTATTGTGCATGAAGCTAAAATATTGTGTGATCAGGAGAATATCGATGAATAATATATCAGCTATTCAAATTTTCTACATGTTATCGGAGCGATATTGATCATTGGAGAAATTGCAAAACATTGAAGCGGTTGAGTTTTGTGCTGGTGGAATTCGAATTTGCAATAGTGTTTTATTGGTGTCGAAGTTGAGATGTATTTCAATGGATTGCGATTGGAGCATTACCTTGAGGGTAGCTCGAATTATATTTCATGGAACGACAGGATGGAGGCGGTACTGGATGACAATGGGTTGAAGGAATTCATAGATGCAAAAATTCCAAAACCTACTTCTAGTGATGTTGCCGTACTTGACGCATGGAAAAATAAGATAGCAAAGTGTCGAAGGATTCTGTTGGAAGGTGTGAAGGATCACATAGTGTCTAGCCTTCATGGTAAGGCTTCTCCATTCTTGATGTGGAAAGATTTGATAGATTTATTTCAAAGCAAGAGCGACCAGAGGAATTTGGCGCTCAAGGATAAACTCAGAAACATAAAAATGGAGAAAGGCGATAGTATGCCCAAGTACCTCACGAAGTTTGTCCAATGTAGGGATGAGCTGGGAAGTGTGGGGGTGACTGTTGATGATGAGGACTTGGTGAGCTTGGCTCTCCTTGGGCTTCCGAAGAGTTGGCATTCCTATCAGGACTCTGTCAATGGTTGGGAGAAATTGCTAGGATGGGAGCGACTTTGGTCGGATCTTGTGCAAGAGGAGTTAAGGCGAAGTACCAGGGACAGATATTCATCAAAGAAATCTAATGAAGAAAATTTATCTTTGGCTACCAAAGCAAAGAAGGGGAAGAGCAAGAAGCATGCTTCTCAATCCGGTGTGAAAGGCAAGAAGCAGAACATGTCCAAGGTGAAGTGCTTTCACTATCACCAACATGGACATTATGCCACTAGTTGTCCACAGAAGAAGAAAAATAAGCAGGCTGCTAAATCTGCAGCTGGAGAGGCCTTAGCCTCGCAGTTTGAGCTAGATTTTTTGCTGATCGCATGCTTGGTCTCAAGTGTGATAGGTTCAGTGTGGTTTCTTGACAGTGGTGCATCTTTTCACATGACAGGAGATCGAGATTTGTTTACTAATCTAGATGAGAAAGATCTTGGAGTGCACATCGAGATCGGCGATGATGGTAGATACAATGCGACCGGTATCGGTACCATTTCCTTTGAGAGGGAGTCTGGTAAACCCATCGTATTGAAGGAAGTGATGCATGTTCCAGAATTGAAGAAGAATCTTATCTCTGTAGCGATGTTAGAAGACAAGGGATATGATGTTGTCTTTAGCGAGGGAAAGGCTCTCTCGTGCAGTAAGGCAACTGGTGAGACCTGGAGGATAGGCATTCAAGTTAAGAACCTTTATCAATTGCAGGTAGATGGCTGCGCAGCAATGGCAGGCAAGGCAGAAGGAGTCGTGAGCCAGGATGATGGCGAGTTGCGGCACCGAAGATTGGTCCACCTTCACCATGGATCTTTGAAGATACTGCAACAAATTTCCACTGGGCTTCCTAAGGGTACTCTTGTGCAGTCAGATCAGTGCAAGGGATTTACCTTGGGAAAATTTGTGAAATCCACCTTTCACGAGAAGGATAGTCGCGCCACGACGATCCTTGAGAGAATTCACACAAACGTGTGTGGACCTTTCTCAGTAGCTTCGACAACAAAGCACAGGTACTATGTGATATTATTTGATGATTTTTCTCGTAAGTGTTGGATCTTCTTCATGCAGAAGAAGAGCGAGACATACTCAAAATTCTGTGAGTTCAAGGCACTGGTTGAGAAAGAATCAGGGAAGCAGGTGAAGGCTCTTAGGAGCAACAATGGTGGTGAATTCATCTCTGGTGAGTTCAAGGACTTTTGCAGCACAGAAGGAATTCGAAGAGAGCTCATAGCACCTCATAACCCACAACATAATGGGGTTGTTGAGTGGAAGAATAGAATGATCGTGGGTGCTACACAGGAAATGTTGCATGATCAGGGCCTTCCCATACACTTGTGGGCTGAGGCATGCAATAATACAGTATATGTGCAGAACCGTTGTCCTCACAGGATACTTGGCATGAGTACACCCGAGGAGGCGTTTTCTGGTAAGCAGCCTAATATTTCCCATTTGAGGATTTTTGGTTCACTTGTTTACATTCATGTGACGAAGGATGCGAGGAAGAAGCTGACACCGACTACAGAGGTTGGGATATTTTTGGGGTACACTAATACATCCCATAACTATCGTGTGTATTTTCCAGATAGTCGCAAGACTGTTTTGGGACGGGATATCAAATTTCATGAAGAGAAATCCATGAAGTGTTCGCTTGAGAGGGAGCCACACTTGCATGTAGATGAGGAGCTATTAGTTGCTAAGGATGAGTCTCTGGATGTGGATCAGCCACAAGAGGAGGTTCATGGAGTGGAAGAGACCACTCATGCAGCGCCAACCATCAGAGGGCGGAAGCGCACCACAGAAGTTGAGCGACTGGCTCAAGATGCAGAGAGGGTTGTAGGATCACCTACATCATAGCGCAGATAGAGACAGTCACCTGACCGGTATACTGGATACATGGATCTTATGAGCAAGTGTATCGTGACAGAGCCATCCTCTTTCGAGGAAGCTGTGGAGGATCCTGCATGGGTAGATGCCATGGTGGAAGAGTATGATTCGATTGTGAGCGGTGCATGGGAGATTGTCCCGAGGCCGGAAGGGAAATCAGTGGTGGGTTCGAGATGGATCTACAAAGTGAAGCAGGAAGCTGACGGGAGTGTGGAGAAGTACAAGGCAAGATTTTTTGCCCGAGGCTTTTCACAGATTGAGGGGATAGATTATGAGGAGACCTTTGCACCTGTCGCAAAGTATTCTTCAATATGGATGATTCTTTCTCTCTTAGTGCAGATGGGTTGGCACATTCATCAGATGGATGTGAATTCTACATTCCTCAATGGAGTCATTGAGGAGGAGGTGTACATAGAGCAGCCCGAAGGTTTCGAGATCTTCAGCAGCGAGTCGCATGTGTGCAGGCTCAAGAGAGCATTGTATGGGTTCAAACAAGCACCTCGTGCTTGGTACACATGGATAGACAATTATTTCACCAGACTTGGATTCTCCAAGAGTGAGGTGGATCCGAACCTATACCAGATTGTGGTGGAGGGTAAGTTGCTGATCATTATACTTTATGTAGATGATTTTATTTTGACGGGTGATGAATTGTTGATACACTCATGCAAGGTTGATCTTGCAAAGGAGTTTGAGATGAAGGACTTGGGCCTCCTTCATTATTTCCTGGGATTGGAAATTTGGCAGCGCAGTGATGGATTGTTTGTTTCTCAAGGAAAGTATGCCCGGGAGATACTGGAGAAGTTCAAGCCTGTTGATACTCCTCTTCCTGGTGGATGGAGGAAGGAGGATGCTACTTTGGCAGAGGTAGTGGATGCCACTGTTTATCGAAAGTTGGTGGGGGAGCTTATGTATCTGGTCAATACACGACCCGACATATGTTATGCTGTGAACTAGCTTTCACAAGCTATGGTTAAGCCTACCAAGCTCTACTGGAAGGCAGGTAAGTATGTATTGAGATATCTCAGAGGCACATCGGGATATGGATCATGGTACAGACAGGAGGATGAGTTGAGGCGGCATGGCTTCATGTATCGGTATCATCATATCAGAGATTGTGTGTAGCAGAAGATCATGTTACTTTCATATATTCCCACGGAGGATCGGGATGCTGATATCTTGACGAAGGCACTCACCAGGAGCAAATTCGAATACCATAGAGGCAGGATAGGGGTGGCAGATAATCCTTATCTTGTTTAGAGGGAGTGTTGAGATTGCAACAAGATGATGAGCTTAGTGGAAAGAAGTCGCCTTCACTAAGTGGGCCCGCAAGCTATTTTTTGGCGCAAAGTCTATTTTTAGACTATGTCTATTTTTAGACATATGGATCATATTCTATGAGTTTCAGGATGATATTTGTGGATGGTTGGTCAAGTTGGAAAAAATAGATGGACTTCTACTTTTAGACATATTGGGCGGAATCTATTTTTATATTTCCAGTCTAAAAATAGATATGTCGAATATTATTAGCTATTAATAATATTTGGACTCTAAACATTATCTTATTCTCTTGGAGCACTTCAGTTAAGTGCACAGATGTGGCACAAGAGCTGACAGAAGGAATTACGCTATTCCTGAGGGTTAAGTGGAGCTATTGCATGGATACTTCAGTTAGAACTCATGTGACAGAGTTTTGTGGAGTTGATTGAGGAGTTAATGGAGTTGTGTTCAGTTTAACTAATCTAAACATAGTTGAGCTAGTTGTATTTAGTCTAACTGATTAATACACTAGTGAAGAGTGGTGTGAATTAATTATTAATTAATTCACTAATTATAAACTCATTAATCAACTAAAGAATACATCAGTTAACTTCGGTGCATGGACAGTTTCAGTGGAGACCAGTGCAGAGATAGGTGAAAGAGCAGGTTAACTATCAGTTGTGACTATACTGTTGCATATTTGCAACAACCAGTGATTGGAGGAGCCCATGAGGATTGCACAGTACAAGCTAGGTGGTTCAAGTTATTTAATGATCCATCCTACAGCATTGATTACGCAATAGAGGCTGGCTATCAGGTGGCAGAGATCGAAGCATGTGTTTTTCTAGATCTAGCTTGATTAGTGTGTAGCAATTGGAGGTTGTGTTGAGAGCTTGTGATGAGATTTGTACAATGATTGTTACATGATATCTATGACATATAATATACAGATAGTTGGGGTTTTCAGCTTTAAGCTTTCCCACGAAATACTGTGTTCATATGTGTGATTTTTTATGGTTTTAATCTGCGCATGCAATTGATTTTATTTCCGCATGTAATGATCAATGGTATAAGAGATTCTGTATTGTGCATGAAGATAAAATAGTGTGTGATCGGGATAATCTTGGTGAATAATATATTAGTTATTCAAATTTTCTACATGTAATACTAAGCAAGAGGGTATACCAAGTTTCCGTGAACTGCCATATACACCTTGGTGTTCAAATGAAACATAAATGACCAAGGACTTGACATACGTGCAGGTAGTCTCCCTGAATGTTGTGTTCGGTGTATCACGGTTACAAGGCAGCAGACTCGGCTTCCTATAGATAAAAGGATTGCAACCTAAAAGGGTCTCCCTTTATATACTCGATGGTACGGGGAGCGAAAGTCCATACTAGCATTATCTAAAGCCAGATGGCGAACGACAGCTACTAGGTTTTAAGGCGTCAGAACACGTCTCTAGCCTAGACCACTAAAAGTGTTTCGTTAGGTTTCAATGCTTCCTTAGGTTAATTAAATAAATCTTAAAGTTGATCTTGGATTATGTTTCAGTTTTAAGGTCCTATCGATGTTGGATCTCAAAAATCCCTAAATGCAAGCTATATGCAAATGAACATCATTTCCAATTCAATGAATGCTAGTTAAGAGAAGGATAGAAATCTTTCAAACAAAAAGAAAACAATGAGATTATGCGAAGAAATCCACTAATGCATCTAACAGAATACGAAAATGAAACTCTTTCCTGGATAATCAGATGCTAGTTATGCAAAAGAGTGTTTCACTTTCAATGCAAAGAAAGAATGCAAAATATTTTTTTTTATTTTTTCAATGAAAAGAAGTACATGATGCACTAATTACATGAAAAACAAAAACAAACACTAGCTTAAGTGTTGCGTAGGAATCGAATTTGAATGACTCAATAAAACACGAAACAAATACAAGAAATCACTCAAACTAATGTCGCTTCAAAACCAAGAGACAGTTTTCAAAATGATCCAAAACAAGCAATGTAATCTATACTTGGAGAAAAAGGGTGAAGAACCAATCGAGAAAACGAAATGACTCTGCAACCAAGGAAATCACTCAAAATATCAAGAAAACTAAGTGCAATCAAGCCATAAATGGGACTGTCAACAACCAAACCGACTCGATTTTCGAACAGAAGGCTCAGTGCACAAGGACACCTAGAACCCTAAGGCCTCAAATGACACTGATAAGACGATGGAAAAACAACTGAGAAAATCAATTCGACAGTAATTAAAACAATCCCAAAGGCAAAATCATGCATAAAAAATAACCCAAAAGTAAGCACAATTGACCAAAAGACTCATCAAGGAGGTCAAACCAATTCCTACAGAGGTTGGCGCGACTGTAAGGCTGTAATCCGTGCCATACAAGGGTTGGTGCAACTACAAAAATAGCAACCTGTGCCAATTGGTGCAATTGTTCAGAGAAAAACCACGCCAAGACATATAACTATGGGAAAAAGAGGAAAAACCAAAACCTAATGAGCAGAGGTAAATTTTCACACTCTGGATCTGAACAGAGGATGAAAACTAAACAAGAAAACCAGAAAAGACAGATAATAAAAGAAATAATTGAAACTAACCCAACAAAATGAAACGACAAACTCACATAGATCCCTAGTGGAGTCACCAATTTGTTATGCAGGTAAATCCTCTCTACGGACAGAGATGATCCCTCTAGCCCTAGAGTGGGTCTAGAAACAAAGGGACAGGCTAAAGTGTTACTTCCTAATTATTGAATGAACAAAGCAAATGGTAGATCAACCTTCCTGGAATCCAACGTTGTCATTGTTGCTGTAGTAGTGGTGGCCTCTCACTCCTACCTCGGCAAGTCATAATCCATTCGCTATTACGCTTGGATACTTGCACAAAGAACAAGAAACAAGAACAGCATACAAGATGACAATATTTCATTCATAACTACTAACCAGTCAAAGAGGGCTAAACATATTGCGTTAAACAAACATCATAACACAACAGTGGAACCAAACATTATTCATGTATATAAATGAATAGAAGGAAGAGTTACAATTTATGCTTTGACGTCGTAGTCTCCTCCAGCGGGGTTCGGGCGAAGCACATCTCAGATGCTCGTCAGGGAATTCAGATGGGATGAAGGCATGGACTCAAGCTCTCTTAGAAATCATGGACTCAAGCTTCCTCAATGTAATTCCTTCTATCTTCTCTATTCAATCAGCTATTTAATCATTCAACTATTCAGTTGTTCAGTTATTCAGTCATTCAGCTAGTTTGTACTAAGAGAGATAGCTTCTTTTATAGAGGAAAAGGAGGAGGTTGGGATCCGTACAAAGGTGGGAGGAAGGTCTATCCTTTAGAGAGTTCCCATAAGAGGTGGAAACCATAAACCTAAAGGAGGCAGTCCATGGTTTATCAATTCAGCCACTCCCAATGACTCATCCTTGAGGTGGTTGGAGTGGAATCTCCGCCTCTATTTTTTAAAAACATTCCATAAATAGCATGGCACAAGTGGCAAACTATGAGAGAGCGCCAGCTGGCACAAGCCTAGTGTTAATTTTCCTCTTCAGCGCGAGGGCATAACTGATTACCCGCACCAAGGCAAAAAAAAGGGTTTTTGAGTCTCTTCTAAGAGAATTGTCAACAAGAGGAATGTTATTCTCATGTAAAGGGACACAATGATGGTTTTTGCAAGGCATGACACTGCTTATTGGTCACAGAAATGACCCTTCAATGGGAGAGATGAGGATTGCAGGGACAGTGACAAAATATTGTGTAACAATCTCCTCCACATCTTGAACATTGGTTGGGTCATACCCAATATTCGCTACCAAATCCTCCAAATATTTGATTCTTGAGTCTTTAGCCATAGCAGAAAATTTCTCCATCTTAAGATGTGATTGAGTGTTAGCTAAAGATACCTAAAGTTTTGATAAGCTCATGGCAGTACTTGTCAAAGTAGAGGCCACCATCTCTCTGGTATTCTTTTGTAGCTCCATATAATCAATAGGGTGGATGTCTTTGGTACTAAATTCAAATGATTCCTTCTTATAGTCTTCTGCTCCTTGAGGCTGTGTAACTAGGGCTTCTAGAAATGTGATTTTCATCCTCCCCTTTTTAGTATCAAAGGCAGACAGCAGCCTGCTTTGTGAACTTGATTTCTGCTTCCAAAATTGGTTATAGGTGTTGGTCTTCAACACTTCATTCTTCAACTTTATCTCTCTGACTATTTCATAGACAAAATTCTCTTCATCTCCTATAGTAGGCCTGGAGGTAGATGTCTATAGGCCCTGTTGCTGAATAGACATGGTGGCTGAAGATGTAGGGGAAGCCATTGCTTGACCACCTATTGGAGATTACATAGGGGTGTCTATGATGTGTATTACTGTATGTTGCTTTGATTCACCCCCTTTATCGATATCGATATGAATTATGGCCCTCTTCCTATACTTTAGCTTGAATTCTTTTCTAGAGCTATCGGTCACCGAAGGTGACTAGTCCTCTCTTGGCCTTTTGCTTCCTACCTCTTTCTCTGGCTCTTTTTCCTTCTCTTCTCTATCTCCTGTAACCTTCATTTCTTGTGGGGTTTGGGTTTGAAGGCCTGAGGTGGAAATCACTCATTCTTCATCTTCTTCTAGTGTATTGGCCATCCATTCTGCTTGATTTGCATACTGTTCAATTTCAGACATGTGTGTATGGACATAAGGTGTTGACTCGTTTTCCACCCTCTTCTTGGAGATTATCCCTACAGGGTCATAAGACAGGTGAAACTGTGACTGAAACTCATCTCCTTTGGTATCTTACCAGCCTCCTCCCCTGCTGCTTTTCTATTACAAATGAAAGGACCAATTTGTGCTTTGATCCTGAACTGGGACTTCTTCTTTGCAAAGGCAAAATGAAGCTCATCTTCATTTATAATTTTTCTTGTATACTCCAATGCAAAGATCCTCATGGAGAGGAAATTTGGTAGTCTTTAGGGGGGTAGCTCACACCCATAAACTTGGATCTCGGTATAATTTTGGTACAAGTAACAATCTGTTGTTCTCACTTGATCTGTTAGCTATATCAATTTCTTGATTTCTTCATTCACCCTTGGCTCTGTTTTACTACTAAGTGTGATGATGGCTGGATGTACAAATGAATCCACAAAATCCTTGTACGTGTAATTTTGCTGCTCTTTCATTAGTAGAGTGGTCCAAAATATGGCATTTTAAGGCGGAGAGTCATCAACTTTCTCATATCAAATTGTAACCTCTTGGACTGAAAATAAACAAACATATAAACCAAAACAAAGGTGTATTTGAACACCTCCTCTATATGAAACTTCAAAAATTGTTCATGGATGGTATCAGCAAGGAATTGGGAAAAATCAAACATGATGGAAGGCTTAGACTTTGCTCACAGGATAGACAGAAAACCTATCATAGCTTCATCAACCCACTGGTCTATATGATATCCTAGAAAATAGGACAAAACAGTGACAATATGTTGGGTCCTACTAGGGAAAGTGGATGCGGGATATGGAGGGTTTCTTTTGGGAATTGGGGCATCAATGCCCATGAGGAGCTCTAAAGTTTTAGCTCTGTTGGCAAAGTCTAGTTTTTGATATAATTCTCCCAAAGCTTCATAGGAGAAGGGAATTATTTCTTCAGCAATGGGGGCCTGCATCATCTGTTGGATTGATTGGGCATTGATGGTAAACAGAATCTCTCATGGTGGGGTCACTATGGCTCTCTGATTGATGTCATAACAGGCATGGAAATTTATAATGAATTTTGGGTAGCTATGGGTCTTGGGGAAAATATAGTATGGAAATTTAGTTTCCCGAAGGCCAATGTCATCTACCTCATCAAGTAATTTATCCTCAAGCCAGTAGTAGACATCAAATAAATCATAGGTTGACTCGGTCTCATGGATTTTTTAATCCCTATCAGCTAAGGCCAAGTGATCTAGGTCCACCTGAGGGTAGATCATAGGATTGAATAGCAGTTGATCTTGCTTTGGTGGCTTTCTATCCTCTGTGATTAAATTTCACTGTGTTTTCAATGTGTAGAGAAGAATGGGATTGGAAGGAGAAGGGAATGGAGAAAAGGAACTTGTTTATAGATCAGAATAGGGAGGGAAGAAAAAAAAAGGGGATTGTGAACAGTCTTGCAGGGCACTGATAATCTTATGTTTGATCAATGGGGTCTTTTCTTCACCAATATCCGCTGTGAATTCTCTGAAATTCAGAAACCTATAATATTTGAATGAAATAGTCAATGTAAACCTTGCCTTCGATCATGAATTGTGGTTTTATCGTGTGATTGGGAGACCGTTTGATGTGGCATAGGCCCATTGGAAAACAACCCAACCAATTGAATGCATAACGGTTATTTGGCGGGAGCAGAGGTGACATGGAGGAGGTGATGGAGGAGATGATGTGGCGCAATGGTTGCAACGTGGTTAGGTGAGTGCAGCGAAAACCTCTTTCAAAGGGGGGTACTAGTGGTAAATGGTAATGAGTGGGGGGGTGCGAAGTGACCCAGGTACGCCACGTAGCAGCAGAGGTGGTATCAAATACCATTTATTTCGAACCCCCCCCCCCCCACTTCCCCGGAGTTAACGTTCAGAGGCTGAGGGAGGGCTGAAAAATAGTGTGGGTCGTCGGATATAGAGGAGATGGGTGGAGATGTCGGGAAGATGGGGGATGGTTAAGTGTTGATATGATGGGTGATGTGATGGTGGGGTCAGACAAATTTAACGTCGCGGGGTGTAGGTTAGGACTTAGGATAGTGAGGGAGATAATGTTTCGGGAGTTAGGATAAAGGAGAATGGGGGGTTTTAGAGACTTAGGATAGGATAAAAATGACATAAATATGTCACAATGGACTTTCAAATGAACATTAATTACCAACCTTAGGAAAAAATACCCCTTTATACCTTGATTTCTCTTCTTCACCCAGGAATACATGAAATTTTTTGGATAAGCCTTTGCAGTAAATTTCATCTTTCCTACCTTCTTTATTCTCTTCAAGTCTACCTACCCAAACTATAAATCTAATTTTTTGTTCTTTTGCAGGGTGCATTTGGACTTGCAGACCTTATCCCTCTTTTTCCCTTTTCAATGAACTTCTAACCTACTCTATCCCTTATCTCTCCCATTGGTCCAGGTTAAAATGTTGAACCGATTTCATTTCTACCTATCTACTGATTGGCGAAGATTATATTGTTTGTCCAATATTTAATTTCTAACTTATCAACAAAAATTCAAAATTGTGCAATCACGCTAAATTGTCTGATTGAACAAACCTATCTAATGAGTAATGGAATTTTGATTTGCAGCACTTTCAGTATTACTTCTTTTGGGGTTTTCTTTATTTTTCTTTTTCTCTTTTTCTTTTCCTCTATTTTTGATACCCTCTTTCCTTTTTTCTTTTTTCTTTTTTTTTTTTTATTTTTGTTGGAAATCACTTGAATATTGAAATTCATGTACACTATGAAAATTTTCTTGTATGAGATACTCAGTCACCTTGAAATACTGTAAATTACAGGATCCTAACATATAGCACTGTCACCTCCAAGTTTTTACGAACCTCAGTTTGATAAAGTAAAGTAGGGAAGCCTCTGGGTGTTGCAGCATTCTTGGTGCAATACCAGGGCTCACCACTTGTTGGCACTGTTGCCGGGAAGGTGTCTAGTAGATGCTTTGATTTTTTTTTTTGCATTATTTTTTGCTTTACTTTTACATGTTGTTTCAAAGATATTGAAAAAAAAAAAATGATTTTCATGCCTCATAGGAGTAGGGATACTCATGGAAATTTTTTACCTAAAACCCCCACATCACCACATAGTCACCCTTCACTCTTCTTCAATGGGCGTGAGGTGGAACACACCATAGGTGAGCCTTCTAAAAATTTTGAAGAACCTATTCGAGAACATGAAGATCTTGTTTCACCAAAGGAACCTACTTCACCTATTCAAACCATGGTTGAAGCTGAAGCTCGGGGAGCCTTTCCCATTAGAGAGGTAGATGGGGAGACTAAAATGAAGAAAATTAGCCCCTCATCCCCTCCACACTTCCATGGACTTACCTCTGAATACCTTGACACATTCATGTTTTTATTTGTTGTTGTCTGTAGGACCTATGACTATGTCTCAGATGATCAAAAGTTGAAGCTATTCCCATCTACCCTTAAGGATGCAGCCTTGTGCTAGTTCATGGGTCTACCTGGGAATAGCATTACTACCTGGGCACAGATGCAAGAAGTCTTCAACACCAAGTACAGGGATTATTGTAGGTCCAAGGAAACTAAAGATGAGATATTTAGGATGACTCTAGGGCCTAATGAATCTGTAGAGGACTATGAAGAAAGGTTCCATTTAGACTATAAGAGAGCCAACTGTACCCTTAATTCTGAATCACTTAAACTAGTACTTCTCTAAGGGGTCAGGGAGGAGGTGATAGAAACCCTTAATATGTTATCAAGAGGATATATCTACCAGATGCCTTATGAGACAATCAAAACTGCCTTCAGGAACCATTCTAGGGCAATTGTGAAGAAAGTCAGAGCTAGCCAAAGTACAACCAATACCCATTCCTCTTCCACCCCCATCAAGCATGAGATTGGAAATATGTTGGAGGACTTCAAGAGTGACATGATGCACACTTTCGCCTTGCAAATGGAAAAAATTCAGTTCAAGAGGAAGCAAGAGGAAGCAGAAATATCCTTGGCTATATTTTTCCCTGGATGTACTAGAAAACACCCTAGAAATGAATGTCCATTAAATTTCATAGAGGTTTGCTTTGTCTGTGAGGAGAATCATGCCACGGAAAAGTATCCCTCCTTACCTGGACTCAAAGCTATATATCAAGGTGGGGAAGCAAGACCAGAGCAACTCTGTTTCATTATCTAGAGAAGGCCTCAAGGACCTAGTTCATATCAGTAGGTTATGCAAGGTGCACCTTATTCCTACTATCAGAATAATCAGAATGCACCTATGCAATCTTGGTACACCCCCACTCCTCCATCCTGGCCTACCCCTCCTACCTAGACTTACAACCCTCCATATCATCCTCAGACTGTGAACCAACCATTTCAATAGTATGTTCCTCGAAACCTCAGTGGAACAACCCATCCCAAGGGTCGAGGCCTCAAGATAATCAGCCACCTGCTCTAATGCCTCCACCCCAACCTCAACCTTAAATTACTCATCCTACACCACCCAAGCTGCCCCAGATGCCTCCACATCCCAATCTGAACCCGAACAACAGATAGGAACATCAATTTTATAGTGGAGAGACATCATATCCAGCTTATGTTGTGGAGATATAGGAGATTAATCTCAGGTCAGGAAGAGTACTCCCATAAAACCACCCTCCATCTCCACATGTAGAGGTTGAAGAGGAAAAGGAAGAAATTAACATTGATATCCAACAACCTCATTTTCCTAAGTGCTTGATCCATTCCATTCAACACACCCCAGAAGAGATCAAACTTCTGGGAAAACTGAAAAATTTGTCTGTAAAAATACCCCTTCTCCAGGCCATCAAGTATGTCCCTATTTACAATAGCCTCATCAAGGAAAAGTGCTTCAAGAAACCTAGAAGAAATAAGAAATATACCCCTACCATCAATGTAGTAGGATAATTGTCTAACTTAATGTTGGGAAGCGTGATCTTCCCAAAGTACCTGGACCCTAGCAGTCCAGTTGTAGATGTGCACATAGATGGTGTTATAGTCCCCAATACTCTAATTGATCTCGGGGCTTCCATAAATGTTATGACCAAGGAAACTATGCTGAAACTCAACCTCCAAGGGACTTTGAGGAAAACCACAACAGTTTTGCAACTTGCAGATCGGTCCGCACTAACTCCAAAAGGAATTGTTGAGGATGTTATGGATTCAATTGACTCTTGGGAGTATCCTACATATTTCCTAGTTCTGAAGCCAAAATCCAAGTTTAATAGATATCCTCTCATCTTAGGGATACCTTGGTTAGCCACTGTCGATGCTTATATCAGCTGTCAGTCTGCAAACATGACTATTAAGAATGGGCCCTTGTCTAAACAACTGATATTATATCCTCCAACCCAGCCTTCCATTGATCATGATCTACCTATATGGTTGGAGGATGAAGAAGATGAAGTATACAACACTACCCCCGTTTGTACCATAGATGATTTTCTTAGAGGGAAGCATCTTGATGAAGATGAACTCATTGACCATGTCATCTAGAACGAGTCCCCCACTAATAGCCCGCTTGAAAACCTAGTCAAAGAATCTGAAAGCCACCTTTGGATGGAACTGCACTCAGTTGATTCACCCTCTGAAATCACCAAGGTTGTGGATTTTGGCCCATATAAATCTCTTAATATTAACTCAAACCTCTCAAATAGAGAATAAGAGCAGCTATGCCATCTTTTGAAAGAAAACCTAGACGCATTTGCTTGGGATTACAAGGACATGAAAGGGGCGCATCCCTCCATATGCAGACATCATATTTATATTAAGGAAGGATTCAAACATGTGTGCCAACCCCAAAGGCGGATGAACCCAACTCTAAAAGACATAGTCAATGAAGAACTGCAGAAATCGTTGGATGTAGATTTCATTTATCCTATATCAGACAGTGAGTGGGTATCTCCTCTTGTCCTAGTCCCGAAGGAGAATTGAAAATGGTGAATCTGTGTTTATTATCGGGAACTCAACAAATCCACCAAGAAATACCATTTCCCTTTGCCCTTTATAGACCAAGTCTTGGATGGCCTTGCAAGAAAGAAGTTATTTTCTTTCTTAGATGGGTTCAATGGATACAACCAGATCCAAATCAGCCCTAAAGACTAGAACAAGACTACTTTCACATGCCCTTGGGGTACCTTTGCTTACAAATTCCTACCCTTTCGGTTATGTAATGCCCAGCTAGCTTCCCAAGAGTTGTCTTGAGCATTTTCTCTAAGCTATTCCATGACTCAGTTGAGATCTACATGGATGATTTCACACTCTATGGGGATGAATTCAAGGAATCTCTCTCTAATTTGGGAAAAGTGCTGGGAAGATGCATTCAGATGCATCTCTCCCTAAGCCCATAAAATTGTGAATTCTTGAAAAGAGCAAGAGTATTATTAGAACGCTCAATATCCCAAGCAGGAATATAGGTGGACCTAAACAAAATCACCATCATCAAAAGGGCACCTTCTCCTCAAAAGCAGAGAGATGTCAAGAGTTTCTTGGGTTTAGTTGGCTACTATAGAAGGTTCATCAAAGATTTCAGCAAGCTGGCTTCACTACTATTTGGTTTTTTGGCCAAATATTTTAAGTTTACTTGGTCCAGTCTTTGTCAAGAAGCTTTTAAGATCATTAAGGGAAATTTAACTACTACCCCCATCCTCTGAGGTCCAAATTGGACTCTGCCTTTCCACATCCACATAGATGCATCAGACAAAGTTTTGGGGGAATCCTTGGGGAATTTAGAATAAAAATTACTCAGTAAGAACTTGTCCAAGGCCGAACTTAATTATACTGTCACAGAGAAGGAAATGTTAGCCATTTTCCATGTTTTAAACAAATTTAGACATTATGTCACTAGTTATCATACCTTTGTACACATTGACCATGCAGCCATCAAATATTTAATGTGCAAACTAGATGTTAATGCTATAATAATTATATGGTTGTTATTATTACAACATTTTGACCTAACCATTGTTGATAAACCTAGAAAGGAGAATGTTGTTACAGATTTTTTATCTAGGTTAGCTCTATTTGCAGATGAAGAAGGAATGGTGGATGACCAGCTGCCAAATTAACATCTCTTCACTATCTCGGCACTCCCACCATGTTTTTCTAACATAGCTAACTACTTGGTTTCTGAAAAGTTTCCTCCTAACCTCTCATTCAAGGAGAAAATAAATATCATCAGAAAAAGCGCCCCTTTCACATGGATTGGGGGAAATCTCTTCAAGCTAGGCCATGACCAAATTCTCAGAAGATGTATAAGGGAGGAAGAATTTTTTTATATCATCTCTGCATGTCATGATAGCCCTTGTTATCACTAGAAAATCAGACAAGAAAAAATGACATTATTAAATGTCAAGTAGAAGGATTTATAGGGCTGAGGAACATTAGAGGATCTGAAAATTTTTAAAAATCTCTAAGGTCAAGGGGAAAAAAAATAAAAATGTGCACCAGAAACACAGGTGAAATGCACCTCGCGTGCATTTTCCTTTGATAGGCACGCTGGTCTGCACGGCTTTCCCTAAAAAATTCACGTGGTCCTAGGAGTGGTGGAAGTCGCTTTCTGGGACCACTTGACACACTTTAGGAAACGATTCTTCACTTGGGGCCACCCAAGGACAGTTTCCTAAGCCACCTTGGGACCTCAAGTAAGCACACAAAGGAATCAAGTGGGCACACAAAGGAATCAACCCTCTCTCTTTGGTTACCATCCACAAATGTACCAAGAGAGTGAAGGTGAATTTGAATTTTCCTATAAATTTCCATCATGAGATGAAAAAAAGGAGAGTGCATTGTTATGTTGGCCAAATTTCTCATGAGAAATCCAGTAGTGTGCAATCCAGAGTAGCAGGAGAGTGAGGATTCGGTTTTTGGCCACCCAACAACTTCAATCCTTTGGAGTAGAGAGAGAGACCTTGCGACATTAGCTAAAGGGTAAAAACGTCCTTGCATTGGGTCTTAGAACTCCATAGTTCTAAGGATCCTTTGGCAAGAGTGTAACGTTGTATCTTTGTTCCTAACAACGGTCAATAAGAGGGGAATTTGATTCCACCGTTCTCATTATTGTCACATTTGACTCTTTGTGAGCTTTTGTTTTTGTTTTTGTTTTGTTTTGTTTTCTCTCCTTATATGCATACTACAATCCATAATTTAGTGTGTTTTATATTTATTATCATGTGTTCACTAACCTGCTAAACATATTTTCTACCTGTGACCATAGCTTGGAGGCAGTGACCACTCCTCCCAAGCATCGGTGGATTGGTACACTTGTGCACCAAAACCACCACTATAGGATTGGCGGCTCCACTTTATTTATCTTTTAGTTAGGTGGTTGTGCTTGTTGTAGGGACCTTATCTATGCTTTGGAGCATTGTTGGGACATCTCCCCTTCTCCTTTTCTCTCCTCATTCACCCACAGTGAAGATTCACATTTCAGGAGTTCCGGAAATTCCATTTGCAGGAAAACCGCGCACTATTCACTCAGATTAATGTGGCGACACACGCAAGTACGGTGCTTGTGTGAAACTTTGTAACATCCAAAAAGGTGGAATGCAGTAATACTTAAACATAATATAAGAACTACAACTAAGTAAACAATAAATCTCAAGACAGCATCAAAATTTTATAGAGAATTTGAGCCATTTTATTATATGGAGATGAATCAGTTACACAATGTACAAAATATAAGTAGATCTAGCCCAAGAGAAGGCCTAGAACCACCCTACAATGGTGTTGCAACAAGCACTGTGTAACTGGTGAGCTTACAGGAAGCAATACTTCACTCTCCCTTTTGTTGAAGATGTACATGAACTTCTGCAAAAGGAAACGCAGATCTAGGGAGCTCAAGAGCTTTGATGATGCCAAGATTCAAGATCTAGCCAATGTGATGGAAACCCAAGATAACCCAGAAAGGATTTTCTAGATCTGCAACTTTGGAAAATCACCCTCCTAGGGTTTGATCCTTTATCTGTTGGGATTACAGATCTGAAGCTAGATATGACAAATAGATGGCTAAAATATGTCACAATATCAGACCTAAGCTTGAAGGGATGATCCTTCCTTCAGATCTACAAGCTAGAAGCTCTAGTTCTATCTTCTCAATCCTCCAATGATGATTACAGTTGTTACTACACAACTGCTCATAAAAACTGTGTTGTAAAGGAGAGAGAGGCTCTATGCCTGCTGAAATATGCTGCAATAGACTCCAGGCTAATGGAAATGTTGATGGAAAGGTGAGGGGATTATCCCTCACAAGATTACTAGTTGAAATGCTAGCAACTTCCTTCCTCCTTTGGATCTGCAATAATGGATAGCGTAATTATGGATGGAATTATTGCTGCTAGGAGGTCAATAATTGTTGGCCTAATGCCAGATCTGAAATGAAGCTCTAGTAATGTTTATCTACAAGCCCAAGGTGACAGGAATAATCCTTCACCGGTTCTCCAACTAAAATATTGAATACAACCTCCAACTTCCAAACTAATCTTCAGAAATGCACAATTTTTGAATATGGATGTTCTGCAGAAAGTAGGGAAAGATATATGGCACCAATGCCTGATATAAAATGAAGTACAATACTATTTCAAGAGCTACTTAGTGAAAGAGGTGGGATTCCCGACTAGAAACACCCTGTGCTAAATAGTACTTGCAACCTTTTCTAAACAGCCCAAGAAAGAAATGGAATGTCACATGACAATTCCAGATCTAAACAGACATTAAAATCAATAATCAATAGCCTTCCTTCTTTGTTGTCTTCATCTCCTTTATATATTTTATGAGCCTTCCTATGCCTTGGCCCTCATTTAAATTGCGTTGTGCATGTGGACATGATCCTCCATGTTTGACTGCACTGTCTCTCCAAGTCATCCATCATGTATAGGCACAATGTACACCCTCTCCATCATGTGTGCATTAATTTCACAACTTTCTCCATCATCTTATCGTGAATGATCCACGATCTTCTGCTTGACCCCTTCGAAGATCTTAGATGACAGTATCAACCTCCATGATCTATCTCATTAATGAGACAGGATCTCCAATCCATTCACATTAGTAGTTGCTCCACTACCTCCTTTATGTATATCTAGGCTTAATTAATCCACATTCACACATAAAAAGTGGATATTTATTCATCTTGAGGATTATGGGTCCCTCCACCCTTTTATTTACTTAATTAAGTAGGTTATTAAGAACTCTAATATTCCAAATATCATGTGAAAATTTGGGAATATTACAAACTTTTCCTCGTGAAACCAAAGACCAAATTTCTCTGTGGTTTTCTTCGATTTCCTAATTTTAAAGTGACTGGCAGCCCAAAGAAAAATTTCCAGCACTGTGTGTGGTGTCTTGTGACTATTTAGAACTTTATTTTGGCTGTGTTGTAGTATTTCTAGTTGCATAGTTTTAAATTTAAAGTTTATCTTCACAAAACTCACATAGTTTAAGGGGAAATTTAGTTGCAATATGAATTAACTCATTTTGTGGAAATAGAAACCAAAAACACATAGATAATTAGCAGGAGTAAGTGGCCCTAATCCACATATTCTTAGCTAGTTTTCATTTTTTCCTAGTTAGATCATTTATTTTAGTTTAAATTTTTGCACTAGGAGTTGGGACCAGGACTTAACTATCTTAAGATAAGAAAGTAATATATGTTTCCTTTTCACCTTTTGGTGACCCTAAGCGAGCATATGAAAGCTCTCTTTTGATAATTTTCCATATCCCTCTATTTAATCATTTAGATTAATTAGGAAAATTTGTAAGCGGCCCACTATCTGCACATGATTTTCTTATCGCAAGGAACAATCGAAACATAGATTAATAAGGGACATGTAAAGGATCAACGCATATCCACATCTTAAAACTGTGTGATTGTTCACTTTTTTCTCACACACTTCCACACCATAAGTGAAGTAAAGACTCCTTAAAACTAACCTAACTTAACTCACTAAATTTCCCCACAGGGGCCACAAGAAAAATTATAGTTTAGGTTAGGACCATGGGAGTAGGCATCCAATAAGCCGCCATGGTCAGTTTACATCTTGAGACATAGAATTTTACTAAATAGGGAGCTTTAAATCCATCTATTCACCCATGGAAAAGAAAACTCGAGCGCCACAGAGACCCGATTCAGAGGGGGTTAAGCTTAGGCCTAGTGTGTGCGGTATTCTTTGGGGCTACATGACCCATCTAATTCTCAGTACTGGTAGTTGATTTACCAAGAAGCTCAAGACTCGAACGCTCACATGGGATGAGGGTACTTAGTGGCCAAATATAGTTCATCCTTCCCTGTAGGTGAGGGTGCAGGTAGCACTAAGTCCTCTACCCATTACCTTGGTCGATTCTTTGGCTGCTGGAAGGCATTGCCAGTTCTTTCGAAACATTAGCCCCAGTACCCACCAGAAGATATCTTCACAAGGGCCAGTTACCCCTCAGTACTGGTAGTTGATTTACCAAGAAGCTCAAGACTCAAACGCTCACGTGGGATGAGGGTACTTAGTGGCCAAATCTAGTTCATCCTTCCCTGTAGGTGACGGTGCAGGTAGCACGAAGTCCTCTACCCATTACCTTGGTCGATTCTTCAGCTGCTAGAAGGCATTGCCAGTTATTTCGAAACATTAGCCCCAGTACCCACCAGAAGATATCTTCACAAGGGCCATTTACAATTGAGAGTGTGAGGATGTTTTAGGTCTCTAGGATTTTGAGTATCACACGCAAAAACAACCAAAACCATTTTTTGATTGATTGATCACATATAACTAATTTAAAGGAAAATTAACTTTTGTTTTCACTTTGTTTTATGTATGTGGTCACCATTTTTGCTTTGATACATCCCCTCTCATAGAACTGAAGATTTTTTCCAAAACCATACCTAATCAACACCATAACGGACCCAATGGTACCTCGTCGATCTATACGTATTTTAGACCTCCCCCCATTACTAGGAGGAGTTCCAAGTCTTTCAAAATTTAGGCATCAAAGACGGAACACCGCCACTCTTATCAATTCATCCTTTATTGGGGCACCTTTAGTTGGGAACCCCTGAGGGTCACCCAATGCAACACCAATGGAAACCCCCATAGGGTCACCACATACCACTCCTCCCACAACCCCTAGGGGGTAGATGAGTGCTACCCATTCGAGGAACCAAGTGAACACACAACCTGTTACGTCAGAGACAAACCCCATACCTAACCAAAACATTGTGTTTTCATAGTCTACAATGGAACTTAACCCACATTTACCGTTCTTATCATCGTTGAACTTACCTGATCTAACCAAGTTAACGAATGACCCTATTGCACACAACCCTACATGGCCACCCATGCCCATGAAGCTCCCTTAATACATTCCAAAATTCAAAGGGAAGCAAGTGGAAGACCCCAAAAATCACATAATAACTTTCCACTTGTGGTGTTCATGAAATAGTGTCATTGAAAATATTATTTGGCTGAGACTATTTCATCACACCCTAATTGAACCAGCTTCGAAATAGTATGTGGAGAAACCTTCTACTACACCTGGAACCTTTAGCGCCCTCGCTACTGCGTTTCTTACATATTTTCAATTACCCATCCACCATGATTCCAGGATGGAATTACTGACACATTTTAGACAGACACCAGTCATCCATATCTTGGACCATCTCTATGAATGGCGGCGACATCACAGTTTGTGTAAAGCCAAACTTGACGATTGAGTTCTGTTGGACCAATTCCTGAAAACTCTCACTGCAGATATTTCAAAAGATGTAGAAACCCAAAAACTTACATCCAATGAGGATGCCATCAGTAAAGCACTGTAGCTCGAGTTGATTTACACGCAGTCCAGATACATTTATAACGTCCTGCCTAGCGCCCTACGCCTGCAAACTTATAAATAATTTCCAGGTGTGTCGAACACTACAGATGGATTGATTGGGTCACTGACCTAGAATCACCTAGGTAGTAGTAGTCAGCATGCTCGTTACGCATATGATCCTAACCAGAACATCCCCCAACCAGGCTACCATCAAATTCATCATGCACCTTTGCAAAACATGACCAATAGGGCACAGTTGTACCATCATCAGTAGGGAGGAACATACCCTCCTACTTAGGGAACCTAGTACGCAGCTAGGAATGTTGACGGAAGAGCACCCAATAAAGGACAGGGACAGGGACAGGGACCCCAATATTCCCAATCCCCAGCATAAAACCCACCAATGCAAAATAATGCACCGGTGAACTTTGTGCAACCTTCCCAGGAACAACTGCGCCAATCATATAATCAGGAGAATCCTAGCTCTCCTCCTAGCACGAAAAGGAAAAAATAAAAAAACAAACGAAATGGAAACCCTAGATAGTGGGGAAACAATCAATGACACCCTCTGCGATCTTAGGCTAGGGACAACTCCAACCGAAATCAAAACCAGGAGCCAAATAACTCCCAAGGGCAGAACAAGAGAGCGAATCTTTGGACCAACCACTCTTGTGAAATTTGTGGTGAGTATGGCCATTAAACTCACCACTTTCTTTATCTCCCTGAGCTGAAGAATCTTCAGGGTAACTGAGGACAAGGGGGGCCCTCACAGCAGATAGTTCACATGCAGGAGCCATTCCCCACCAAGGGATAGTTATCACCCAACAGCAGCAAACAACTCCTGACGATTTCGGAAAAAATAGCCACAAAATCTACATGACTAGCGAAGAAATGTTTTTTCAGACACGGAACCGAAATTATGATACCCCACCAGACACCAATTCGTTAGGGGAAAACACGAGTGCACCAACAACATTATTGACTATATCGAAGATACCTATTGAACCTTTGCCAAATATGGCTAAGGGACCAACTAAGCGAGCACGAAATCACTCCAAAGTGGCCCATAACTGTATCATTGTAGATTATTTAGCCCAATATCCTACTGCCATATCAGATTTGGAAGCATTGCAGTCATGCCCAAAGCAAAGGAAAGCCTTACTTTCCACGTTAGGTGCCATCGACCCTACCGATTTGCGCCTAATGGCTTTAAATTTAGATAAAGCCACCCCCAGGCTTCCTTCATTGGTCACCTTCCAAATACCGGTGTCAGTCCAAAACATCATTATCCACCTTTGTATCATTTACGAGGGTGCATCCACATCCATCATGTCAAAAATTGTTTGGCAGAAGCTAGGGTCTCTCGAACTAAATCCATCAGACATCACACTTAGAGAATACGACGAGAACCCATCTGCTCCCGTCAGCCTCTACCAAAATGTCTCGGTCTGCTTGGCCAGAAAGACGGTCCTTATAGACATTGAAGTCTTGGATGCTCAACTAGATTACAATATACTCCTTGGGCGGAGTTATATGTATGCCATTTCTGCCATAGCATCCTTCGTCTTTCGAACCATGATGTTCCCACATGAGGATTGCATCACTACTGTCGACCAATTGTCTTACCACGACAAGCAATCCTTAACGAACGTCGATGTCATTCTACCCTATGTAGACACATCTGTTGAGACACTTACACGGTACCAAGAATATGGCCATGGCCAGTTCAAACCATCGTCCATCCTCGGATCATTCCTAGGAGATCCCCATCTCATACCAGAACCATCAACTGATATCACAGTGGCTCTGGTGTGCATGATGTCTACATCAAGCACCGAAGCGAGCTAGAAGATAGAGACGAGCAGTAATGACACCGAGGCTTCTATCACGGTGGCCTCTCTATCTTGCATCATCTCCTAAACTCCTTTCCTATACCCTCCACCTGGTTTTGTGTCACAACAGGTCTTGGAAATAATAGTGCTGCCAAACCTATCCTTTGCAATACCAGTTTGGTACTTGGTTCCTTCTACCACAACAGGAGTCACTAGCGTTACCTCTACAGGGTTGATTCCCCTCACTCCTGTGGAGGCTTCGCCCATTCAGGAGACTGTTGCCATCATACCATCTAAGATAAATCATGTCACAAAACTGATGGTTACGACCAAGAAAACCAATAGAAAGGGGAAGAAGGTAGAAACTCCCACCATACAACGGGAATTACAACCTTGCGTCATATGCGACATAATAGGCCACCCTACCCATATTTTCCCAAAGTTGGACGAACTAAAACTACTCCTTAGCTCTGAGGTAAATATCGCAGCAACAAGTTCCCGTAAAAAAGGAACTAACCACCAAAAATAAAGGCAAGGTGTTGCGTACCAACTAGGCATGTGCTATCTGTCACCATTATGGGCATTACACCCAACATTTCCCAAAAATTCCATGATACAGGGATGCCTTACATGCCATCGAACAATCATATCAAGAGGATCGTTCCATCTAGTCAATTGGGGAAGAACCTCGCATCATTTTATACCTATAGGAGGCACATCAGTCACCAAAAAGACTCTCGTTCATCTTCCCTCCACCTATCATACGTTGTGCACTTTGCGATGAATGTGACCATTTTATCGATGACTGCACAGCCCTGGAACTCATCCGAAGATGGTATCCAGTTGAACGTGTGTATTACGTTGGCTTACAAGCAGCCCAATTTTCATGTCTGATATGTTATGGTAATCACACATTAGAGCAGTGCCATTACATCCCTCAGTTTCGCTTAGTGCTCACTAGCTTGCGCACAGCCATAGTACACCTCTCCTGAGAAGACGGCTCTGACACAGAATCCATGGATAGCTCAACAACGTAGGAGGATGTGATAAGAAGATCCATCCTCCTCCTGTCAGCTGAAAAGTGGTCGGTCGAGGAACCCTTAGTCACCCCCTCCCGCCCTTCCCAGAGAACACCAACATGTGCGTTGTGTAACACACACAATCATGTGGTCGCCACATGCCTAGACCTAGAAGTGCTTCGTCACTGGTACCTGATCACGTCACCAAACGAACAGGACGGGAATACAAAAGAATGACATTCTTGTCTAGTATGTCAGGGAAATCACCATGATCATCGCTGCACTTATATCCCTCGGGTGCGCTTGCTAATTTACATCATACATTCATTATAGACGCACTTCCAGGATCTTACCAATCTAGAACTTAGGAAACACAATGGGAGGCATATTTCCCCCAGGAAACCCACCCAATTTCCACACTGACACGTCGGGAAATTTTGATAGGCGCATCGACCTAGCACAACCCATGTCCATCCTAGGTCGGCATGTGGGCTATGCAACAGAATCAGCCACTAGGTCAATTGGTGTAAATAACTGAAGCACCTCATGAATATCTTTTGCATGGTCTCTTCTCTGCCTCAGAGACATCTCTCTAATCAAGAGAAAATAACACACTGCTATTGTCATATTTTATCACATTTTCACCATACTTTGAAGTGTGAACACCTCCCTAAGCTTCGAGGGGAAAGAGCAACATTAATTCTGCACTCCCCAAAATATTTAGACCTACCAAAACCAAAAACTCAGAAATGGCAGCAAACGACTCTCTACCCTACGCCTGATCCTTTCCGAGCGTAAACTTTAGGGACAAAGAGTAGTGTTGGTTCACACACCATCTACTCAGTAGGCACAGTGGTACCATGCATAATCTGCACCAGCCATAACCATGAACCAGAGGCATGCCCATTAATGGAAACATTCAGGCACCTTTGCACCAGGCACAACTTCCAAATCCTGTAAAGTGCTCAACTTAATTAGGAATCTATCTTGGCTCCCACACAAGCTCCCACGATGGAAATTCCTCCCCCACCAAACGTCGATGACACGATACACCACATACAATTCATATCATCATGTATCGAAACCATGACTCGGGTTGTCTACTCATCATTTATTGGTGTCGAGTCAGCTACAACTACGAGATTAGTTGTACCAATGACGGTCAAACTCAATCCATATGCACCCTGTCAACTGCGTCCAGTTCCACCACATCGACAATGGAATCCTTTTCATGTTTTTCGACCAGATCCATTAGAACTAAACCTCTTCCTCACGGCCTTTCACAGACTCAATCCCCCTTAGGATACTTATTCCACTCAGATGAGGATATCATTGAGGCCATGACAGAGCGAAATTATCCATGGGATGCAATGCATCAACACTCCTTTTTTCTCCCTGAAAAAACATTCATCCCTAACAAGACAGGAAACCAAGAGATTTATGCGATTGAATCAAATTACTTCCTTCCATCAGGGAAAGTTGATTGGTTCAAGAATCCCATTCTGAGATCCGAGGAGTTCGAAGAAGGGAACATGTCAAACATTTCACCTACCATCAAGGTGAATATCTCTCGAAATCCTGAAAAATTCAAAGAAATCTCACTGGGGCAGCATGTTCACTAGAATAGATAACCTCTTACACAAATTTATTGCAAGAGTATCGAGATATCTTCGCGTGGGACTACTCTGAAATGCATGGGCTTAGTCCCACTATTGTAGAGCACCATATTGACACATAGTCTGACGTACCACTAGTATGCCAGAAATGGCGTCAACTGCACCCATTTAAGGCATAAGAAATAAAATGATAAATCGACAAGCTTCACAAAGTCGAGTTCATCTACCCCATCACTTACACATCTTAGGTTTCCAACCCTGTTCCTGTCATGAAAAAACAAGGCACCATATGCGTTTGTACCGATTTTTCGTGATTTTAACAAAGCATGTCTAAAGGAAAATTACCCTACCCCATTCATCGAACAATTCATCAATGCTTGTGTAGGTCACGAGGCCTTCTCTTTCATGGATGGATTCTCTGGGTATAACCAAATCCAAATCTATCACACCGACCGGTACAAGACCGTATTCACTACCCCCTGGGGCACATTCGCATACCAGGTAATTCCATTTTTCCTAAAGAACACTGGAGAAACCTTCTTGAGGACCATGAATTATATCTTTCATGACTTGGCACACCTTATCCTCGCTTACTTGGACGACCTCACCATCTGACTCAAGAAGTGATCAGACCACCTCGAGGATCTGCAACTGGTATTCCAAGGATGTCGGCAATACAACCTACACTTGAAACCCCTCAAGTGTGTCTTATGTGTCACAATAGGATGACTTTTAGGTTTTATCATGTCCCAGAAAGGAATTAGAGTGGACCCCCTCAAGGTCCAAGCTATCAAAGATGTGCCTTCACCTCGAACCCTCAAGCAACTACAAATCTTTCAGGGGAAGGCCAACTTCCTGAGAAATTTTGTCCCATATTACACCACTTTCATTCAAGGATTCCTACATATTTTTCGTTAGGACATCCCATTCAAATGGGACGATCAAGCCCAACAATAATTTGACGCGCTGAAAGACACATTGTCTTCAACACCGCTGATCAATCCCCCAGACTACAACAAAGACTACATCCTGTATCTATCAGCATCTGAGACCACTTTGGCCAGAGTATTGATCTAGGAGGGCACGGATGGGAAGGAGCATGTAATATATTACAAAAGAAAAACCTTATTAGGCTCTGCATTAACATATGAGCCTAAAGAAAAGACTGCCCTAGCGCTAAGTCACGCAGTCCAAAAGCTTTGCCACTACATCATATTAAATACCACAACATTCGTCGCAAATATTAACCCCATCAAATATCTTCTCACGTGTCATTTAATGAATCATAAATATGCCTGTTGGATAGTCATTCTACAAGAATACGACTTACAGTTTCGCTCCCCAAAGATAAATAAGGCGTTAATATTAGCCAATTTCATTACATACCTCCCAAGTCATACCAAAGGATCACCAGTCAATGATTCGCTACTGGACGAACATCTCTTCTTCATAGCGACCGACGACCCTTGGTACGGAGATATTATCCTCCTTTTATGAACCCAAAATTTCAGACCCCATCTCACTCGTGACGACCGTCAATGCATCCACCACCAGGCCCCCTGATACCTCCTCATGGGAGATATCTTATATCTACGGGGCATGAACACCATCTTACGACGATGGCTCACCCACGACCAAGTTGAAAAATCCCACAATGACTGCCACATCGAAGCTTGCGGTGGCCACCTCTCTGGAATGGCCATCGCCCAAAAATTCCTACGGGCAAGATATTTTTGGCCCACTTTATTTCGTGATTTCATTTCAGCAGTCAAGAGGTGTGAGCGATGTCAACACTTCACTCACAAGGCAAGAGCCCCTCCCACTCCCCTATACCCCATCATCATCACGGACCCCTTCTGAAAATGGGGGATTTACTTCATGACTTGCAACCCAACATCATCGGGAAATCACAAATACATTATTGTGGTCATTGATTATTTCACCAAGTGGGTAGAAGCTATGCCCACATACGAAAACACCGCAGAAACCGCTACACGAATTCTTTTCAACCATGTCATTTCCCGGTTTGGTGTACCCAACGAGTTAGTGTCCGACCATAGAAAAAATTTTGAAAATGAAATTTTCCAAGAAATATCTCACCACCTCGAATTCACACATGAATTCGCATCACCATACTACCCCCAATCCAACAGATAGGTAGAGGTTGTAAACAAAGTCCTCAAAACAATGTTATAGTGCTTGGTGAATAACCACAAAACAAATTGGCATCACGTGCTTTTCTCCGTCCTTGTGGGCATACCACACAACAGTGAAAACATCAATGGGTTTCACACCCTTCCACTTGGTATACGGGGTCGAAGTCGTGATTCCCATAGAACACGAGATCTCGAATTTACACGCCACCATCGAACTCCTTGATGACACCTAGCTTCTAGAGAAAGGGTTAGTACAACTAGATTTCGTTGACGAAAGTTGACGACAGCCACTCCAACACAATGAGGCCCATAAAAAGTGGGTGAAAGCATCGTTCGATAGAAACATCACCCCTCGATCATTCACCGATGGAGATTTAGTCCTCCGCTATGATGTCGCAAAAGAAGCCCTAGGGCCAGGAAAGTTTGAAACCTTATGGAAAGGACCCTATATCATAAAACATTGTCTCCTAAATGGGGCATACATATTGATAGAGCCCGACGTAACATGCCTCAGCAACCCCGTCAATGGTCTTTACCTCAATAAATTCTACCCATAAGGGCCAAGAGGGCTCAGCCCTAGAGTTAACGTACACATAACAAAAATTTATGTTTGATCATAGACTTGTCACAAAAGCACTCTAGTGTCATATATGGATTTTAAAACCAACCATTACTTTGGATTCACTGATGGAGCATCGCGATGGTATCAAGTTTAGCAGTAGCCACCTAGGTAATCTACCACCCTGACCGATCACCATTCCTTACCAAAGGAGTATGCATCGGATCAGCGACGAAAAATCAGGAAGAATATGACGTTTTCATTGGGCTCATGTGTGATGCCCTCAATCAAGGCATTCGCCACTTGCCAGTTAGTGGTTTCACAGTTAAACCAAGAGTTTGAGGTACAAGATCCGCATCTATTTAGAAAATATTTGTGGGAAAAAAGATTAAGCCGTCAATTTTATCACATTACATTCACACATGTGCCAAGAAATCAAAACCAGAAAGCAGATCACATAGCTAACCACATCCTAAACTGGAATGAATCTCGGATAACCATCATACATAAAAACAAAAAAAAATAAAAAACATAGATATCCATCAACAATACACATCATCCATAAAAACACATAAACATTGGACACGCCATATAGAGCCGCAAAAAATATCTCTCATATATATATATATATATATATATATATCAAAAAATGTATGTATGGTTACAAATTATGAGTCATGTATCTGACCCATAAGTTAGCCAAAAATACATATACACATATCGAAAAAAATAAGGGAAGCATCCTCATAATGGGTGCTTTCCCTGTGTACAGAAATTATTTAGGGTTTTGCCCCTCCAAGTTGGGCACCTAGACTCATGGATAGTCCCAGTATCAGTACTGGAGCATATGTCGAAAGGTCACCACGCGATGCAGATTAGATTGATAGCCCCTCTCTCGAACCATCAATGTCTCTAGACATACATCATCAAGGTCATTAAAAAACCCACGGGTAGGCATACCCTGAGCCAAACGGTCCACATGGCCCGATGCATCCTCCAAATTTGTAGCCCAGACCTCCACAGCAGCCATCTGCTCTACCATTTCTGCCATGCGAGCCTCCACTACCTCGGCATGAGCGATCGTTTCAGTGCACTCTGTAGCAGTCAAAATGCTACCCTCTCTAGACAGACCAACCCCGTCACCAGGAGCTCCACCCTGGGGCTGCTCCGGACCTCCTCCCTACCCCCTACTGGGAGCAGAGCCCCTTGAACTCTCTAGGGTAGATGGTGTCCTACCAACCGAGCTATAGGACGCCCAACCTCGCCAACATCTGCAAGAGTAACAAAACTATGTCAGTTTAATCATAATACACATATAAACCATAAATACTCAAAAAATGTAGAATAAAACACAAAAATCATACCTGATGGCCCCCATGCGAATAGAGCAAGAAGACCCATGTCTGGGTCTCCTCGGAATTCCATTCCAACGTATGGGTAGGGGAGGAACATTTGAGGGTTGGCCTCAAAACCAAGCCTTAGTAGTAGCATTCCAGTAACACCCTACCCAACCTCCCCTACCAGGAGGCATAATAGGAGCCCACCTCCTCATGTGAGGGTCTCGATGACCCCCCACAAGCATAGCCACCATGGGTTGAAGCAGCACCACCCTCTCATACATGATGCTACAGAGGATTCTGGCATAAGTAAATAGATTAGATCCATCACGGACCTTCGCTAGCTAGAATACCATCCCATCATAATAGTGATGGGAAAAATCAAAGAAGTGCCTGGCCCTCAGATGACGCAAGGCACCTAGTTGTGGCCCCAATGACCTATGTGGTGATGGAAACCCTATCAGACACACAATCATGGCTAGAGCGCATCGCTCGGCCAAATCTGTCACTGACTCAATCAAATTGCACTCCTCCGTGAGAGGCGCCCCACCACAATGAATTTGGGAAAATCGTCGGAGGTCTACCCTCCCTGGAGGACGTGGCTATGGAAGTGCCTCACCCTAAGGAAATAATCCTGTCACATAGTATATATCTATCTCCAGATGGATAACCAATTCACGCCCCCTCAGCACCATAACCCTATGCCTCCTGTTACAGCAGCGGACTAGGTAACGTAGTAGTCGATCCTGCGATCGCATGAGGTCATTCTCAAGAAACTTGAGAAGACCCCATTGTGCAAACTGTTGGTGAGCATTGGCATCCTGTGCCATGGCTACCCAGAGGTCAGGCTAGTCCCTCTCCCTCCACAGCATCCTGTCACCACACAGACACACATTAGTGACATCAAAAAAAACCAAAAGCCGAAAATTTTCCCAAAAATTTTCAAAAATTAGCTTTGGCCTTTTAGTGCGCCTACACTAATCGCGTGTTAGTTCCTCAGATAGGCACAGAGGTCGCACACACAAATCCATGACATGCGTGAAATTAGCACGTAAAACCTTAGTTTTGCACACAAATTTTGCACTTGTACCTTGATCGCCCACGTGGTCAAGGAAAAAATGGGCTTGGGTTCCATACAAACCCAGTTTGTATGGACCATAACCCAATCATGATGAAAAAATTAAATGCAAGACGTTATGGGGCCCACCTGGCTCTAGTAGCATGAGTCCTGGGTGCACAAACTGACCGCAACGGCAAGAAAATCTTCGCAATCGCCTTTGACCTCTCACACTTTCAAACACTCAAATGTTGCAAATGAGCTGAAATGAGCCATATTGGCCTATATGTCGCCATTTTCAGATTGTTTGGAGGACCATAACGAGAGATCATAGGGCCCAATTGTAGAACCGAAATAAACATAGTTAGAAGCACCTCATAAAGCCCAATGCAGGCTCCACACATTCACTCCCCTGAAAAAAAAAATTGCAGTGCCCATAGGTATGCCCTCTAGTATCTTCTGTTCATTCAGAATATGTTTTCAATAATATTTGAAGGAGAAAAATGCTTTCACTTGGGGTATTTTGTTACAGGTATTATACAAACCATCCATTGCCCAATGCACTGAAGGTTCCAGAAAAGGTATCATTCTACCCTCAGCATGATAGAGTCCCAGAAAAGCTCTGCATATCCTGACATGATTTCTCCACAAGAAATTAACCATAGGTTCCAAACACTCGACCATGTTTATCATCTCCCCACCTTGCACATGATAAACATCCTTGTTGGTCGGTGGAGCCTCCCCTCCATGGTGTCTGTCACTCTAAGTAGACCATACATCACAAAATCATGATGCCATGGTCATACCACCTTAGTCTGGGAAGCACTTCATGTCCATTCACACACCATGCATTAATTCAAGCTTTATCATACCGAAATAAAACCCACTTCCTGTACTACCATTTTTTGCAAGCAGATCGAATACGTGCCACCGCATCTCGCATTTGACCTACCATCCCTCCATCATCATAGCCCATCTGCAATATTTTCCATCCTCTTCGCCCTCCCCGCACAAGAGACCAACCAATGGGGCCCCCACCCTTAGCAAAAACACCCTCCTCACATCATCAGTGAATGAACATTTTCATGTTTTTGGGTAGCCGTCTCTGTGTTTTGTACAATTCAATCCCATTATTTCATTATTTTGGTAAGTGTAAAAAGATCCCAAATGGATAATAGTCCCCCACTCATCCATCAATTTTCCCCCCATGGCAGCAGTCCCTAGTCACCCTTGGTCGGAGCATGACACCTTTCACACAAATCCACCACAACATTCATAACCAACATATAACCACCCTAGACGTCCTACCAACTCTAGGGATTTCCTCATCAAAAATATTTATGACTCTCGCCAAGATGCTTTTATGCTCCGACCTTGGGCCATTGAACTCCCATCATCAATTTTCAGTCACCCCTTGCAATCATGCCTATGTTAAACCTATCAAATTAGAGAACCTAGTCCCTTGCATCAATAGCTCTCTCGTTTAGTTGAGGCTTCCTCTTTGTCGACTTCAACACCCATTCTCCAAAAGGGAAGTAGTATCTTGGATGGCTCCTCACCACAATAAGGGCATCCTCGAGTGGCGTTGTGGAAACCATCATTTCCCACAGATGTCATCGATCCTCCTGACATTCAACTATGACACAAGCTTTCATGTCAAGATGGTATCGTACTTTACAACCATTGCACTTTTCTCAGATTCGTCAAATACCCATGCCATTATAAGCAACTCTTTTAGCAATACTTACATGGGATGGTCCCATTCATTCACCCATGATACAATGATCATTTATAAGCCATACCAATATTACGCATGGGGGCACCAAATTCAACCTATCGTCAAAGAAGAAATTCCCCTGAGGGCATCAGCAATCATCATCATCAACCAAACCAGCATATCACTGCCATATCAGTGACACAGACAGAACCTTTATCTGTCAGATAGACTTGTTTAGCTAGCCAAAGCATCACGAACATGGGACATGCCCACCTCGTCGAAAAATTGTATTTATTGTATCATACTATTTCTTGCAGATATCCTACAGAACATAGTCACTCTTATACCCACTGTAAGGGGTTTCCAACCTTGGGCTGTATGTGGGTCTCTCTCTCTCCCCACACAGGCTACACAGAAAATAAACTATAATGTATTTCAGTTATACAAGTCTTCCTAGACCTCGCACATTAGGGGGCAACTGTTATCACTAGAAAATCGGACAAGCAAAAATGACATTATTAAATGTCAAGCAAAAATATTTACAGGGTTGAGGAACAACAGAGGATCTAAAAAAATTTAAAAATATCTAAGGTCAAGGGGAAAAAAATCAAATTGTGCACCAGAAACACAAGTGAAATGTACCTCACACGCATTTTCCTTAGATAGGCGTGCTGTTCTGCGTGTCTTTCCCTCAAAAATCCACATGGTCTTGGGAGTGGTAGAAGTCACTTTTCAGGACCACTTGACGCACTTCAGGAAATGATCCTTCACTTGAGGCTGCCCAATGATAGCCACCTAAGCCACCTTGGAACCTTAAGTGAGCACACAAATGAATCAAGTGGGCACACAAAGGAATCAACCCTCTCTCTTGGTTCACCATCCACAAATGTACCAAGAGAGGGAAGGAGAATTTGAATTTGCCTATAAATTCCACCATGAGATGAAAAAAAGGAGAGCACATTTTTGTGTTGGCCAAATTTCTCATGAGCAAGCTAGTAGTGTGCAATCTAGAGCAACAGGAGAGTAATGATTCGGTTGTTGGCCACCCAAAAACTTCAATCTTTTGGAACAGAAAGAGAGACATTGAGACAAGAGTTAAAGGGTAAAAATTCCCTTGCATTGGGTATTAGAACTCCATAGTTCTAAGAATCCTTTTTCAAGAGAGTAACATTGTATCTTTCTTCCTAACAGCAATCAATAAGAGGGGACTTTGATTCCATCGTTTGCATTATTTTCATGTTTGACTCTTTATGAGATTTTTTTTTTTTAGTTTAGTTGTGTTTTCTCTCCTTATATGCATACTACATTCCATAATTTAGTGTGTTTTATATTTATTAGCATGTGTTCACTAACCTGTTAACCATATTTTCTTCCTGTGACCATAAACCACTCCTCCCAAGCACCGATGGATCGGTACACTTGGGCACCAAAACCACCACTACAGCCCTTGTGGAGGCCACTTTGCTGCAAAAAGGACTGTGTATGAGACCACATTGTCTCAAGCCTCCATGGGAAAGCCACACCATATGCTATGTGGAAGGCTTTGACGGATCTATTCCAAAGCAGCAGCGACCATAGGAAATTGGTGCTCAAAGATCAAATCAGGAAGATCAAGATGGAAAAGGGTGACACCATTGCAAAGTATCTCACGAAGTTTCTCCAATTTTGAGATGAATTGGGGAGTGTGGGAATAAATTTTGTTGATTATGATTTGGTGAACCTGGCTCTCTTGGGACTTCCTAAGAGTTGGCACAATTATGAAGACTCTGTCAACAGACGGGAAAAATTTTCGGATTGGGAACGAATGTGGTCGGATCTAGTGCAGGAGGAGTTCAGGAAGAACACCAGAGATGGCTCTTCATCAAAGCATGATGATGAAGAGGATTTTTCTTTGGCTACCAAGGCAAAGAAGGGGAAGGGGAAAATTTTCCATTCTAAATCCAAGTCTAAAGGCAAGAAGAGGGACATGTCCAAGGTGAAGTGTTTTCACTGTCTCGAACATGGGAATTTTTCTACTAACTATCCACAAAAGAAGAATAACAAGAAGGTTGCTGGAGCCGCAGCTAGTGAGGCCCTTGCCTTGCAATTTGAGCTTGACTTCTCCTTGATTTCATGCATGGTGTCAAGTGCATTGGGATCGTTGTGGTATTTGGATAGTAGCGCTTCCTTTCACATGATAGGAGATAAGGAACTTTTCAGTGACTTGGAGAAGAAAGATCTCCAGATGCATATTGAAATGGGCGAAGACGGATGGTACAGTTATTACACCATTTTTTGGTCATCTAATCCATTTTTATTATATGGACCCAAGTACACCAAGTAAGACCAATTTTACCCCAAGTAAAATTGCATTCACTATGAAAAATAACTTAGTAAACCACCTTTATTAAGTTTTTTATGGTCTAAACAGGAAACCCCATGGGGAAACATTAAATAAATCCATATTTATTTGATTTTTCCTCAAGGAATAATTAGTTAAATAGCAATTTAATTAATATTCCTGGTTATATTTAACCCAAAACAAGGAAATTAATTAGATAAATCATTATTTGTCTTATTATTTTCCAAGAATAAGTATTTAAACATTACTTAAATAATATTCTTTGTTAAATATGACTACATCTCCCTTAAATAATTAAATAAATCATTATTTATTTGATTATTACTCAACCATATCCTTAAAATGATAAAGAAATCATTTATTTATTTATTATTACTTAATCGCATCCTTAAAATGATAAATAAATCATTTATTTATTTATTATTTACAAATAAGGGGATTTGACTCAAGTCAAATTCCTTTTCCCTCCAACAAATATAATAAAATATTCCATAAAATTTGGGTCTTGATTTGGTTAATAATATTTTAATTATGCACCAATATCTAGACTAACTCAATATTTTGTTATAAATAGAAGGGTTTTCCCATTCATTTGTCACCTTTGGTTGCCTAAAGATCACTCTGGATCTCAACTCTTGGTCTGGCTATTGATCCACCATCATAGCCATATTTTTCCATTTTTTTCTAGGTTTTCTACACGATCAATAGAGAGAAATTCTAAATCTGAAGTGCTGAGGACTTACAATAACCCATCCCATTGAGGAGAACAGGGAGCACCCTCTTGTTTTTTCCTCCCAGGTGCCATTAATAAAAATTTCATTGGATATATTCTTGTCTTGTCTATTGGATCTATGGAGTAAATCTTGTTTTTTCTATTGTTTAATGTCTTCTAATGCATAGATCTAGGTTTTTGAAGCATTTGTCTTGATCATCTAACTGCAGATCTGAAGATATTAGCAGTCATTTTTGTTGTTAGGGTTGTTTGTTATGCACAGCTAAAGTGGTCTTTTTTCGTACACTTCGAATCAAGATTCATACTAACAACTGACGACTCCACATGGGTTTACGATTACGACCGCTGTCATTTTCCTGATCCTTGCATATCCAGCTGCTTCAAACCCTATGATTTCTCTTCAACCCATTTTTTTTTCTTTTATTGATGTTTTTTTTAACCCATAAAACCCTAAAAAAATAAAAATTCTGACTTCCGTGTGTTTTCGGACCTATTGCACAGGTGACAGACATCAGCCGCAAATTTTTCTGAAATATGCCATCGAGAGTGAAAAAAGTGCAGGTCACACTCTTCAGCCCAAAACCTATGACCTGGACCTCCAGGGCGCACTTTACTGCCCAAAAAGTGTAACCTCTGCTGAAAACAGGTCAGAAACTGTGCCCTTGACTTTTTGCAGGGATTTTTCTGAAAGTTTTATGGGTTTGTCTGAGCCTATGTTCAGGGTTTTCTGACCTCCGTATCCGCCCATTTTGGACCTATACTTGTTCTGTTTCACTCAACTATGTGGGAACCTAGCCCCCTAGGGCTTCAGTACCCTCCACTTTTTGTGGAAGAGTTTTTGTTGTTGCAGGTTGTCTAAAATTTCAGAGTCTTCAGCAATTTTTTCAGATCCGATACCTCACCTTCAGATCTGCTTCATATCGGCTTGTTATCCATCCAAATCTCCTCGTTTATCTTTGTTTGGGTTTTCCTGTAAGGTGCACTCCGCTTCCCTCCTGGAAATAGCCTTTCGCCACCTCTTTTTACAGCAATTTGTCCTTTGATCTGTTGTTGTTTCTGCACCACTTTCTAGCAGATTTTGTCCTTTAGATCCCTGTCCCTTCTGACCTTAGATCTATTGGATTTTTAGTGTTTTTTGATTATTTTTTACTCACCTATAGACTATTTGTTGAGAGACTCACTTCCTTGGGTTTAAATTATTGCATCATTAGCTGTTTATTTTATGTTTTTGCAGGCCTATATACTGTCATTTGCAGGTTTATTTACAGCTATACAACAGCACTTTTTATTTTTCTCTACAAATGTCTGGGTTTAAAAATTAAAACTTACACACACACCCTAAGCAAAAAAGGGCTTGGTTAACACCGCCAAGGAGAGACTCTAAAACATTGAAATCAATTGATCCTGCACCTCTCTGCCCTTGTTTCAACATTGAAATCAGTTGATCCCTGCACCTCCTTGCCCTTGTCGGTCTCTTTTTCCTTTGTGCCGTGTTTTTTTCGCCACCATTGCGCCACCAAGGCGTTCATCCCGGAGACTTCTTGGCCTTCATCCTCAGTTTCCGGTAGGGAGACTTACTCCTCCGCATAGGATTCGAGTTAGTCCTCAACCGAGTCTGCACTCTGACTCTTCTTCTAGTCCTTAGGGTTCTCCTTCTTGTTCTGCCTTCGGTTCTCTCCCTGTCACCTTCACCATGTCTGGTGCAAGACCTAATACTTGTGGTAACCCCGGCCCTCCTGCCGGGAAAACCACTAGTAGGACCGCAATGGACACTACCCCGCCTACACCCTTGCTCCCTTTCATGGCAGGCCTCAGCCTCCTCGACTTTGACTAGTGGATAAATAACCCTATACACCATGATGCTAGTTGGCCCGCTATGCCAACAAAGCTCCCTTCAAACATCCCAAAGTTTGAAGGTCTTGCTGGACAAGATCCCTTAAATCATGTTAGATCTTTCCACATGTGGTGTTCGTCTAATTCCATTACCGATGACTCTGTCTATCTTCGATTGTTCCAACGAATGCTTACTGGTGAAGCTTCTAAGTGGTATGTTGATCAGGCCCCTTCCTCTCATA
The DNA here is from genome assembly GCA_034641835.2 of Pinus albicaulis. Classification (NCBI taxonomy): domain Eukaryota; kingdom Viridiplantae; phylum Streptophyta; class Pinopsida; order Pinales; family Pinaceae; genus Pinus; species Pinus albicaulis. The sequence goes on from CM076569.1 coordinate 944,811,072, forward strand.
CCACCTTTGCAACTCTTTCTTGGGCCTTTTTGTTTTATTTGCAGCTTCCCCTTCATTACGACAGTGGTACCGAGCTCTTGACCTCCTTCCATCAATCGTCTGCAACCCTCCTATCCGACCATGTTCAGGAATGGCGAAGAAGAAGGAACCTATGTCGAGCCCCTACCTTCGAGGACTGTGTCTACATGGACTGGTTCCTTAGGACTCTCTTATCCCCTATCGGGAAAGATGTCGCATCGCACTTTCCTCAAACCGAAGAATCCGCTCTCCAGATTGCGTTAAAATATGACCTAATTTACGCTCCGTCGGGTTATGTTTATACCGTTCTACCTTATCTTCCTAGACCCGGTGGTGCCAACACACCAGGGGCATCTCACGCCGCCGATGGTATCGTTGGAGCTCTCTTTAATCCATATGCTCAACCTCCCATAGGCCATGATTTCTCTTAGGGAGGGGCCAGCACCTCCGGCACTTCCCCCCCCTGGTAGCACGTATCCAGAATACGGCATGCCTGCTCCTTTTGCCCAACCTCCTGTTTACCACACTGCTACCCAACCCCCTTTTTATCCGTATCCACAGCTTGGTGCTCCAGCTCCTCTAGCATTAGCACCTCCTCCTCCCGTTCCTTCTCAACCCTCGCAACAACAACTACCACCCCCTCAGGGACAAGTGTATGCACAGCAGGGCGCGACTAATCCTCCTCCCTCAAAAAGGAAGAGGAAAGGCACTCAAAATAAAGTTTCCCTTGGTAATCCTAGACCTAATCAAGGTAATGCTCCTAACACTACTCAGCGCAAGCAGGATAGGCCTCTTCGCACGAACAAGCCATGTTCTTGTTGTGGTGTTTATGGTCATTATACGCATGATTTTCCTCTTCTGCCACAAATGCGACAGCTATGGGAGTCTCAA